>JAYXIM010029678.1:0-588797 GCA_037575425.1 Anastrepha fraterculus | reverse complement strand
CAGGGATTATTGAATTGTTTAAATAATTCGTAACTTTGGCTAAGAAAGGACGGTAACTTATTCCCATACTCAATAAATAAAATGAATGTTTTTGAGTGATGCAAATCTTTACTTGGAAAATATATATTTTTAGGATTTTAGCATATCTTATACCATCTTATACCTACTTTAAAAAAATGTTTTTTGGAAATAAATTTTATTTATTCAATTTTGTTTTTGAATAACTTTTTTAATAAATAAACAAAAAAAATGATTTTGAATGATGAAAGTCTTTATTTTGACCTTTACAAGTTCTATCACTTTTCTGTTTGTATACTGAAGCTGTCTAGTTCATAGGTGTCAAATATGATCGACGTATGACGCCATTTGCAAAAATTTGAAATCTCCCGATAGGGTTGTTTAAACCCATAACAGCTTTTAAAAAACTTTATGTGGCGAAACGAAAACCCATAAAAATGCATTTAAGTTAAAATGCAATATTTCAAAGTTCAAAATATTTGCACATACTGGGCTGTTCAATAAGTTTTGAGGTTGGATAAGAAAGGGCGTTGCTACTAGTCGAATGTTTGTTGCATGTTATGCTGGCGCACTCTTCCTATGAACGTATGTGAAGTTTCACTTCAATCTGTTAATTCATTCTTTGTTTCCAAGCCATTTAGTATCGACGTGTCACAGTAATTTCTACAATGAAAAAAATCAAGTATCGTGTAGTGACTGAATTTTTATTTTTGAAAGGTTTAAAAGCAAAGGAAATTTATGAACGAATGTTGCAAGTGTAGAAGGACTTTTCGCCATCAATTATATATAATTTGCGCGTACACCTTTTTTTGGGTGTTTGGCCGAGCTCCTCCTCCCATCTGTGGTGTGCGTCTTGATGTTGTTCCACAAATGGAGAGACCTACAGTTTCAAGCCGATTCCGAATGGCAGATATTTTTTTATGAGGAGCTTTTTCATGGCAGAAATACACTCGGAGGTTTGCCATTGCCTGCCGAGGGGCGATCGCTATAAGAAAAGACTTTTTCTCCATTTTAGTGTTCCATCGATATTCGAACCTATGTTCTGTCTCGGAATTCAGATTGGTAGTCACGCACCAACCCATACAGCTACGGCGGCCGATATTATTGGACTCTCATATAGTCTGTAAGCATCCTTTTTGTTGATTCTTGAGAAGACATCTTCCCATGGAAGCAAGGTTGGCAATTTGATAGAATGAAATTTGATGGTCAGGAGGAAAATTTAAGTTAACATATCAAAACGTGCAGAGAAAAAAGTAGTTAAGTTATTTTCGCGTTAAAAAATTTTACATTTCTAAGATATTTTCTTCCAATCGAAGTTAATTCGCAAGTGATTCAGTTAGTATAAACCAAAAGCGTCGTTCACCGTAAAACACATTTGCCAAACTGCCAACTAACAAACCCTCAAAGCAACGAAATTGGTGTGTGTACCCCTATGGTATTTAGCTTATTTCCTTACATATTTAGAAGGTATTGAAGTAGGTTTGCAAGCTGCGCTAGAGTTCGGGGATGATATTGTAATTTATGGGTATTTTAGTAGTTTTACATTAATTTAGGCATAACTGCCACAACATAAATTAGCTTCCGTTTAACTAATTGCATGAAGTGCAATCAGTCAACCATAAATTTTATATTACGGAAATAAACTCAAACACATATTCTGAAGACAATAAGTAGATTGTGTGGTTTATCTATATGTACACCACATAAATATATTATATAATATTTAGGTAATATCAGCCGCATCACGCCACACAAGAAAGCGAAGAAAAAAAAATTGACGTAGCAGATACACACAACTTCCCAACACTCACAAATGCCACAAAAACGCCCTCAAATTATGTGACTGCATTGCACAAAGAGCCTTTACTCTTTTGACATGTACGATTACACCCATATTCACACGTGCGTACATATGTACGTACATGCCCAGCAAACAGGCTACGAAGCGCTCAGAATTTGGGGTCCTTACAGAGAACTCATGGATGTGAAAAGTGAATTCTAGAAGCTACATAGCAATTGAGTGATATGGGAACATATCACCTTGATCAAAAAGTTCCCGGCGTATTATCAGAAAATTTAAAACACAAGTTTATAGTATCTCTCAAACGTGATATTATCGCCTTCAAAATACTCCCCGACTACTGTAATCCACTTATGCCAGATCTCGAAACATTTCGGGAACTTTATTTTTGGTACAGCATCAGAACTGTCTTCGTTTTTTCCATTACTTATTTTCGGCTGTTAAAAAAAATTCTCCAATCAAAACAGCAAAAAATGCAGAGAGCCAAAGCAGGTGAATCCCATGGCTCTTGCATAGTATTCGTTTCGTTTTTTTTTTTTGTCAAAAATTTACGGATAATGATGGCACTGTGTGACGGTGAGTTATCCTAGTTCAAAATCTACGAGTTGTTTTCCCACAAATCCATTCCTTTTTTACGAATTTCTTCACGAATTTATTTTGTGCTAAATTGACGGAAATCTTAGACCAGTTGTATTTATTACAATACATATAAAAGGCCCCTCAAAGAGATACACTATAACCATAGTAGGGGTTCCTGGTTACAAGACCATTTTGGGACCGGCGTGGCGCACCTTACAGGCCAATAAGACAGCATCCTATTATTGTGTTGTCAGTATCTGCTCTCTATATAGGCTTTTCTTGAACGGGTAAATGGCGAATGGCCCATTTAGCCAGAGGTAGATGAAAACATTTCTAAGTTACTAATCTATTTCAATTGGCTCTCCATGAGATAAAGAATTCGATTGAACTCTGAACTTAACGATCTAACTCAGAACGAGGCAGCTATACGTTTTGTTAAAGTGCAGCGCATAAGATGGCTAGGTTATGTGATCCGTATGCTTGATGACTGTGCCGTGAAGAAAGCCTTGAAAGGAAATCTAATGGGCGTGACGTCCAAAGGCAGACCGGGGAACCGTTGGATAGACGTAGTGGAGCTCGATCTTAAGGAGTTGGGAATACGTAACTGCGAAGCAACAGCTCAAGATAGACCGCTTTGGAGGAGCATTTTGAAAGAAACTTTGACGCACCCCGCGTTGTAACGCTATGAAAAAAGAAGAAGACTTTTAGACGAGGAGGAAGTGACGAGCTCTCAAAATTGATGCTGCAGCGCTTCTGTACTGGCTAAGACGCAATACGTTTATTTACTTTTACTAAAATGTTTCTTTGAATGCTCAGCGGACTAACACTCCAAGCTTCATTAAGTGCGCTCCGAGATTTAACTTTTCTGGGAATTTAGAAGGAGGCTTGCTGTCATAATCAAGTAGATTAAAGCATGATTATACCCTTAGTTCCGAGCTCTATTCCTACAGTGAAACTAAGATGTAATAAAAACATATCCAATATTTTTTCCAACAGATGGCTTTAATAATTTGTATCTCGCATTGTACAGGGTGGACCGAATAAGTCCTACTAATGTTAAGCACAAATGACTTTTTTATTTTTTGACATATTTATTTTTCTCTTTTTGTAGGTTATAATTGAATTGTTGGGAATTTATTATGGAGCCCTACAGTACAACACAACGGGTTAAAATTATCGAGTTTTTCTATTCTTGTCAACGATCAATTGTTTTAACGCAGCGTAAATATCGGCAACATTTTAATTCCAGATCAGCTCCCACAGTCTTCGTGATTAGGAAAAAAAACTGTAGATTGTGGGGCTCTAAAAATCCAAGGGCAACACACCAACATCAGTTGCACCCATCTAAATGTATTGTTTGGTGCGGTGTTATGACCACTAGAGTTATCGGTCCATATTTCTCCGAAAATGAGGATGAAACGCCGGAATCGATTTCAGGAGCTTCTTACAGAACATTGATTGAAAACTTTTTGCGCTCAACGGCGGAGCAGTATCTTCCTTTGTGGTTTCAACAAGATGGAGCAACTGCGCATACTGCTAGGCATATATATTTCAGCGAAATATCGTCTGCCGCATTCTTGGACCGGTGCGGGTAGCTCACGTCTACCTGTGCTTTAGAAAAGGGGTCACCTCAGGAAAACTTGGTTTGGGCGCCAAGCTCTTTGGACTGAAAAACTGGAGGATGTCCGCAAAGAGTGGAGATACTTTATCGAGGTTATTGAGGGAGGCCAAGGTACAACCCAGACCGTCACTCTAACAATGATGATGGTGAATGAAAGTAAGTAGTAAAGTAAAAATTAGAATACATAATCCGTGTGACTAAAACATTATCGAGCTGTAGGCAGCATAAAAATCCTAACTTGGTTAATAAAAAAAAAAGTATCAAAAATTAAGGGTATTTTGTAGCCACCTGAAATTTGCACTTCAAAGCTTGTTTCCATAAAGTGATGGTTTTTACGCGATGCCAGACATGTTGCGAAGTCTTGCTGGAATTTTTAACACATCGATTTTGAGTTTATGAAGAAATTAATTTTGGAAGAAAAAAATGTGTTGCTTAAGTTTGCCATTATTATTGCAGAATTAAATTTCAGTACTATAAGCGGAAAGACAGCCGTAAATGCGCTTGGGTGCGCATATGTCTGCCAGAGTACCTACACCGAACAGAAATGCTAAAAATATTTGTTTTCTTGTATTAAAATATGCCCATCTAAAGTTCCATATACTTTAATAAACACCCGTTACATATACTAAGAGGCTGCGTAGACCACCAATTAGATGCTCATCCAAGCAATTAACACACAAGAATGACATAAAACAAAATCGCTACAATATAATAATCATAAATATTGAAATGCAACCACGAAAACTCAACCAAGCAAACGCAAAAGATCTGAAGCTAACACACAGAAAATAGTAAATCACCAAGTAAATATTATAAGTACATACACACACACACACACGTACAAAGAAAGATAGCCTACAAGGAATTGACGCTGTCGGGTCCCACATTTTATACACAAAGGAGGCAGTCAAGCGAATTGAAACAGTCTGACGGCGGTGGCGCTTGGATGAAGGTACACTCAGGCGATACTTACATACACCCAACAAACTGGTGCATTTGGCAGGTAGGACGAGCAGACTGAGGTAGCAAGCCATATTGTCGGCTGATGTTGACGTGAGGCAATAAAATTCAATTAAACTGAAAAGATACATAACGTCAAGCTAAGGGATAAGCAACGACAGTAGTAGCTGTGGGCATATGTACACACTCATGTACTTACCATCTATGTGTGTGTGTACGCCTGCATGTAAAAACATATCTGCTGAGATTAATGGGTGTAATACGTTGAAATTTAAAATATTTATCAGCGTCGGAATTGGTGAGTGCATAAAGAATGAAATATGCAGAAAGAATATTTAAAATTCATCCGCTTAACAGTGGGACAACACCAAGACGCACACCACCACAAATTGGAGGAGAAGTTCCGTAAAGCAACTAATAAGGATTGTAAAGCAAATAAAAAAGCTTATTATATTCATAAAATAAAGAATAAATAAATAACGAAAGGATTTTGTGTGGTGAAATTCTTTATTTTGACTTTTACGCTCTCCATTGCTCATCTGTTTACAGGATAGGATATTGTCCTGTAAGCGTGGGCGTGGTGGTAATTTGCCTGACGGCATACCTTCCTCTTTATAATGAAATAAACATCCGATCATTTATATTAAAAAATAGTATTTTTCTTTGAATATCAAAAAACACCTCTGCTTTTTCTTAAGCATATACTCAAGCATATACTCAAATTAAAGAAGGAAGCGATTGAAATTGGAATTTGAAAAGGTCGAGCCAAAAAGCACCAGGAGATTTTGTGCTTCCTAAAATACTCACGCTAAAAAGCTCTGGAAAGAGGGTAGATAGTCAAGGAGGAAACGAGAAAAAAATGAGAGAAAGGGATAGGAAAGGATAGAGACAGAGATAGAGATAGGTAGTCCCGTTAGAATTTTCCACATTTTTTGGCAAATCTGTAAATATCCTCCAGTTTTAGAGAACGAATATTACTCATTCTCTCGACATCGGAACCCAAAACTCGTAGCCATGCCCTAGCAAAGGCAGAACACTCACAGAAAAAGGGCTCAGTGCTATCCGCCTCCTCCAAGCATGACAGACACGTTGGGTCCTCAATGATTCCAATGGTGGTCATATACTGACCCCATGGGTTGTGTCCTGTAATGATACCATCCATCAACCGAACGTCTTTTCTTCCAAGTTTTAGTAGAAAGTTTGACAGTTTTCTGTTCGGACTTTTCACAAACCACTTTGCAGTTCTGCAGCGTTCTAGACCGGACCATCGCTCTTTATGGAGATTGCCTATATAATCACTGATCCAATGCATGATTCCTGCGGATCTGATTCCGATTATTGGCTCTGGCCCCTGTGGGGGCACCGATGATCCACGGTTGGCCAATTAATCGGCAATTTCGTTTCCTTGAACACCGGAGTGTCCTGGAACTCATATAAGTACAAGCCTGTTAGGTCTTGCGGCAAAATTAAGCTTCTTCTTACATTCTTGAACAATCTTTGAGGCTTGCTTCGCGTTCTCCAGGGCCTTCAGTGCAGCCTGACAGTCACTGAAAACTTCAATCTATTTGGACTCTTCTCGATTATCCATTCGGCTACTTTCAGGATGGCAAAAATTTCCGTTTGGAAAGCAGTTGCCATTTCCCTCATAGAATAGTGATACTTATTACTATCGTGTAAGTACCATCCGGCTACAGACCCTATTTCATTCTTGTATCCATCGGTGAAGAAAATATCCGTCAAACCTCCCCGCATGTATTCTGGATTGCTGATTGCTGATCTGACATCAAATTTGCTTCCAAATGAAACTGTGGGTATCCGGTCGTCTTTAGGTGCCAAAAACAGTGGATCCTGCTCAGATAGCATCTGAAAGATTTCTCTGTGTCCCGAAGTTCCGCCTTCGTGCCAGAAACCATATTTATGGAGCCTACACACTGCTTTAATGGTGTCCATAGAATATATTTACCCTTTTGCTCTTCTCGTGTGCTATTTGCCGCTTTCTGGCAAAATAGAAAAACAAACTAATAGGGCTGGTGTGTAACGGTATAAAATACCTATAATACTAAATACAATATAGACACACATTTCTCTTTATGCATATTTGGACATCTCGTTTCATCCCAGCAAGGAGTAAACTTTAAGTACACCTAAAAAATTCAGACCTACAATTTGAATACCGTGTATGGCAGATACAAGTTTTTATTTTTATGCACGTCTTTTTATGTATGTAATATTGTATAATAAAGTTTGTAAAATACTTTGTTTATTTAGGAACCATCATTAACACCGATAATAATGTCAGCTTGGAAATCCAACGTAGAATCTCTCTTGCCAACAAGTGCTACTGTGGACTCAGTACGCAATTGAGCAGTAAAGTCCTCTCTCGACGAGCAAAACTAACACTCTTCAAGACACATCATGCCCGTCCTAACGTATGGCGCGGAAGCGTGGGCGATGGCAGCATCCGATGAAGCGATGCTTGGAGTATTTGGGAGAAAGATTCTGCGCAAAAAGAAGAAGAATAACCACCTCTTTAAAGAGGTGAGAACGGTTTGCAAGGCTCTCAGTGCAGCTTGGTTGTCACTGCGGGCCCTGGTTTTGTGTCCTCGCAATCTTTTGCCAATTATCCCGTATGCACCGACTACTATTAGAAGCCCCAGGTGAAGTCAAACTCTTGTCCAGTTAAGCTTATCAACGCTAAGCAGGCCTTTTTTCCTCTGCTAATACCAGCAGATATCGCATCAAATACTTTCAGAGCAGGTTAATTTGTATCTATTGGGACGACATGACCTAACTAGCGACGCCGCTGAATCTTTGTACGCTGCACTATGTACTATATGTCGCCGTAAAACTCATACAGCTCATTGTTCTATTATCTGGCTCAAAAAGATTCAAAAATCTTCGGCAGAATCTTTCTCTCAAACACTCCAAGCGTCGCTTTATCGGATGTTGTCATCGCCCAAGCGCCGGTGTCACACAATAGGTACACCCATGATGATAGACTTATAAAGTGTTAGTTTTGTTCGTCGAAAGAAGACTTTATTACTCAATTGCGTACTGAGTTCACAGTAGCACTTGTTGGCAAGAGAGATTCTCCATTGGATTTCAATGTTGACATTATTATCGGTGTGAATGCTGGTTCCTAAATAAACGATGGTTCCAATTATGTTAGGTTAGGTTGAAGCGGTTGTCCTGTGGGACACACTCAGGCTCATAGCCCATTGTGGCTCCTAAAACCAGTGTGTGCTTTTAAAAAATTCTTAAATATCTCTGATTTCACAGTGCCCCGTTATGACTGAGATCAATGTGCTAAGACTGTGCTTATTTTGGCTTAGCAGAGATTCTGTGCGTTTAGGATTTAGAGTCGGCCACAGTTGACGGGCGATTTTGCAGGTGGCTTCATTACGCCATCTTTCGTTTGCTTTCTTTACAATTTCTTCAAGGATGAGTAGCTTACATGTTTGTAAGGGTATCCCCATGTTATTATCTATATACTCATCTGTCAATTTAGTACGCAGTCTCGCTAGTTCATCGGCTCTACAGTTACCCTCAATGTCGCGATGGCCAGGAACCCATGTCACCTTTAGGTGAAATGACTCAGACATCTCGTTAAGAGATGTGCGGCATTTCATGGCTACCTTGGAGGTTGTCGACTATTTTGTGAGGGATTTTATCGCCGCCTGGCTATCAGTGAAAATGTAGATATCATTTCCGGATATCACATCACACTGTATCAGTGTCGCGGCTTTTATTATTGCCATCAGTTCAGCCTGAAAGACACTACAGTAGTCGGGGAGCCGAAAACTGAAAGAGATTCCCAGATGTTCGGAATATACACCTCCGCCCACCCTGCCGTCGAGCTTTGAGCCATCTGTGTATACATGGATGGACTCGCCCTGCCTCACATCGTCCCACTCTTCCCTTGAGGGTAGGAGGATCGTAAACGATGTAATTGCAAGTATAGGCGGGAGTGTTTAGTCCGCCAGTCCGGGAAGCCGCAAAGTGTCAGCTAGATCTACCGGAAAGAAGTTTAGTGTCGCATATAATGCTTTCGATGGTGTGGTTGACATGGTGCCAGTTATCAGAACAGATTCTAGTCTTTGAACCTTGTCAAGTTTTTTGATGTTCACACCCTTCTGAAGGGTATCCCACCATATTACAATACCATATTAGAGAATTGTCCTAACCAATGCTGTGTAGAGCCAATGTATCATTCTGGGTTCCTATCCCCATTTTTAGCCAATAAGCCTTCGGCAGGAGTACATTGCGGTCATGGTTCCAATCATACTTCAAAGTTATAATCGTCAGCAGTGACGCGAGTGTGCCGACAAACGTCTTGTCCTCGTTCATGACCACATCCCTTTATTCAGCTCCTCTTATAATAAATGCTGTCAGCGCGATTAATCTTTTCCACTATCAAATTAGAGAGGTCACACGGCAGACAATCTGCCTTGTCAGTCTTATCTAAAACATCATTTGGCATAAAATTTCACGGAAAGGATCTTCCTAATTCAGTCGGAGCTGATTACTGGTTGCCCACTGAGAACATGGAATACCTAATGAAATTTTGCCTAATAGCGGAATTTTTCCACACGGAAGCAGTCGTAAACCTTTGAGTGCATTTCCGCCACAAAAGCTTCTCATAAAACCGTCTGTCATTTGAAGGCGGTGTAAAACTGTAGGTCTCTCTATTTCTATGACAGTATCGTGTGTGTGTGTACGTTTATTTCCTAATTTTTTTTCTTATTTGGCCAAGTAGAGCGCACCTTAACAAATAAGTACCTGCATACGTGCTTATTCCTGCAAATTCTTTCGTAACTTCATTATTTCTTATTGTCGTGACAGCTTCGAGACTTGGCATTTTGCTGTCAACATGTTGTCAGTTTCGGACGCAAAGTGACCATTCCGCTCATTTGCCGACTCTCTGCCGCTGTCACTGCCACCAGCATGCATTTCGTACATTTGTTGTTGTTGTGTGCTTGAGCATGAAAATTTCATTTAAAAGGTCTTGCGGTTTGATTTTACAAAGTGTCAAAAACGTACACAAATGAATTTGTGGTAATGTGACAGACAAACTGACCAGCAATCAGAAAACTTATGAGGTGGGGTAAGGGTCGTACATTAGACAAGTATTTGTGTGGCAATTGAAGTCGAAGAATTTTTCCACATGGCTAAATTTTTGCGAAATAAAGACTAGAGCCACATGTATGCGCATGTGAATGTATATTTTAGTTGAATGCGTTTGGGGCTGAGTGTTTATTACTACGCATTTTACCAACTTCAAAGGAGAGTACAAACAGAAGAATCAATTTCTAGTTCTGAGGGTGCCCAAAAGTGCTGCGCATCCAAAGCACTTGAATGAAAGTAGATGAATAATTGTGTAAAGGCTTAGCCACTAAAATGTAGACAAACAAATATTTCATAAAGCACTCAAATTCAAGTAGAAATATGCCAAGTGGTCAAGAAACTATGGTCGTCGTCAAGGGTGGTATTCAGAAAATGTAAACAGAGTCAAATGGGGAAATATTCAAAACTCAGCGAATAAATTAAATAATACTTCTACTAGAGAGCAAGTAAATGATCATAAGAGCTGGGGCTTTAGGGCTCAATGGATACTCGAGAAGGAAAAAGTTTAACTTATTAACGGGTCCTAACTAAGTTAAGGGACTCAAGCAGAAATCGTTGACGTTCCACTTATGTTAGAATGACTGCCCTGATAAAAATATTACTCTATTTAAATTTTAAATATATACAAATTTAAAAAAATACATGTAAATGTAAAAGTGAAGTCCTAAATAAAAAAGACTAGTGTCATAAAAATGTTTTTGATGGCGCCATCTTTTTAATGAGTTAGTGCGTTGGAAGTTACTTCCCTAGCTGACATCCTGTGAAATCTTGGTAACATTCGACTCAGTGGAAGCGAAGTTATTGCGTCTAAAGTGTCAGTGTGTTTGTGCCATCGGTACAAAAATGAGTTTTAAACAAAGGACTAATATGAAATTTTGTTTTAAAATCGGTCAAACGTTTACCGAAACATTTGAATTGATGAAAAAAGTAGATGGCGATGATTTTCTATCTCGTGCCAGAGTTCCTGAGTGGCAATGAACATACAAAAAAAAAAAAACAAAAAAATAAATAATTGGCGCGTACACTTCTGTTAGGTGTTTGGCCAAGCTCCTCCTCCTATTTGTGGTGTGCGTCTTGATGTTGTTCCACAAATGGAGGGGCCTACAGTTTCAAGCCGACTCGGAACGCCAAATATTTTTATGAGGAGCTTTTTCATGGCAGAAATACACTCGGAGGTTTGCCATTGCCTGCCGAGGGGCGACCGCTATTAGAAGAATGTTTTTTTTTTTTTTTGCCAACCCATTCGGCACAGGCCGCCCAAAATCAGTAGGTACCTAATCACCCAAAACTCCAACTCTGGAATCGGAGTTGAATATCTCCAAAACATCGATTTATCGCTTTTTAACTGATCAGTTCGGCTTACTAAAGGTCTGTGCACGTTTCATTCCGCACAAGTTAATTGAGGACCAAAAATTGCTCAGAATTCAATTCAACATTCGCAAGAACTCATTAAAAAGTCAAGAAAATACGATAACTTCTTTTACGACATTGTAACTGGTGATGAAAGGTGGTGTTTCTCACATGCACCTGAAACCAAGTGTCAAAATGCCGAATGGGAGGCCCCAGACGAACCACCACCCAAAAAATCGCGATTGGAGAGATCAAAAATCAAGTCGATGCGCATTTATTTTTACGATTCCAAAGGAGTTGTCCTCAAGGAGTTCATGCCAACGCACCAAACCGTCAATGGAATTTTCTATCTTGGCGTTTGTCGAATTCTAACATTTTAATGAACAAAAGCGGGGTGCCCCCCCCGAGTGTTCACTCTTCTAAGTGTTCATAGAAGTTCCAGGGCTCGTCACGTTTGCTTGTTAGGCGTTTATTCAACAAATCGTCAAGGATTACAAGAAATAATAATAGCGATATGAAACATCCTTGTGTTACCTCGGATTTTGGGTGCATCTCATACGAGAGTTGCTCGTTGTGTAGAATTTTACACTCAAGGTCTCTACAACACAAAGAAATCCAACTAGAATTTCGATCGATGCTGTCAAATGCTGTGCTTAAATTGAAAAACAGTCAAGGATATCCGACTGTCATTCTTTGGTATGTTCTAATATTATGCGGAGAGTGGCGATATGATCGGAGTATGACCTGTTAGTGCGAAAGCGGGTTGGTGTTTACGTAGATACAGTTCAAGACGCGCTTGTCTTCCATTAAGCAGGAATAAAGTTAAATATTAGATAGGATGCTGATAAGTGTGGTGCCACTATAATTTTTGCAGAGGCGCTCTCTCTCTCTTTTTTTGGACTTTCACCAAGATGCCGGTCATCCAATCGTCAGGCAGTTTCTCGACTCGCCAAATAGCATGAAAGGCAGAAGAAAAATATCGCGATGAGAGAGCTGGGTCAACTTTGAGCACTTTAGAAGGGATCATATTACTGGCCGACGCTTTTCCGGGCTTGAGCTGTTTACTGGCATGTTTTATTTGTTCTCGAGTTAGAGAAAAGGATGATATTAATGAACAGCTATTGAGTGTGGTGATTGGGTAGGTGACGAGGTAGAGATCGATATTAGAATTGAGAATTGAGGACTTCGGAGAAGTGCCTAAACGATCTAGCTATTTGCTCACGTTCCAATGTACTAAGGGCCCCATTTTCGTCTTTAATAAGGCGGTTTGAGCTTCCGTATTTGCCAGTGAGCTCCCGACTTAGCTATACAGTTCAGGAAGGTTGTTCTTCCGGGTGGCATCCTACGCTTGACGTGCTAGATTAGAAGCCAAAAAAAAATATTTGAAAAAAAAAATATTTTAAAATGGTTTTATCGTTAAAATATTCTGTTTGAAACTCAAAACATTACTGCATTCGCTTAAAGCAGCTGTTTAATAGCTGCAACAAATGCTTCAAGTGTTGTAAAACGTTGAACTCGCATTTTATTTTTAGTGCTAGAGATCAGCTGTAAGGCGGGTGACCCATTAATTCGATCTCTTGAGTGCTCAAAAACTCTTTCCTGTTAGTCGTGTCCTGATGGGTGAGTGCTCGCATTGTCTCGGTGAATGGTAATTCGTCGTCAGCGGTCGGCTTTCCTTAATTCTCCAAATCTCTCCTTCTAGCAAACAAATGGTTGAATATCGCCCAGAATTGACTGTTTTAAGTTTCTCTAGTGACACAATTGCAACATGACCAGATTTTTTGACGTGCTTCTTCCAAAAACAACTTTTTCTGGATTTACTATTTTTCGATCGCTCTCTTGTTTCCGTCTCATGTGCATGAATCCATGGTTACGATAGCATAGAAATGATCGACGGCCACGTTGGAACTCGTTGTACTGGCGTTTCACAGCTCCTAATGGGGCGCGTCATCGGCAAAAGTCGAAGTAAGTCGATCAATACACTCCTGTCTCGATAATCCACGTCGAAAATCGTAATAAATCATCGCACGAAAATGTTCACGAGTTGATTCCATCTTTTGGGCGATATGAATTTTTCAACTCACTCGAAAAAACAAAACAAATAAAACTAGTAAATAAAAGCGTTTAGGCTACAAAATAACGAATTACAGCTCATCACCGTAACACAAGAAAAACCATATAACTAAAAGCTTCAAACTTTGTAAAAAATTAAAAAAATCAATGAATTTCTATCAAAATTTCTAACGTTTTATTCAGAATTTTTAGAAAAATGTTGATTTTTGAGAATTTTTTCTTACTGGTGGTCTTATGTTTTTTCTTATATGCAAGAAAGTGCTGAAAACCGTCAACATAATATAAAAAAATATCAATAATCACCGCAAGTTTTGAACTACTTTAACTAACCAAAAATTAGTCCAAAAATTCCCATCAACATACTTGCTTCATAACATTCTAGATAATACACGTATAATTCATACATTTGGTAAACTTTTAATACAAGTTAATCCGAAAAATATAAAGTTTCAATTGCGAAGCTATTAACTTGTCCCGCATAAAATATTAAGCCAACAGCTCCACCCACCCAAAAGTTCCTTCGGCCACTCAGCAAGGGGACGGAAGCTTAAGTAGAAATTAAAACCACTTAACATGCTGTAATTTATAAGCAATGTTTACCTAATTAGCCCCAAGAATGATGCATGGGGGAATAAATATGCTGACAAAGAAATGCCGGTCCTCGCCTGTATTGGCTATCCTGCCACAGAATGTCTTTAACGCTTCATGAAGCAGGGTGACAAGGCAAGGCGACAACAATAAGAAGCACACAAGCCAACAGAGCAGCATTTTAGATATGAAACTATGGCAAACCAAGTGAAGGCAGTCATAATTCTTAGTCGAGACACAAGAGTGCTCGAACACCCACACCAACTGCTTGCGATTACAGCCAGCAGCGTAAGGCTTTGTTAAGCCGTCGTCAGTCTGAATCCGTACGTTCTGCGAAGTATAGCTTTCGGTAGTATGGAAAATGGAAAATTGCCTAAAATGCTCATAATTCATAGTAGCACACAATATATTCACATTTGTCCTTTGCAATCATTTTTGTTTTTTCAAGATTTTCCTTGCTGAAATGGCTCGACTGCCGTAGCTTTGGCTTCCTTCGCTGTGTGTTTGGTTGGCGGTGGTGGCGTTCAAATAGTTTAAGATCAACATAAATAAAATCTGAAGCGTGTGATGTGGTCGAGTAATAAATAATAAAGCACGAGATAGATGAATACATGTAGAATGAGAGTAGGAATCAGAAAGTTAGACGAAAACTTCCGGGTTCTATGCTCAACCTCACGAGATAAAGTGAACTTTTAACGTAATTCAGAAAATGTTGTTGTTTATTTCCTGCTGCTTGTCTTAAGTTAGTTTAAGTCTTTGTTTTACATCTTACGACTTCACTCCCTTCTAATACGTGATTGTCTAGCCGGGTTTCTCGCAAGCGTCTTGAATTATGTGGTGTCAAACCACGTGTCAAGCAGTCAGTTTAATCAGTCCCCTCTTTATTGCTGCTGTGATTATCCATTTTTCCTTTGCTGGGAAAAGTAAACGAATTTGTTTGGTGGGAATATACTTTACAAATGTATAGACAGTAATGCTACTGTCATGTGAATATATATAAAGGGTGATTTTTTAAGCGCGTGTGTCAGCTATTTAAACGAACTGTTTAAAAAGATAATGGCTAAAAAATCACCCGTTATATATATATATATAAAGTAGCGCTTACACTTTTTTCTGGTGTGCCTGTTGCAATGGATGAATCTACAGTTTAAGCCAACTCCGAGCGGCAGACGGTTTCTCTTACTATGAGGAGCTTTTTCATAGCGGCAATACACCCGGAGGTGTGTCATTGTTTGCTGCGGGGAAACCGCCATTAGGAATAAAATTTCGATCAATTGGTGTTTCGTGCCCGAGGTTTCGAACCTCTGCACCGAATGACAGCCAATCCATTAGACTATGGCGGCCGCGATATTCATATTCATCATCATCATCCGCACCCACAGCTCTCTACTTCGATCGATCCTCTAATATGTTGTTGTTATTGTTGTTGTAGCAGGAATACAAGTCTTGTAAATGTAGTGTATATTACCAGTCGTCTTCTTCTAACTCATCTAAAGGTGGGCCCAGGAAAATGCTGTTTCGACAGGTTGGGTGCAGAAGGAGAGGGGTGTTAGATGAGTGGGTTTAGAGGGGCATGTGAAAAGGCGGTTAGTGTCATGCGGGGTGCCTTCACATGCCGTATATCGGGGTCAATTCTGGATTAGTAGGAGTTTAATCTGCTACAATATCCAGAACGAAATTGTGCCAGTGCTACGCGGATCTCACGGGGAAGCTGGGGCTCTTTATCTGCTGTAAGTGGTAGTTAGGCTCCAATTTCGGCATTCGGTGGTCGGGAGCTTAAGAAGGTGGTGATGGTCTCCCGATGATTCCCCTACTATGTCTTTCGCAGGTCAGCTGTTACCTCATCAATGCAACGTTTACTTAGCCTCCCTCGTCCTCTGCATCCGATTCGCAGTCTTCGGGCTCGTCATTATATCTGATTCGACGTGTTGCGTCATCCAGTCGCAAAGGACCATATGCATATTTTTCATAGGGGCTTTCTTTCAAATTTCAGTGATTGGGCGTTGTCTGTTACGTTAAGTATAAATACCTCCCTGCTGTATGGGCTTTACTAGCGCTTTATGCATTTTCGTCTTTTGAGCTCCTGATAGTAATAGAGAATAGCTTTAAGTAAGCAAAGAACACTTTATTTGCCACGCTTACTTGCTCGTTTATTACTACAGAGATGGGTATTCCTAAGTATTTTAACTTGTCAACTCTCTCTATGCACTTTAATATCTGCGTCACTTCTTGTTTTCGTTGCAAAGTGCATATATTTAGCTTTCTCTAGGACGTTCTTCTAAGACTGAATTTTTCGAACGTTTATATATTTTCTCTATTTCCGGTTCATTATCTGCAATACATTGTGTGATATAAAGTGAAATGAATTTTTGCTTTCTTTAAAACCTCATTCAAATGATCGCCTCTTATCCGCATATACTCTCTGGACCCAATTTTGGATAGCTCAGTCCAAAATTTACATTCTTCTCAAGCATCACGCTTTCTTGGATCGTGCACAAGGACATGTCTGAAGTCTAGTCTGTGAAGTATATTTCTGCAAGCGCGAAACTGATGGTCATAACTTATAAGAGTAGAGCCAGAGACAAGGCAAATCTATTAAAGGTGGTATCGGTAATCAGCTGATTTGTTTTTTTTTTTCTTTCGCCGTGTAAATGTGGCTGTCAGCACAAAACGAAACACGGCGAATTCATTCTTTGTTTTCTACTTTGCCAATGACAAGCAAACCTACAAAAAACATTGTTGTTAGTCTAGTGCCACCACCTTTAATGAATGCGCCTTGGCCAGAGAGAAGCAAGTTGTAGTTCCGAAAGTGGGTCCCCTTCCTGAGAGGCGAATGAATCGAGTAATCATAGTAATGAAATATTTTCTCTGAATAATATTTGCAATTTTTCTTACATATAGTTTGGAAGAAGCGTAATAGGTTGCTGAAGAAACTACTTTGCATTGTTGTGCCATCATTTAACGCACCAGTCCTTGTCGAATATATTATTAGATGTTTTTTTTCTCAACTTTCTGTCACATATTTTTTACTTTTGAATGGGCGAGACTCCAATCGCACTCTATATGGCTTTTATTTTGAAATTCTCCTTCTTTAAGATAATTGATGAGGCTGCACTGCTCCGAATGCTTTCTTTTACTCGTTCTTGTTTCTATTGAGAAAATAACAAGGACTTAGTGCATAAAAATTTCGTATTCACATTTCAGCTTATCATTTTCATTTTGCTAAGTTCTCCTGACTACCTAACAACTAGCTTGCGTAGTAATGACCCGTACATTATATTAACTTCAAATTCACGAGAAACATCAAAACGAGGGAAGTCCCTAAAAGGTCTATGCAAGTGACAAGGGCCATTAGAATGTAGTCTTTCTGAATATAGTCTAGTCTGAGGATAAGGCTTGATTTACCAGATACTATATAAGAAATGACGCCGACTTACACCGACGATGCCAACAAAAACCACTCGCTCAAGAAATCAGAGAGCGCAAGTGGAGGTGGCTGGACCATATTCTACGCAAGGGAGGCACGGAGATCAGAGCAGGCAAGCACTAGACTGGAATCCCCAGCGTCAGTGAAACCACGACCGAGGGGCTCATGGCATCGAAAGTGAAATAAAAGCTGTGAATAAAAATATTATTCAAAAGTAAAACAGTTGCAAAAAATTAAATAAATTCACTACAGCAAGCGGTTCATCTTTGAAATAAGTACCACACCTTTCTAAGCTCTAGCGCAATGTCTTCATCTTCTTTGTTGTTGTTGTTGTAGCATAGTAAACATTCCTCATTCATATACTGCTGAATGCTGCTGAAGTGACAGTCCTTCTTCTCCTTAATTGGCGCGATAACCGCCTACGCGATGTTGTCCGGGTTTAACAGTCGTTTCTTTCTCGTACTAACTGGCGCTAATTGAACACACCAAGTGAAGCCAAGTCCTTCCACCTGATCTTTCTAATGCAGAGGAGGCCTTCCTCTTCCTCTACTACCACCAGCTAGTACCGCATCGAATACTTTCAAAGCTGGAGCGTTTGTATCTATTCGGACGACATGACCCAGCCAACGTAGCCGCTAGATCTTTATTCGCTGGGCTATGTCTATGTCGTCGTAAAGCTCATACAGCTCATCGTTCCATCGCCTGCGATATTCGCCGTTGCCAACGCGCAAAGGTCCAAAAATCTTACGCAGAATCTTTCTCTCAAACACTCCAAGCGTCGCTTCATCGGATGTTGTCATCGTCCAAGCTTCTGTGACAGTCCTTGGTCGGATGTAAATCCGGCTCGTTCCGGTTACGTAGAACCAACGGTCGTGGGATCGTCTTTATATTCGTCTTCGGCCTCGCTTGCGCTGTTATGACTTTCATATGTTTTTACTGCACTGTTTTTCGTTTTCGACTTCGTCTTCATTTTCGTCAGCAGAATTGTGCCTGCTCATTCCACACGTTTTCTTTCACCCTTCCAATCAGTCGTTGTTTAGATGGCAACGAAGTCCCATAAGTGAATACTGTGCTCACTTTTTTCATATATCACTAACACAATCTCAGCTTTTTCGTAAGCAAACCCATGTGACGTCAGTCAATCAGCTGATTCTTTTCGGTGAGAACCGGTTAACGGTCTAATCTTGGCCACACCTCTCTAAATCTTTTCAGCATGAGTGTTTCTATAGAGATTTGAAACCCTCTTCAATTATTTGAATATTGAGCATTAATATAGTGTAAATATATTATAAATCTCATGGGACTTTCCAAGGTCAAAACTCGTTTGCGGAATTGTTTCGCACGAGAATTATAGTCAAGCAAGGATAGAAATGTGTGTATGTGTATATACTTGCCCATGCCTGTATGTATTTTGCATACGTAATATATATTCTGTTATACATACATAAATACATACATACGTAGATTTTTGCTTGCCGCATTTATCACAGCAAACACATTGATTTATGTACTACATATTTGTATGCTTGTTTGTAAATATGTTTGCCCATAGAATATCAGGAGTTTATACCTATCTTCATAGGCGAAAGCGCATAATAATTTATGAGTGCCATCAGCAACCCTTAAACCTTAAATGATAAATGGCGTGCCAGGCTGGCGGTCGCTGCGTGCTGTGAACCCCAAAAATATGGAACCAACGAGACAAACCAAGTAGTCCGTGCTCTTCTTGCCCCCAAATCAACAGCCAGCTAAGCTGACCCGTACTCAGAGGTAAAGTCTATGAACGTCAGTATGCAGCTTTGTTGGTAGTCTTCCATATGGTAGGACATATACGTTGTTTGTAGTATATGGAAGTTAACAAAAAAAAAAAAAAAAAATGTGGACATAAAGCACAGTCGCATACACAGATATGATTTTTCAATGCTGTGTTTGAATTTGATTATTAGGGAATGCACTGTGTTTTGAATGCTTGTAGATTTGCATATGTATGTATACTTTTATGCGCTTACAATGCGCTGTCATTAGAAATTAATGAGCTGGTTTTTGTAGATTTCTCAAAAAAAATTACACGCCACTCTCACTTCTACCAGTATTACCTCGACCGAACCTAACCCAATTATACAGTTCTCAAAGTTATACAGGCTCAAAAGTCCCGGGCCTAACAAAGAAACCACTTTCTTATTTGTTCAAAATTAGCTTTACTCATCAACGTCATTTCCATCGAGAGCAACGCAATCATTCCAGCGCCGCTCTAACACTTCAATACCACTTTTCTAGAACGATTTATCTTTTGTCTCAAAATAGGCTTCAGTTTTAGTGATAACCTCTTCATGTAAGTGAAATTTTTTACGGGTGAGCATATTTTTTAGGACTACGAACAGTAGTCGCTGGGAGCCAAATCTGGCGAATGCGGGGGATGTGGGAGCAATTCGAAGTTCAATTCAACCCTCATGGTTTCTTTCTAGTCACGTCGTAAGGATTGGTATTAGCTCATGCGTCCATCTACCCTTGGGTGATCTGTCCATCGGTCCTGCCAGTGGACGATCGAACAACGCCTTCCCTCTGCTGCAATTTCTTTGTGCCTTGCTCTACTGTTTTGTTTAGATAGCCTTAAATATCCCTACTTCATTTCTGTTGCCACAATATATGCCGGGAGTAGTCCTGCAATGACGAAGGATGCGCCATCGGAAATTGTTCGGAAGCTGCAGATAGGTCGCAAGGCGCTTAGCAGATACATGGCTATTAGTTTTTTTTTTCATATCTATTTACATATATTCAATGCCTCAGCCCAGATCGGTGGATCGAGCTAAAAACCCTTTAAAATAATATAATATGATTTTGCTATGGCCAGGGCCCTTGGTCCTACCTACTTATTCGCCGGCGATCCTCTGAATAGCTTGGATTTTGACACTATAACCACAGCGATATCATACGCGAATCCAATGGCTTTGGATCTAGGAGGCATATCCAGTCTAAGAATACCGTCATACATAAAGTTAGACAGTAGTTGGCCTTGGGGGAACCCTGCTGTTACATTGCACCCTTGAATGCCCTTGTCAGTTCTAAACCTCAATATACGGTCCGAGAAATAGCTCCCAATTAGTCTGATAATATAAGGGCTTCTATTATATGCTGCCAGCTAGCTGTATTAAAAGCGTTTTTAACGTCCAGAGTTACCAAGGCGCAGTATTATTTTATCCCGCCACACCATCTCTTGCCATCAATGCCTTTTGTTGCTAAGCCGAGCCCGCATTTGATGGCATCCACTATTGAGCGGGATTTTCTAAAGCCGAACTGGTATGTGGATAAATATCTTTATCTTCTGTGAAAAGTGGTAGCCTGTCGCAGATAATTCTCTCAATAATTTTCCCCCTTGTGTCTAGTAAGAATATCGGTCGGTAAGGTTTTTTATTTCCCTTGGGTAAAAGCACATTGGTTTGCATCTTCCACCTCTTTGGGAAAGTGCCTTCGTATAAGCTGATTTGGAATAGCGCTAAGAATATGTTTGGACGTTTAGAAATCGCCATTTTCAGGGCCCTATTTGGCGCCCGCCGTAGCCGAATGGGTTGGTGCGTGATTACCATTCGGAATTCACAGAGAGAACGTTGGTTCGAATCTCGGTGAAGCCAAAATTAAGAAAACAAAACTAATAGCGGTCGCCCCTCGGCAGGCAATGGCAAAGTTCCGAGTGTATTTCTGCCATGAAAAGGCGCCTCATAAAAATATCTACCGTTCGGAGTCGGCTTAAAACTGTAGGTCCCTCCATTTGTGGAACAACATCAAGACGCACACCACAAATAGGAGGAGGGGCTCGGCCAAATACCCAAAAAGAGTGTACGCGCTAATTATATATATATATATATTTTGTAAGCCATTTGGGTCTGGAGCTTTCGGGGACTGCATTTTATTGCACAATATTTACAAGGGATATCACGTATTTCGTGCAGAGTCCAGTGTGGCAATACGTTCTCAGATCTGTGAGGAAAAAGAGTTGTACTAAGTGTGCGCAATCTTACATCAAACACTTCAAGCGTCGTTTCATCGGATGTTGTCATCGTCCAAGCGTCTGTGCCATACGTTAGGACGGGCATGGTGAGAGCCTTGTAGAGTGTTAGTTTTGTTCGTCGAGAGAGGACTTCATTGCTCAGTTGCCTACTTAGCCCAAAGTAACACTTGGTTGGTAACACACTAACAGCGCGGTTGTTAAGGCCGATGATGTCAATATCATCGGCATACGCGAACAATTGTACGCTTTTATAAAAAATTTGCCTGAGCGATTAAGTTCTGCGGCTCTCACGATGCTCTCCAACCTCAGGTTAAAGAAGTCTCACAACAGCGAGTCACCCTGTCTGAAACCTCGTTTGGTATCAAACGGCTCGGAGAGGTCCTTCCCAATTCTGACGGCGCTGCTGGTGTTGAGCAACGTCATCTTGCATAGCCGTATTAGTTTTGCGGGGACACCAAATTCAGACATCGCAGCATGCAAGTAACTCCTTTCCGTACTGTCGAATGCAGCTTTGAAATCGACGAAAAGATGGTGTGTGTCGATTCTCCTTTCGTGGGTCTTATCTTTTTATTGTGAATATTTGGTCGATGGTAGACTTTCTAGGTCTAAAGCCACACTGATAAGGCCCAATCAGTTGGTTGACGGTGGGCTTCAGCCTTTCACACAATACGCTCGCTAGAACCTTATAGGCGATATTTAGTAGACTAATCACGCGGTAATTGGCACTGATTGCAGGATCACCCTTCTTATGGATTGAGCAGAGCACACTTAAGTTCCAATCGGCAGGCATGCTTTCATCCGACCATGTTTTGCATAGGAGCTGATGCATGCACCTTACCAGCTCCTCGCCGCCATGTTTCAATAGCTCAGCCGGCAGTCCGTCGTCCATTTCACCTAGCTACCTATTTAAGTTAAAAGATCTTATATAGGAAGTGTCCCATTTTGAATGTGGCTCACTGTATCTCCACTTCAGCTTTCGAAACAAAGCAGAGAAAACATTTGGTGCACCCTAGTATAGGTACATGCACTTTGTTTGCGATGTGAGGCGCGTGCGAGCCAAAGAATGCACTAAAAATGTTTTTCGATTGTTGTTGCTTAGATGACATGGTCAATTAAAGCACACATACTCGTCGGCATAACAATAAATACTGAAATAAGCAAGAGTGCCTTTATAATTTCCCCTACCCACTGCGCCTCGCTTTTGCAAGAGTGGGACGTTTTGTGAGATCCTTAAGGCGTGTGTTGTACCACAGCGCTACTCACCCACTTTCTCCGTTGACTGGCGAACAAAGCTCCGTACTTGCTCGCCTGTTTGTAAATAAGGTTTGTCATTTTGTCATTTATGTGACGCATTTTGTTTTATTGCTCCTCCACACACATAATTACAATCATACACACAATGCTAATGTTTTTAACTACAACAGTCGTCTGCACATTTTATTATTATAATTTTAGCTTGTTGACACAATTAGTCACCCCGCTATCGTTGACCGTCGTCGGCCACGTCAAACACAATGCGAGAAAAATTACGCTCGCAATTAGTGAGGAAATTGTAGACAAGTCAGCAGCAGCAAGTGTCTGCCGCAGCACTGGGGAAAATAACGGCGGACGAGATGGTATGAAATAGGGACGTGAAGTGAGCTAAGTTAGTTTGTGGCATGCCACAGCATGAGTGGGCACTGGTATTGTTTATAGTTATTGCATGTGGCTGTGGCTGTGTGATTTCCTTGCTGAGCACGACCATTTTTGACATTTGTCCAACGCCATTAAATAAATTAATCAACTTAATTAGGCAATCACGTGTGAAAAATCCATTCAGGAAATGCAACTGTTTATTGCTTGAACTACGCTGCAATAAGTTTTGAGTGAGCTCGCTGGGTAAAACAAAGGCATTTGAGGCATGCAAAATTGTAACAAGTCGATATGATACGTACGTAAAAATAACGGTTAATAACGATTGATAGGAACTACGTGAACTGAATATGTGGAAAACAAAAATCTATAATGGATACTTGAGACTATACCCGCATGGGGCATCAACTGAGATTCGTCAATGCATCGAAATGATTTGCATTTTAATGGAGAGGTAGTGGGGAACAGCGAAGTTCGTTATCTATGGATATTGCAGCGTTCAAGGCGTGCAAACTAACCTCGAAGTAAGATGATGTAACGAGAGTGTGGAAAATGATCAGGCCTCTTCTTCAAGCGGGACACTGAGTGCAGTGGCGAAATCGACAATCTGGTGTAAAGTAGAGAAATACTGTTAACAGAAAAATCTATGCCGAAGATCTTGTATTGGGACGAAAGTTGTCCCCAAGGAGGCAAAAGAATAGAAGACGAAGGAGTTTCAAGAAAATCACTCAAATATTGGTTTGGCTAATAAGTTCATAGTGTTTTTCATTTTTCCTTTTTTTCAATGATTTGATTGTTGTTCGGCAAAGGGTAAATATTCATTCGATAGAACTCTTTCTGCTATACAAAACTACGTAAGTTCTATTTTTGAGTTATGTAAATTTTGATTAGGTTTAATGCTCAGAAATGAATACCCAGGAACCAAAACTCAACATTTTCGACACCTGCTCCTTTGCTTTTCATCGAAGTAAAGAAACTGCGAAGCAGCCCGGGACATTTGCGACGTGTATGGAGAAGGTGTCACAGGCGAGTCTACAGCACGGAATGGGTTTGCAAATTTCAAAAATGGCGACTTTGCCGTCGATGACACCTCCCGCAGCAGAATAGCATTAAAGCTTCCTGAATTCGGTGAAGAACGTCTCAAATCACTTCTGAAGGAGAACGGTCGCCAAATCAGTCGTAAATTGGCGGAAAAAATGAACTCCGATCATAAAGCGATTCTCAATCACCATCATTCAATGGGATATAACGAAAAGTGGGGAGCTTGAGTGCCTCACGAGCTCAACGAAAAAAACAAACAAAGTCGTCTTCAAATTGCTTCTCAGCATCTCGCCCGCCATCCAGCAACTCGTGGTCATAAACAACGCTTTTTGTACCGAACCGTCACGGGAGATGAGAAATCGTGCCTATGCATCAATATGAAGCAAAGAAAAGAGTGGGTGGCTCCAGGAGTTACGCCAAAGCCGAGAGTCAAGACGAATATTCATCCAAAGAAGATCATGATATGTGTTTGGGGGGACCCTCCCAGTGTGGTACACTGAGAAATGTTCGAAAAGAATGCCACGGTCAACAAGGAGTTCTACATTGCCCGCCTACATCGCTTCAATGAGGATGTACGACTGAAAAGACCTGATCCTCATATTCAAACCACACTCCTTCACGACCACGCCAGCCCACATGTTTCACAAGTAGTCAAATCAGCACACCAACAACTCAAACGGGAGGTCCTTCAGCATCCGCCGTATTCCCTGGGCCTTGCACGGACCGATTATCATCTTTTCCACTCCCTGTCAAGCCATATGAAGGGCGTACCTTCGACAACAAAGAGATCGTTAAAAACTGGCTCAACAACTTTTTGAACACCAGACCGGACGATTTTTGGTGGAACGGCATCAACAAATTGGTCGAGAGGTGGGAAGAGGTTGTAAACAGCAACGGCGAATATATAACTGATTAATTTATTGATATAATTATTGTTTTTTGTTTAAACAAAAGTCTTCGGCTAAAACGCTACGAACTTATTCCCCAAACTAATATATTCTATACATTTTATAAACGCAACGAACGCAGTGTAACAGTACAAGTCATGATCCACCAACCTTGACATTATCTGTCAAAATGGCCACCCCCATTTGATGGAAAAAGTAACCAGATATGTATGAGGAACATCTCAGGACTAATGATGGGCGGTCTTACTTACTTACTTACTTACTTACTGCTGTCCTGGTCTCCTCGTGGAGCACAAGACCTGTATGGCTTCATTCATCATGTTGATATTTCTGCATGAATTTAGCATTTTTCCATATCCGTTGTGCCGGCTGCAATTTGTGAAGCGGAGTTTTCGGGAAGTAATCGATTACCTCATAGACACATATTTCCATTAGGATTTGGATACGGACCTAAACAACAGTATTGGGGAAGCAGTCAATGGACTCATCATCAAGGACCGATGGACACATTTACATAGCGAGCCGCTTGATTCAGGGCCGACGCCCGCTCCAGCTGCACTTAACATGGTGGACAGACGCTGAGGTCAAGAATGTTTTTTAACGAACTTTTTCTTCCTCAGACTTGTTTGGTTCGCGGGAGATATTTCATTTCTCTCCCACCATCCATATCTGGGAAGCATTCGCTATCCGCCATAACGCGTCGGGGTTACAGCCATTCCCCAAGGGTCTTACTTGCTCGAAATATACCACGGTTTTCATACTAATAAGGTTTAGGGTAGGAATGGAACCCGATGGAGCTCAAATTACTCCCAACGTTAAAGGCTACAACTGTAGAGGTTATCTGAAAAGTGTTATCGGCCAAAAACTTTTGGTGAGCGAAACCAAGCAGAGATGGTAGTGGATAATTTTGTCGTTACTCGAGAATTGTTGTGTAGATGTCTACATGAAAGTCAGTAATGTCTGGACATCGTCTCATTTGCTTAAACCAAAGTTCTATCATATATCAGCATACGAAAAAAAAAAAAATAGTTTACACCAGGTGAGGGAACATGCAGCAGTGGTAAGGCCAATTTGCTTGTTACGGTTATTAACTCAGACTTGTTAGAAATTCTACAACCGAAATGAATTTAAGTCCGAGTTCAGGATAAGAGACGAGAAATAATTGAATGGTGATGAATCATGTGTTGACTTTGTGTTGGTATGTTAAGCTGCATTGAATTTCTGAGAAGAAAATTTGTCGAATTCACATCTTCTGTCCTTACAGAAAATTATTTAAGGGAAAGCACTTCTATTGAGATAATAAAATAATTGAAGACGTAGGTAGATAATTGGAGATGTGTTATGGATAGAGATACTATACTGAACTGATACGTCCCACGACCCTACGAGCTTAAGGATTTAGGGAGGCTCCTCTCAGCATCATTTGAAAATTTGATTCTATGTAACGTGAAAATATTCGTCCTAACAAGGGCCAGCTGGTACTCTGCAAGTAAGAAAGAAAAACAAAATTCCGCTATAAACGGAGTTGACTAAAATGAAGACGAGATAATAAGAACATTGCTGCCTGAAATTCACTAGTTTCTTTTTAACAACTTTGGAACCATAAACATCGCAGCGCGACCTCAAGACTTTGATGCTTGCATTTAATATTTACCCGCAAGAATTCTTAGGGAAGAAGCAGTTTAACTTTAACACTTCAAAATTGCGTACATGCAGACATGTAAATACATGAAAAAAAAGAAAATAAAGATGAAAAGGAATTGCAAACTCCCTGTCTAAGAAAATGTCCAATAAAACGCAAATTGTGCTGTCATCAGAAATTATGTCATTACTTCAGTTTTTATGACGGTTCCATCTACTAGGTTTGTGAAGCAGACGACCAGCTTGTCTTATCTAAACGACCAAGTAGACTTTTAAGGGATATGAAATAAAAAGCACTCAGCCAAAGTAAGTAAAAGGAAAGCTAAGAGGAGGGTGGGAAGGATATGGAATATTCCTTTATTTGGAAACAACATAAAATAGGAAAAGAGTTTGCCTGTTTGCCATTTGAATTTTTAATCTCCAGAGAAAATCCAATTTTACTGCAAAGGAAATTGGAAAGGCAAACTTATGTACGGCTGTGAATACACGGAACGAGAATGTGTGTGATAGCTGAAAGTGGTGGTGTAAATGGCTGTAGAAGAGCGGATTAACTATTACTTGTTTATTTGTGGCGGATGCATCTCTATATGACCCAAGGCGCATATATTCAGATTTGTAAGTCGTCTCGTCGGATTAGACTAATAATGTGCTAAAAATGGATAGGCAAAGAATCTTAAGGAAACTTAATAGCAAATAAACTTAAAGACTTTAAGGTTACAAGGTGGCAACTAATGGACGTGAGTAACCTCGCTAACTGTTTAAGTGGTGGGCGGGCAGAACACGAGTGAGATGAAAAGCCACTGGTAAGTAAATATGTACGTATAGGATTTTCCAAACAGAGGTGTTATTTTGATATTCAAAGAAATATGATATTTTTTAATCAAGGGTGGTTAAGTTTCAAGGGCCGATGATTTTGAATAAAATACAATTTTTTATGAAATTATTGTCATTTCTCTTTATTATAATAATACTGGTATGGCTCAATTACGTACACCTTTTCTTTCAAACAACCCCAAAGAAAGAAGTCCAACGATGTCAAATCACATGATCTTGGCGGTCAATTGACATCGCCGCGACGTGAGATTATTCGGCCATCAAAGTTTTCACGCAAAAGAGCCATTGTTTCGTTACCTGTGTGACAGGCACCACTTGTCCTGTTGAAACCACATATCGTCCACATCCATATCGTCCAATTTGGGCCATAAAAAGGTCGTTATCATCTCACGATAACGAACACTATTCACAGTAACTGCCTGACCGGCCTCATTTTGGGAAAAATACGGCCCAATGATGCCGCCGGCCCATAAACCGCACCAAACAGTCACTCTTTGTGGGTGCATTGGTTTTTCGGCAATCACTCTTGGATTATCATTCGCCCAAATGTAGCCATTCTGCTTATTGACGAATCCACTGAGATGAAAATGTGCCTCGGGAAGTGCGCGATATGAATTTTGAATTGAACGCCCGTTTTCATAATAAGCCTGAATAACTTTAACGCATTGCTCAATTATGTATCTTTCCATGGTTCAAATTAAATTAGTCTGAAATTGAAAAATGTCAAATGAAATGCAGGCAAGACCTCGACGTTTAGGTGTGGTTTCCATTCAACATCGGCCCTTGAAATTTAACCAACCTTTATAAATAATCGAATGTTTATTTCATTATAAAGCGGAAGGTATGCCATTAATAGTGGAAAATATGTAGCATCAGGCAAATAACCGCCACGAGCACGCTTACAGGACAATATCGTTTTCATGAAATTTTCCATAACCGAATTGTAAAGTGGCTGCCCTATGTCCTCTCGAATTCCAACTTTGCCGTCTTGAATCGACCCTGGGCTGTTGGCGTAGACTTTCTCTTTCAAGTGGGGCCAAAGAAAAAACTCACAAGGTGTTAACTCACAAGAGTTCGGTGGTCAATTGTGATTACATCTTCGAGAGATAACACGGTCCGTAAACTTTTCCCGTAAAAGTTCAATGGTTTCGTTGCTTGTGTGGCACGTAGCGCCGTCTTGTTGAAAATAAACGTTGTCCAGATCAATACTATCCAATTCCGGCCATAAAAAATCGTGAATCATATCTCGATAGCGCAATCCATTCACAAATAGCATCTGTTATTGGAAAACCCTTTAGTATGCCACATTATCAAAGAGTTTGGAAGTTTGTTTCTCTATAAGAAAATTTTAAAATTTTTCAGAACTTCCAAAGTTTCTTTTTTGGGTCTAAAGCAAAATTAACTGGGTGCATGCGGTAATGAACATAGGACTTACAAATTTATATGTAGTCGGCGCGTGCACCCTGTTTGCGTTTTTGGCTGAGCTCCTGCTCCAATTTGTAGTGTGCGTTTTGATGTTTTCCACAAATGGATTTTACATCGCCTCCGAACTGCACAGGATTTTGTTTTTTATGAAGGGGGCCACTGCTTTTTCTATCATTTGATGTTCCATGTACAGGGATTTGCGCCTGCGTATCTCGAATGGTAGTCACGCACTACCCGATTCAGTTATGGCGGCCACCACTTACAGGTTGTGTGCGAAAATACTTATAGGTGGGAGGTACTTTCAAATACAATCCGTTTGAGCTTGAGTAGAGAGAGCCCCACGTATTGGATGTTGATCCAAAGCTCAACAATGTATTCAAAAAAGTTTAAAAGTTTACCTCCAATGTGTCTTAAAAACAGATCCTGTTATATTTAAAATAATGCTCACAAAATCTTTGATCGCTACCTACGTTCAAGATGTTGAAGAAATAGGGGGTTCCGATGCCTGAGAAGGGGACAACTGGAAACGATTCTGTCTACCCCTTCTTGGCAATCCCATCGACAATTTCATTTCCTTCCTGGAAGCCAGATATGAAACATTTTTCAAGTACTCCTTACAGGAGTTGGTTAGAAGAGACTGCAACATGACGACGACAGGGCCTTAGCGCAGCTTGACTATAGGAAAAGACATTTATGTGTTCCACCCAACAGGGATCTCTAAGCATTTTGCATGGCTGCAGGACCGCGAAGACCTCTGCTTGAAAAACGCTGCTATTTTTTGGCAGTAATGTTGCGGGGAGAACCCTAAATATGTTGCAAGAGGACCAAGTTGATAGAAGCAATAAATTATCCGGCTCGAAAGACCAATAATGATGAACACAAATTCCTGTTGGTTATTGTAGCGATGATGTTGCGGCAAAATTCCCAATTTAAAAACTAGTTGTTTCACATTCAAAATTACAATTTTTCTCACTCATTTTATTACAAAATATTCCCTATATGTACTCACATTTATTTCAAACAAAACCTACTTATTTTCACAGAAAATTATAATGAATAACAGGAGTTGAAAAACATTAAAGTATTTTAAACGAATACCAAATTGGTCTCAACAGGCAGTTTAAAGGAGACTGAAATATAGACTGATTTAGACAAAACCCACGCTCTAACTCGAAAATTTTACGAAAATTTTATAAGTCCAAGATTGAAACTTTAGTATAGAGTGAACTATATATTTTTATAGAAAAAATGATTTAAATTAAAAAAAGAATAAATGTTTTTACCGAGAAACTAGCAAATTTTGTTGAACAGAAAATATTTATAGTTTCACCTGCATTAATTCCTTACACAGAACTTAATCTATTACATCAAAGTCAAGGCATACACTCACAAATCGCACTGGCTACCGAATGGTAACGCAGCAAAGCAGGATGTTTGCGCTACACTACCTGTTAAGCTCAGAAGAAGCGACAAATACTCCTGCAAACCTGCGTCATCTGTGTGGTTCACGCAGTCAAGTGACGCATATCGTTGGACAGAACATCAAATGCACACGAAGTGAACATAATAACAATATGGCATAAACTAGTAAAGCAACAACTATGTATAACAGTATTGGTACTTATGAATGTGCATATACTTAGCAAGGCAGAGGGGAAGCATGACAGTGTGTCCAGCCGGAAATGGGAATGAAGTACAGTCGGTTATAAAATGGCAACGCACGCGTGCATACACACAAATCTAGTTGAGGGACAAGTATACTGACGGGACGTTTGAATCCTCCAACATATGCATACGAAATTGGCATGCTTAGCACTGACAGCAACGCCAGCCGCACTTGGTAGAGGAGGTTATGACATCCTTACTGTCTCCATGGCATGTGCATACATACATATGTATGTATTTTGCTTGTGACAACTGCTAATGTTACGAGAAATAAATCAAAATGCATTGTCATAAAATGCAACATGCAGTGCTGACATTCACTGACATTTCTCAGTGCAACGTCAAGAGTGCTTGTGTGGCAAGCAGCATGCAGTAGGACCAAGCCACATACCACTTGCATGTGTATGTAAGTATGGCCACATGTTTGCAAGTTGAGAAGTTTAGGGCGAAAAGTCATCGGACACATCGTCAACGGCATCCTGTCAGTGGATTCTACTCACACACACCCACTTCAACAAATATGTGTATGTAAGTAAGTGTGTGTGTAAGAGGAAGAGATAGCAGATCACTTGCATATAGAAACGTACATAGGAGTTGCATGCCTCTTGAAGGATATGCTGTAACTGTATTACATAGGCATTTGAGATTTGTCGGAATCGAGGACGGTCAAAGTGCATGTCTGTCTCCCAAGTTGATACTTCTACTTGCCTTCAATTTATACGTTCATGTGTGTGCCGCTACCCTGCAGGGAAATCGAGTGGTTCTAAGTAAGGTGGTACGTTTCTAGTGGTGATTGGGCAACCATGTTTAGCTCATTCTGCATACTCAATCCATTGAAATTGAAATTCGAAAAGGTCGAGCCAAGGAGAACCAGAAGATTTGGTGGCTCCTAAAACACTCAGGCTAAAAAGCCCATTGTATTTAAAGCTCTGGAGGGAAGGAGAAAAGTATAAGAGAAAGAGATATTTAGTCCTGTGAGAATTTTCCAGATTCTTTGGCAAATCTGTAAATATCCTCCAGTTTTAGAGAACGAATATTACTCATTCTCATGACATCGGAACCAAAAACTCGTAGCCGTGCTCTAGCAAAGGCAGGACACTCACAGAGAAAGTGCTTAGTGCTATCCGCCTCCTCCAAGCATGACAGGCACATTTGTTCCTCAATGATTCCAATGGTGGTCATATGCTGACCCCACGGGTTGTGTCCTGTAATAATACCAACCATCAACCGAACGTCGTTCCTTCTAAGTTTTAGTAGAAAGCTTGACAGTTTTCTGTTCGGACTTGTCACAAAACGGTTTGCGATTGATTGCGTTTTTTATCCAGATTTCAAACCATCTAAGAAATTTAATTAAAAAGTTGATCCATTCAGACTAAGAAAAAGCAGTAGAGAAAAAACAAGAAAGCAAGTACAAAATTGCGTCTACACTGAATTTTATATAAACGCCCACATTCCATGTAAAATTCAATTTGGGCGCGAGCATAATAAATATTAGGAAAAATACTTCCCTTTCTTGTAGGTCTACGGAGTTATTTACTTGCAAAAATTAACAACCAGTCCAATCACATTTCACTAAAATTGGGACGGGCATATAAATTTGATTCCACGAAGGAATAAAGCTAGGAGAGGAGTAAATTTAGTAATATCTGCTCGTCTGTCCGTGCAATGAAGCCTGGTGATAATTTCCCAAACTTGCGATACACAAATTAAAAATAAAACAAAATTTCTTACATTCTTTACAAATGGTGAACCCAATTAAAAAAAACGACTCAAGTAAAATTAAAAACAATTTACAGTGCCACGCAAGAATGTTCGATTACTAGATTGGGCCTTCAGGTGTGGTGAAAAACAATATTGAGCTCGTAACTTCATGAGATACTCGGCAGCAGATCGCTGCCTGCTCAATTCACACATATTCACTCACTCTCGTCCAATCAGTCGTTCTTCAGACGGCAACGAAGCAATATTAGCGGAGACTGTGGTGATTTTTTTTTTTTCGTATATCACCCATACAATCTCAGTTTTTTCGTAAACGAACCGCTGTCATGATCCCAGTTATATCAGCCAACCAGCTGATTCTTTCAAAGTCACTGAGAGCCGGTTAACGGTCTGATATTGGCCACATCTTCTGAATATTTTTCACCATGGTGCCATGAACTGGTTTGGATAAATGCCGTGAAACTCGTCCAAACTTCGTATACTCTCCTCGTTTAGATCCGCCATAATTTGTATTGATATCGGATAAAAACCACGTTCGCTTTTATATGATCAGACTCAATTTCCGTTTGTCGCTCTGATAAACTTAATAGCTACAACTCATATTGTCTATGAGTTTGTTTGATTCTAAAATTAAAAGATAAATAAAGTTCGCTCCGAACTGAATTTAACCTTTTTTATTAAGTTCTTTTAGTTTTATATATTTTGAACTGGAAGATAAATTTTCGAACTAGTAAAAGTTATTCAAAAAAATATTGGATGATTAATTCTGCGCCACTAGCAAGAGGCATCTACTAGAACTTCACCGAACATCTAGAAGACCTCGCTTATGCGGATGACATTTGCTAATTATCAGTAAAGCACTCTGGCATGCAAGCAAAACTCGACGCTCTGTGCGCCGAGTCGAGTAAGTTTGGCCTTAAAATTTGCTCATCGAAGAAACGAAATCAATAAAATTGAAAACCAAAAATGAAAACAATTTTATGCTTCATGGCAAAGAAATTGAGCTAGTCGAAGATTTTATCTACCTAGGCAGTGCGGGAATAGTGCGTGAAAGGATACCCTGGGCAAAATAAATAAAGCAAGCGGCGCATATTTGCTCTGCTGCGCCAAATCTGGAATTCATCACAAATATCCTTCCAAACCGAAATGAGACTATTTAAATCAAAAGCCATCTCAGTATAACGTTGATTTAAATTTGATTTAAGGGCTTATCACTGAATTTATTTCATAAAAGTGCGGGTTAGCAAGTGCACACCTTTGGACAAAATGCAAGGAAACGCGTAATCAGAACACGCGTTAAGCACATGCCATGGAAACGGTCGCTAATGATACAGCCTGAGATCTCATAATGCTTTGTATTGTAACCAAATGCACAGTCGCTTTGCAGATTTCTCGTTTATATTTGTTGGTCATGAGTTGAGTCCCAAAAGCTTTCCAGAGTTATGCGAAGATATAAAGTTGAATGATTCCATACCTCACTTGCATCAACTCGTGCTCGCCAATATTTACGGAGCTCATAGTTTGAGGTTTTTGTTGTTTTTCCATTGCGATTCTTCGTAGTGATTTTTATCTCACTATTCAAGCGTAATTTTCTTCCCGCCTGTAGGTATGTAATGTATAGTTTATCATTTCATTTGCCGAGCTGATCGCTGCACCTCTCAAATGGTATAAGAAATGGTAAGCTAAACCCTAGAGTACCACCCATATTTTACGTAGGTTAGTGCCATGGTTTCTTTGTTTTATAAAGGAAGAAGTAAAATAATATTTGTATTAAATTTTATATAGTTTGATAATGGATTTAAAAACATCTTTCAGGAACATAAAGAACAAAATCACACATAAAATCTATCCCTACTCACACAATGGTAAAGAAAAAATGAAAATGGTAATCGGCGTATCGACGCACCTTAGTTAAAGCGTACACTGCGTGCATACTACGGTCATTCAATGCACCAACTGGTCGCATCATCATTCAAACAAGCGGTTATCCCGAACCTTTGCTCATAACAGCGGCTCTTTTGAGAGTACGTCGAATAACAAGGCTCCACAGACATGATAGACGTCATTTAGACACAGCCGCGCCTCGGCAGCCAAAGTCAAACTTTTGATAGTATTTCTACCATGAAAAAGCTCCTCATATAAAACATCTGCCGTTCGGAAACGACTTAGAACTGTATGTTCCCGCATTTGTGAAACAACGTCAAGACGCACACCACATATAAGAGGAGTAGCTCGGTCAGGCTCCCAATAAAGGGTGTAAGTGCCAATTATATATGTGCGCTGACAAACTACGCGGGCTATAAATCTCAAATCAATAAACCCCTAAAAGTGAGCTCTCTCAGAAGCCCGGATAATACTTCCGCAATCCTCAGTCCCCCACTCACCCAATCACGATTCCCTCGCACACATTCCATATTGGGCAGAGTTGTACTACGGAGCCGCGGTTACAGTAAATGGCGATCGTTAACGTGACATGCGCAACAAGTTGTTTCCAAAAATTGAAGAGGATGACATGGACGACATTTGGTTTCAACAGGACGGTGCAACTTGTCACACTGCCAAAGTTACACTCGAACTTTTGGCACCCGTTTTGGCCGCCTCGGAGCTGTGATTTAAGCCCGTTGGAGTATTTTTTGTGGGAAGCCGTTAAGGACAAATGCTATGCGAACCATCCAGAGACGATTGATGCTTTAATACACGAAATCAAAGTTGCCATTAATGAAATTGGCAAAACAATTGGCCCAAACAATCGCAAATGTGCTTAAAAATTTGGTAGATCGAATGGCCTACTGTAAAGCCAGTCGTGGCAGTCATTTGAACGATGTTAATTTTCACTCATAAATGACAATGTTCAATCTTCAAACTAAAAAAAAAAGTTTGAAAAAATATTGATTAGTTTTTTTTTTGAATAGCCGATTCAAAAAGCAAATTTTACATAGCCCACCCTATAGAAGGCTGTTATACTGATGGCCCCATAGTTTATCTTCCGATATTAACCCACTTTCTATTAGGCTGCTAGAAAACTTCACCCAAATCAGTAGGAAGCTGTAAGATGCTTAAAACGTAACCAAGGGAAACTTTTGTGGCCACTCGCCGACGAATAGCAATCGAAAATCTTCCCCATTTCTATGGACTCTTGCACACGAAGGCATCCTCCTTCCTTTAACCAATATTTCGATTTTCCTTGTGCCGAGCGGGCATTTTGCATTGACCTCCACTCCACCTTTAAGTGGATCGAGGCTTTATGTCACTCTCAAAAACACAAATTCTGAATTGGAATGACTTCACAAAACCTCAATATCCTTAGCTGGGATCCAAAGGTTCCAAAATGTTGTTGTGACAGACACCTCACTTACGGGGTTTTAAAATTAATGTAACCCGACGCACAAATGCAATTTTGATTTCGGCCACTATCCAACACCACACATTGCCATTTGACATTTGGACTATGTCACTTAAAATGTATTACTGTGCTGAGTCGAATGCAGCGAGCAAACATTTCAAAATTACTATGCAGCAAGGATACTGGCACGTCCATGAACGACTACAATGCATGGCATAGCTAACACAAAAGCATTCAATCAGTTGAAAGAGCAAACAAGCTCTAACACATACACACACGCACACACACACACACACATTCGGGCACTTGAGGTTGGGTGCGGCGCAAGCGTAAAGCTCGTATATCACAGTCATAGATTGTCATTAATTTTGGAAATGTTTTCATTTGTACTGTTGTGCATTTATGCCAGCAGCAACTGAAAAAAGAACGATGATATCCTTGCGCGTTGCTGACAGCCTGACAGTAAGATATACATTCGTACACCGGGAGAAAAATCTGAGTGGAATACCAAATGCAAAAGTAAACAAATGACATTTCAAGTGCAGTCATGGCAAAGGAATGCCATGCCAGGAGGATGTGTGCTGCCGCAATGGAAGGGGAATGGAAGGAGATGTTTGTTTGTACGGACTTGTGTTGCTTATTCATGCGCTGGCAGTGAGTTAGTGCGTTGGCAAGACGGAAATGGTGGCAACAGTAGTCCAAGCAGAGGCAGCAGTATTTACAACAAAAACGTTAACAAGAGCAGTGGATGGATGCACATTTTTTGCCAGCAACAAATGGGGCTGCAGCAAGGCAACCACTTGGCGTCGCATGCATCACGTGACAGTAGCAATAAAAATGCAACAACAACGGCGAGAGCAGCTCGCATGCTGCAGCTGCAATCCGTCGTCGGCATACGAAAAATGTCAGCGTTGTTGTGTTGTCATTAATTTCGGCACACAAGCATACATAATCGTACGTAAAATACATTTAAGTTATCTACAAGCGCATAGAAATTTGCACAGCATACTCAACTAGTGTCAGAGCTGTCACTGTCACTGTCACAGCAGCAAAACGAAATCCATTGCATGTCACGCCACACCAAGTTGTGCCGCAATGAGCCAACGCACGCATACCTACAACTGTCTCTATTCCCCTACGCCTTCCTCCTTGTCGCTCTAACCGGGACTGCCTCTCACACACTTTCATACATCTTTCGCTTTCCTTGCTCAATCTCCACTTTCTGCATTTTCGTTACATTTGGGTGACGTTATGTTACGTTAAGCTGTCAACTTACAATGGTGTCACTGTCGCTGTCACTGGCACAGCTGTAAGGACACTAGCAAACTTACCACCACCTATACACGCGTGCATACTTATATGGCTTTAGAGCAACGAGTAGAAAGAGGCTTTGGTGACTCCGCATACATTGTACGGGTGACAGGCTCAAAGCGATCAAAGTAATGTGCGAGCCGGCCGAATGTCTCCCGCTGAGACAACACCGTTATTGTCACCATTGGAGCTTCTGGTTTTCCAGTCACTGGTGCCTTTGTTGCGTGCGTAACTGTTATTTAGTTGCAATGTTAGTTTATTTGCAATGTTAGTATTATTTTGTACACTTTACAAATATATCCACATATGAATAAGGCTTGACGTCAAGAATGAAAGAATACAAAATTACGCCATCTTAGCTCGAGACGTCAGCAGAGAAACAAAATAAACAAGGTGAGGGGGAAGTACGAGTAAAAGCAAGTGCAAAGTAAGAAAAAACTGCATTTATAGGATTCATTATCATTAGCGATTTCACAATTTAAAACGCGGCTCTTAATATTTATCATTTTGTTTCACAAACAAGTTTTTTTTTTTTTGTTTTTGTCGGGACAACAAGGCCGGGCAGACGCACAGAAAGTGGTCCGCTATCTCATCCTACTCCCCACATGGTGGGCAGAGTGCGCTGTCTGAGATGCCCTCTTTTTCCTTATGCTTAATGAAACGAGGATCTACGACAGTCGGTCGGGCACGACAGGTAATATCAGTTTTGTCCATCTGCAGCCCCTCTCAGCCTGCCAAGCTCACAGTCACTTTGCACACAAAGGTTAGTTTATTTTTTTCTGCTAATCATATTGACCATAACGGTATTAATTGCAGGCTTCAGAGAAGAGATGGTCTTATGAGGATGCTTATTCGTTTCACGTTCAACTACGCCCCATTCGTATTAAGCCAGTGGATTGAGGTCTGGGTAGTTAAGCGACCATAAGTTCAATGTTAGGTGATCATGGAAATTTTGTCGCCATCGCTTTGTCTCGTTAAAAGAATTGTGAACTGTCGTCGCGTACACTACCAATCCAGGGTCCCACTACTGCTAACATTGATATATGCAGCGGAACTTACACGAAATCCTTGAGTAAAGAAGTGTGGTGGCATGGCATGTCCTTTATTACTCACTACGCCTAAAAACCTAACAGTGGATGGAAACTTCGTATGCATTACCACAGAAATGACTGTAGGATTGGAACATAGCCATTTGTAATTACTTCGGTTGGTCTTTTAATAAAAGAAAACGAGTAGCATGACTTGCACTTTTGACCGACTTTGACGTGGTTTTTTTGGGTTTCGGCACTCTGAACGCAAAAAGATGTTTTATGAGGGGCTTTTTGATGGCAGAAATAGTCTCCGAAGTTTGCCATTGCTTACCAAAAAGTGGCTGCCATTGGAAAACACTTTGTCTATGAAATCGTGTTTCGTGCCCGCAGTTTCAAACCTACGCAATTCCGAATGGTATTCACACACCAAACCATTCGGCTGCACTGGCTGTCAATATTTACACTATTAATAATTCACAGCTGTAGATGAATCTAGGTTTGCTTTAACAGAGTTAAAAAGAGTTCAATAAATGGATAATAGAAACTTAATGCGGAAGCATTTTTCTAGTCCCATCACTGCATGGCCGGATGGACTCTACTTCGGCCTTCTTTCCAGAGAGAGCTCTTCCTATAAAAGTCTTCACGTGGGCTCTGAACATGGCCGTCATTTGACTAATAGTCCAGTGTCCCATGAGAAGACATAATTCGATTTTGAGAACACTGTATTTTTCGTTCATTGAATGTTGGTAAAAATGAGCGGGATACCCTGCAGAATCCCAGATTATTTAGTGCTGTTAGTATGTAGTTGCTCTAGCTTTCTCCCCTTCTAGTGAGTACCAGAAACATTGAGGAACTAAGTATGTAGCTTGAAATCGATTTCCCAAGTTCTGCCGCAGACACTCGTGTACGCGGCTGCTTCCTCGCTTCCGGAAACCCAAAGCAGTACAGTTCAAAGATGAATGCTCAGAATCAATTTCAATAAAAGATCAGCACTCACTGTCGAGCTTGTTTAGTCAATTTGCAAACAGGTCATCCTCGTGCAACGCACACGTATGGACTCTTTCCTTTGCAAAGTCACTCTGACAGTTCAATGAATTTTTTTGCATTTTCGTAAATTGCTTCGATTTTCGGCCAATGTCTGGTTGATATAAATTTCTATGAGCACAGATGCTACTTCCATACATACACTCACTTCAGCGTGTACTTCTAATGCATCTTTACGAGTAAATATGTATGAGTTTGTATGTGCTCTGCATATTTTATACTGCATATTTGGCTAGAAATTGTAAAATGTTGTTTGTGCTACTGGTATTCTATGTGTTGCCGTTGTTGCTGCTATCCACCGTCACTGCAAGTGACAGCAGGGTACGTTGCCCGACTACTGGTGTGGTTGCTTCTGTTGTGCGAATTTTAAATAATTTGATCCTGTTGCAAACTTTTCATTGCCGACCACTGAGCTGTCAACGATTTTGACTTTCATTTCATTTTTCAAGTACCAGTAGATTGCAAGTTGCTGTGGTAATTGTTGTCAGCATTATTGTTTTTGCCTGGCTTCGGTATTGCGTGCATAAATTGATGAAATCTCCTAGAGACAAATTGCGATGTCATAGGTCATGTTTGTGGTGCGCCAAACAACTGGTAATTAATGCCGATGCAACATGAAGAGAATTTTTCACCGGAAGCTCTGCATGATTCTTTATTTGGAAAATTGGAACACTTCCAACCTATGGCCCTTGCTTTTGGCTAAAAATATTGTACATTGAAGCTGAAAATGGTTTTTTCTTCTAATTTAATAGGAATTTTCAATATTTAATATAAATTTTTCTGTTGCTTTGAAATTTTTGCTGTTAGTCAATTTATACATAGATTTACATAATATTAAGCATTCAAGAAGTATTTTCGATAATTTCAAGTGAAGCTTTTTTGCTAAATATTGTGAACGTTTCCATTATAAATGCTTTATAAACCATCGCACAAACGCATATTTATTTAAAAAAATACATGAAATTTTAAAATAATAAAAAAATATTAAGAAACTGATTTAAAGATTCAGGGGAGTCTACTAAGCACACCAACAGTGCATTTACTCGTTACGTTTCTCCAAAAGAAAAAGTATTTTACAAATCATTTACTAAATTGGAGATCAGTTCACTTAGCTTAGAACTTGAAACTAAAGGAATTTTCAATTTTTACCACTCTCTTTACCAACCGAGTTGATAAATTAAAGTGCGCTTTGCGCTATCCACAAAAAATAAAAATATTACAGTTTATCTATCCCGTGTTCGCTAGTTGTAAGCAAATCCAAAATTATATTGGTAATTCTTCATTTTAACCCCAATTAAAATATTTTAAAGGAAATTTTAACTGGCCTACATATATCGATTGTGAGTTCACTAAGCACTTCATAAAGTGGCTTGTGAAGTTAATCGGTTAGTTCAGAAAACGCCGTTAGTGTACACTGTACAGGGTCCGGCACTCGAAGTGCAACCAAATTTAGACGGACAGCTGCCTGTTAATTTTCTAAATGACAGCCTAGAGTAATGTTTACAAGCGCGCGGAACCATATTGTCGAGAGTAAATGCGAAAAAAGATAATCAGTAATGTATTTCAAATGTAATAGTGCGTCTGCATTATATTTGGCTAGAAAATCACAATCGGCGATTGTTCGTGAGCTCGAGCTCCTTAAACTAAATAAAGTTTTTATTTATCACACCATTACCCGTTACAATGATACTGGTAGCATCGCGCAACGTCATAGAGATGGTCATCAAAAGACTGCAACGTCACGTGAAATGGTTCAGAAAGTGAAGAAGCGACTCGAGCCAAATCCCCGATAAAGTGCCACTCAAATGGCGAAATAACTGAAAATATCTGACCGTAGTACCCGCCGCATACTGAAAAATGATCTCAAAGCCAAGCCTTACAAGATTCAAAAGGCGCATGATCTCGCACCAAAGCAGCAACAAGTCAGACTTGAGAGAGCGAGGGTGTTGCGTCGCAGAAAGCGGTCAATTACCGAAAATTGTGTTTTCTCACGAGAAAATTTTTCAAATTGAGCAATTCGTAAACTCCCAAAACGATAGAGTTTATTTGACCGAACATTCATATGAGAATGTGAGTCATCGATTGGCCACCAGGAGGCAGCATCCGCCACAGGTAGTGGTTTGGGCCGCTGTAAGCTCAGATGGGCGCTCTTCAATCGCTTTCGTCGAACCTGGCGTCAAGGTAAATGCGGAACATTATCGAGTAGGCATTCTGGAGGTTGCTTTGAAGTCGTGGACAGACAAACATTTCTGTGTCAGACCATGGACGTTTCAACAGTACTCGGCACTGTCTCACAAAGCTCGAGTGAACCAAGAATGGCTAAAAAACAAAAAAAAAAGGATATAGTCAAGGAGAAAGGTGGTCATATCGAGCAAAAGTAAATTGATTCTTAATTTTGTATTATTTTCACACATTTTTTACTTTGAATTGAATACAAGTAATTCTCCAAACTAAATTTATGGCATTTTTAATTGGTTACACTTCGAGTGCCGGACCCTGTAGTAAATAAGAATACAGAAAAAGGCGAATAGGGTCCATATGAATGTACATTTGTATATAAATGAGTCACCGTTGCTTAATGGATTTGTGTGTGACTGCCCTTCGGATTAGCCTAGGTATGGAACCCACGCTGGGCATGAGGGGTTCCTCGTTTGGTTTCAAGGTTGACATTGTTATCGTTGTCGCTGCTGGTTGTCAAGTAGACGAAGCTCGCTTCTTATGCAAATTTATGACTGGCAACAGTGACAGGCGGCAATGAAATCTATAAAGAAGTGTGTATCGAGCCCTATCTCGCGGTTCTTTTCACACTTTAGCGTATTGTGAATATATAGTCTATGGTTGATTTACCAGGTCTAAATTTATGCAGATAAGGTCCTATTACTTCATTGTCGGTAGTCTTCAATCTTTGACGCCGTTTTTTCTGCACAGAGGCGTGTGTGACAAGATCATCACCCTCAAGTCGATGTAAGCCCTCTCGGATAGTGCGGACGCCCGAGACACTTTTAAAGTAACTGCTTCTTCGAAAATTTATTTACATTGTGCCTTTCCGTTTTATAAATTTTATATTGGCAAGCGAAGATTCTGACCACAGTTGGTATATAATATCCTTATACACATAAGTAGGGTAAGTATGTGGACTTCTCGCTATTTTAAATTAGTTTGTATTTTAATTTTAATTATTTTGGGATTAAAATTTATTAAATCACACCCCACTTGCCATAGCACTTCCCACTGTTTATATAAAGGGTTTTCCAATAAGAAGTGTTAAGATCAAAGGTTTCGTTGCTTGTGTGGCGCGTAGCGCCGTCTTTTTGAAAATAAACGTTATCCAGATCAATACCATTCAATTCCGGCCATAAAAAATCGTTAATCATCTCTCGATAGCGCAATCTATTCGCCGCAATGACTCCGCCGGACCATAAACCGCACCAAAAAGTCACACGTTGAGGATAGAGAGGCTTTTCAATAACTCTTTGATTTTCTAAGCCCCACATCCGACAATTTAGCTTGTTGACGAAGCCACCGAGGTGGAAATGGGACTCATCACTCGAGGTGTTTTTTCCATGGAGTTCCGGATCACTTTTATGCATTTCAACGACCCTATCAGCAAAGACACGACATTGTTGATGATCGGCCGGCTTGAGTTCTTGGGTTAACTGGTCTCTATAAGCCTTAAGGCCCAAACCTTTATTCTAAATACGGTGTAATGACGTTTGTGGAATGCCTAATTCCAAAGAATGACGAGAAATGGACAAACCTGGGTTTTCCTCAACACTTTCGGCTACAACAGCAATACTTTCGGCTGTTCTTGAGCGACGTGCACGAGTTCTTCCCATCACTAACTTGTCCCAACAGCTCGAATTTTTTCACCAATTTCTGTATAGCGGTCCGACAAGGTGCTTCACGATGACCCAAAAATGTTCGAGTTTCACGAACCGTCTCTGCCAAATTTTCATCATTTTTATAGTGAATTTTAATAATTTGAATGCATTGTTTAAGCGAGTATCATTCCACTTTTATTAATGGCGTAGTTTCCACTTGTCAAATATCAAAAAATGACAGCTTTAAAAGTGACACCTGTTATTGGAAAGCCCTTTATATTTATGTATAAAATAGGATTTCAATAATGTGACTGCTTCAGCACGTTTTACAGAAGCTCATCCTGCCAATTTAAAAGTCCAACGCTTAATAACGCTCTGACCACTCAGCGTATGACGCGAGTCTTGCTTTCAGAAGACGCCCAAATGCCTAATACCTAAACTGCTATAAGCAAAGATCGTCCATGTCTTTGTAAAGTACGCAGGCAAGTTCATGCACATTATGACAACAGTGATCGATAGCCTGAGCACTTAGCGCTTAGCTATTCACGATCGTTGCCAAACACTAACTTTCAAATGTAAATGGACAAGTGAGGTAAGGCCGCAGGAATACACTCCTTCACAACAGGCCTCCTCTACCTTTGCTCTGAGTATCGCGTTGGCTTCAGCGGCTGCCACTTCTGCCCAAAATCCTCCAAACCAAACATCCTCAAATAAAATTTTATGAAATTATTGCTTTGTTACAAATATGTACATATAAGTGCCAGGTAAAAATATTTCTGGCACTAAATAATTTGCGATGTCTCATTCCACTTTTCACAAGGATCATTTTACCTTCAAAATGTGTGAAGAAAAAACCCAACCAGTCATTACAAAAAAATGCTCTTCAATGCATTTAATCATCATTTCCTGCGTCATTGAAAATGTATACTTTAATTAATCATCAGCAAAGAGAGAGGGGCGTGCACACTTAGTGCACTGCACAATGTTGGAAAATATCAAATTTCATGCCATTTAATTGAAGAGTTACGTAGCAGAAATATCCGATGCCAAGCAATTTGATTGCCAGTCAGAAAATAAAAATGAGAATTTCGGTGCAAATAAATTAAGAATTTTATTGTATTTATTCTTGTTTGCTAAGCATAAATAAATGGACAAATATGCACGTATGTGTGCATGTGAATTGGGTGGAAGTATTTGTTCAGGATTTGTAGTCGTGGATGTGGCGCGGCAACGCCTAATTCAACACTCTATTTCATTTATCATAATACGCATGGATCAGTCAGACGTGACAGACTTGGCAGCAACAGTTCAGCTCCGACTTGACAACAATGTCATTGGCAATTACCATCAAAATCTATTGTTGTGAGCGAGCTCACATTTTCCTGTCAATGGTGCGGATTGGCGGCTGGTTTAACTGCCCCTGTCGAGTCTGCGTTCCTTCGTTCATTATTTGTCTGCAGTTTGCTGGATTTTCTTCTCACGTGTTATTTGAACAAAAAAAAAGGTGTGTATTTCGCCGCAAGTGGCTATGGCAACCAGCTGTGGTAGTTGCCTGTAAATTAATGTATTTGTACTTATGCGAGTAGTTGTGGGGCTGCTTGTGGCGGGATATGTCATGCAATTCATCGTGTTATGCGCTGTCAGTCGAGGTACACTCACAGTGGCTGTGTATTACTCCTTCGACTACTTGATTTGTAGTTGTTGCTGTTGTTGTTGTCTCGCTCCCAGCATGTTACTGTCGGCTCGCCATTCATACTCGCTTTTGAGTTATCTTTCATTTTGCTAACACTGCTGTCGAGTTACCACATTTACTCTACGCTTCCGTTGGGGCAGCCAGCTAGTCAAAGCTTCAACAACTGACGATACACAACTAACTATTATATAATATTTCGCCTTTTCGCAGGTAAGTATAACACAATAAAGTGACAGCGAAGGCGTTGAATGACAGCTACGGACAGTGATGGAGGAACAGGAGCGGTTCCAAGCAATAACATATACGATGTAATCTTTCAAGTATTACCGGCATGAGAATTCTATAGCTTTGATTTCAAAATACATAAATATGTATAAACTCATTTAGGTATGTGCTTACGGTTACGAGGAGGGTGCAAAAAGTTGAATGACTTTATATTTTTCGCGAAAAATATTCATCCATAAATCAATCTCTATTTCGTTACATTCAAAATAATCCCCTTCAGATATAATGCACGTGTGCCAACGCATTTACTAATCTTCGAACCATCTCTGACCAAAAACGCTTATGAATGGCCTCAGCGCTTCTAACTATGCGAAATTTCTCTTTCCTTTCTTTGTTTTATTTTTGAAGTGAAACTTCTTAGACGTCGATGGACGAGCGAGACTGGAGAGTAAAATCTCAAGGCCATACAACGTTTTGGGCATTTTCATTCCACGAGAGAGAAAAAAGATATAACGTAGATGAAAAGGAGAGAGAGAGAGCTATACCTTATATATATCTTAGATACACTTTGGCTATCTTCCTGAGTTTTTCCTTGTGATTGCTAAGTTTTAGTGAGAAATAACACTGCCTACTTTTTGGCGCTTGTTTGTTGGTGCAAACTTGTAGGAAATAAACTTTACTTTTTGCCGTTATATTTCCTTGGTGCCTACTGTTTGGGGCGCTTTTTGGTCCGAATTTTTTTGGCGTTTTTTGGTGCCTACTTTTTGGCGCTTATTTCAGTTTCCTTTCTAGTGCTTGTGCATACTATAAAGTGCTATCCATTCCGGCGTCGGATTTATTGGTATTAGCTTGCGGTAATTTGTGCGGTTGCTGCGGTCTTGGAATCGCTACGTTTGTACGGGTGATAAACGCTCGGAGTAGTGCGCGTTGTTGCCACGGTTTGTGTCCGGCGTTTACCTACACCGGTCGACCCTTCTCCGTTTTTTGTAAATTTTGTCTATTGGTATTCTCGGCAAATGTTGTGTATTTATTTAGATACATATTCTTTCTCTCTCTCATTTTCTCTCGGGTCTCTCCCTCTTTCTTTGTCTGCCTTGAAAGTTTTTCTTCTGTTACATATGTGTACGTAGCGTAGTAGCGCTTTTTTTTTTGTTTGGGAGAAAAAAAGATCGCGTGAGGTGGCAATTCGAGTGAGTATGATAGTTTAGGCAAGGTAACGGTGTTCTTTTTGGTCAAAAACTTCAGATTTTTTAATACATTCAGATAGCAGAAAATCGCCAACTACACCAACTAACGTCTAACCTTGTTATCTGTAAAAAAAGAAACCCTAAATATGCCATATATGTATGTAGCTGAACCTGTAAATATAATCGTTGCTCGCGAAATTTGTTCGATTCCCATACTTTTTGAACACACTTCGTACACATTGCATGCATTGTGGTAGAAGTAGAATGAAAGCAAATGTCATGCCAACATTACAGTTCACGTCAAGTTAGTTAAAATGTCAGCCGCACATTCTCGGCGCCACGTGGCGTTAGACTTTTGCATAATATTAGTGTACGAATATTAGTTTTGAATAGTTGAAGTGACATCGAATAAAGACTAGACAGGTACTAATAAACAATGGTGTTGCTTGGCTTGAAAAGTGGTTGAATGACGTAGTATAATCAAAATCTGTTTGCTTTATTCCCAGCAGAAAATTCGCCTTTAGTGGAATCGGTTCATGAACCTTTTTTATTGAGATAAAAAGCTTGGCGAAATTGGATCACTGATGAATCGCATTACTTCTTTTATCGAGGTAATCATTTGATATACAAAGTTTACTCTTAGCCACTTCTGCAAATCGTAAATACCTCTAAAACTTGTATACTTTTTTTGAGGGGTGCACGCCACAACCTCATAGATATTTAATTAATTAATTAAATTATATTATTCGGTATGGGAATAAGTTTCCGCCCTCGTAAAAGAGGTGTCGCTGCTGATACAATTTTTGTGTTCGCTCTAGTAATTTACTGGTTGTTGGAAGCTGTATATGTGAGGCCTCGATCACAGTAGTTGACAGTCGTTTGAAGCGTAAAGCTCCTTTTTTATCTGACGTCAAAAATGTCTACGTTCGTCCCGAAAAAACCGCATTTGCGGAATCCATGCAGCATTTTTAGCTTTTAAAGAAAAATGAAACGCGTTGTATATTCATCAATATTTACGGTAATCACGCGCCATCAACGAGTGGTTTCGACACTTCCGAAGTGGCAATTTCGACGTGAATGGTAAAAGACGCGAAGGGTCACCGAAAAATGCGAAATTCAAAGATACTCAACTAACAATTATTGGATGAAGACGCATGTCGGACCCTGGATGATATGTCTAAAGAGTTGGATGTTGACAGATCAACCGTCGGTAAACGTTTGCTCGCGATGGAAATGGTCCAGAAAGCAGGTAACTGGGTGTCACATCAATTGAAGGAGAGGAGGAGAGATATCCAGAGACATTTGCTGACGTGTGAGATGCTTCTTGAACGGCAGAAAAAGAGAAAAGGTTTTCTGTATCGCATCGGCACCGGCGATAAAAAATGGATACCTTATGATAACCCTAAGCGCCGAAAATGTTGGAGCCTTCCAAGTGAACCAGGTCCCTCGACAGCGAAAAAAAATATTCATGATTTAAAGGTTTTGCCGTCTATTATGAACTCCAGAAATATTTAAAGGGACTGAATTGGGAAATCTTGCCTCACACGCTGTATTCCCCAGACATTGTACCTTCAGATTATCGGAGAGCGGTTCACTACTTACGAGAGCATCGCAAGCTGGCTCAATGAAAGGGTCAAGCCAAAAGAACTCGAATTTTTCGTCAGAGGAATCCGTATGCTGCCCGAAATATGGAATAAAGTTGTAGCTTCTAATGGCATATACTCTACATAGTAGCAGGGATCATTGAATTGTTTAAATAATTCGTAACTTTGGCTAAGAAAGGACGGAAACTTATTCCCATATCCAATAAAATGTACTCAGGACCTCATACACTCTCTACTCCTAACACAGGCTGCCAGGTGCGATTGTAACTTGTAGCGAAAGGGCAGTTGCTCGCACCGACCTGCGCATATGAATGTGAAAACGGAATCACCAATTCGCCCGATTGCAATGAAATATGCACCGATTTGAGAGAAATAACGTCCTTTAGTGCACAAATGTCAACCCCGACATATATGGGGTGTGTGGCATCTGAGATATAAACCAAGTTGTTAAATCCAATATCTCTCTAAAACCAATTAAGCTAGAGAACTTGACATAAATTGCATAATGCGTCGGGTATAAACAACCTATGCTGGAAAGTGATAGGCAATGGAAAAGGAGGCGTGGCACCTACCGTATAAACTGGAATTTCCACATCGCTTTTCTCCGGAACCACAGAAGCTAAGATAATGAAATTTGATACAGTTACACAAATTGCTAATATCTCTCTTATGGTGAAAAAGGCAGAAATTGGAAAAGCGGACGTAGTACCTCCCATTCAAACTTAAACTTTCATATGCATATTTAGCTATTTTCTGGAACCGCTTATGCTAAAGAATCGAAATTTCATGCCCGTATATAAATTACGAATGCTGTAATTAAAGCGAAAAGCATTAGATATTGAAAAATTGGGCGTAGCAACTCCCATACAAACTTGAATCTCGTATCGGGCATACAAAATAAATGAATCAAGTGAAATTTCACAATCTTAAAAAAATTTTTAGGGACAAAAAAAATTACATTCTTTATCACATTGTATAGTTTAATTCAAATTGTATAAAACCTACTACTTGCAGCGAGAATTGTTATGGGTCGAATTTTAGTCCACGGGGGATACTAGTAAAAATAAATGTAAAAAAATAACTACATTTTGATAACCTTGGTTAATCTATGGCTATGCTAAGCAAACAGTTATCGAAATTATTTCCAAATATATAAACAAGTCACATGTACAGAAACAAATTTCAAAAACCAAATTGCAAATTGGTTGCAAAATTGCAACCATACCCAAAGCCAACAATAGCACAACAGTCTGTATATTTATAATCACGCTCGAGGTACAACCCACATACATTTCATACATCTCCAGTTTGTAAATTTATGTAGTCCCCAAACATTTTTAGAATATAAGAAGTGTTTTTTATTTTCTTCTTCTTATTCAATATTCGCCTTTGCCAACGTGAAAAGGTCCAACAATCTTGCCCAGAATTTTTTTCTCAAACACTTCAAGCGTCGCTTCATCGGATGTTGTCATCGTCCACGCTTCTGCGCCATACGTCAGGACGGACATGAGGAGAGCCTTAAAAAGTGTTAGTTTTGTTCGTCGAGAGAGGACTTTACAACTCAATTGCCTATTTAGTCCAAAGTAGCACTTGTTGGCAAGAGATATTCTACGTTGGATTTCAAGACTGACATTGTTATCGGTATTGATGCTGATTCCTAAATATACGAAGTCGTTTACAATCTCGAAATTATAACTGTCAACAGTAACGTGGGTGCCGATACGCGAGTGCGCCGACTGTTTGTTTGAAGACAGGAGGTACTTCGTTTTGTCCTCGTTCACCACCAGACCCATTCGCTTTGTCTCTTTATCTAGTTTGGAGAAGGCAGAACTAACAGCGCGGTTGTTAAGGCCGATGATGTCAATATCATCGGCATACGCCAACAATTGTACGCTCTTATAAAATATTGTGCCTGAGCGATTAAGTTCTGCAGCTCGTACGATGCTCTCCAACATCAGGTTAAAGAAGTCACACGACAGCGAGTCACCCTGTCTGAAACCTCGTTTGGTATCAAACGGCTCGGAGAGGTTCTGAAGACTAGTCCCGCGGTAATTGGCACAGATTGCAGGATCACCCTTCTTATGTATTGGGCAGAGCACACTTAAATTCCAATGGGCAGGCATGCTTTCATCCGACCATATTTTGCATAGAAGCTGATGCATGCACCTTACCAGCTCCTCGCCGCCATGTTTGAATAGCTCAGCCGGCAGTCCGTCGGCGCCCGTGGCTTTATTGTTCTTTAGCCGCGTTATCGCTATTCTCACCTCGTCATGGTCGGGAACATCAATTTCGTCGTCAACGATTGGGATATCGGGATCCACACATTCTCTGTGACATGCGCAGCTGTCACTATTCAGTAGGTTCGAGAAGTGTTCCCTCCATAATTTAAGAATGCTCTGGATGTCGGTCACCAGATCACCGTATTTGTTCTTACAGGCAAACGCCCCGGTCTTGAAACTTTCTTTAACCGCCGAACTTTCTGGTAAAATTTTCAAGCGTTGTTCCTATTGGGCAGCATCTGAAGCTCCTCGCACTCACGTATTTCATGCTCTCGTTTCTTGAGTCGATTAATACGTCTCTCTTCCTTTCTTAGCTCTCTGTAGCGATCCCACATGGCTCGCGTTGCGCCCGATCGCAGCGTGACTCTATAGGCAGCATGTTTTCTTTCGGCGGCAGTATGACATTCCTCGTCGTATCAACTGTTTTATACCTTTCTTCGTTCTATAGATTTTAATTTTCTTAATGAAATGTTAGATGTGTGATAATTTCTGAATAGTTTTAAAACATTTATCATTAAATGTTTAGATATTAAAAACATAAATTGTTAGCCCTAAACTGATAATAAAAATTAAGGAAATTTAGTTGATCTTATATTTGTTTCATGGGGTGTACTACTGCTGTTGTGTAGAATGTTGAATCGACGCTCTCAACAATGAGGCATTCATGAATCGAGTGTTTAGCGGATTTTATCTCATTTTTCATGTTGGACATTTAAATGATGTAATTTTTCACAGAAATATGAAATAGTGAAACCGGAATGAATCCAAGTTTTTACAGGTTTTATTTTAAAACAACATCTAGGCGCATCTTTTGAAAGACCCTTTACATATGTATGTATGTGCATAAAAACAGAACAGTCTTTGGGAGATTTTGCAATCAGGAAAAGTTATGAAATTTCAAATAATTTTTTTCTTATTTCATACTTTTACTTAACCAGTGCTGTCAACCATGACAACTCAAACACTTTTAAGAATATTTGAATAATGCATACTTACACACTTACGTACTTACATACTTACTTACTTACTCACATTTACTATGCATGCGTGCTGTAAGCGCAGTCCGTAAACCACAGTTGGGTACACACGAAATTTATTTGGTGTTTGCATTATTTGCACTTCGCTTGGCTTTTCTTTCATTTTATTTTGATAATAAATGTGCTAGAGAGACTTGAAAAGAAAATAAGCAAACTTCACTTCAGCGAGACTGCAACCAACAAAATGAAGGCCACAAAGAAAGTAAAAAATATTTCACGCTGTTGGATAAGTACAAAAAAAAAAAAAAAAGATTATATAAATTTGTATGCGTAACTCTGTACAATTATGTATGTATGTAATAGCTGTGTGTATGTAGGTAGTTGTATGTTTTCATACGCAAATGCATGCTCATATGATTGTGCAACATGCTTTTGCAAATTGTCGCTGTTGTTGTTGTTGTTGCCGCTGGTGCCGCTGTTACGGCACCAATGTGCGCGCTAAACAATTCCCCCATCATCGTCATCATCAAACAACTCGACTGTCACTTGTCACATCTCACATATCAACGCGTCAGTGCGTCAGTCGCACATTTTGCCAGGAAGGGGAATTGTTGCTGTTGGCGTTTGCCGCCATCCTTGTGCAGACTTGCGCCTAGCTTAAAATGAATTATTCGCGTGAAGCACAAACCTGTCAAGGCGCTGTCAGTTAAAGCAGTGTGTTTGTGTGTGTGTGTGTGTGTGCGTGCTTCTATGCGCATATGTGCATATGTACATATGTAGGTATGTATGCACAATTCAATGTTGCGTGCTTCCAACATCACTTCCTTTTACCTTGCCACCGCGAGTTGGCAGCGAGTTGAGTAGCATTGTGTGGCATGGAGTTGAGCGAAGACTGTTTGCAATTTACAAAAGAGATGACAGCAGTAACACTGAATTCTAAATACATACATCCAACCACACATACTAGGGATGTTTTGCTGTTTTGAATTGCTGTGGTATTTTGCAAGGCATCGAACACAAAACATCAATACTTTCCGTATAATGAGTGCGAAAACAGAGGGTTTCTCTATTCGTTCGCGGTATAAAAAATATATTTAAAACTGGATTTCATATTCTGCGAATTTCATAATTACACTGGTTAACAAATAATTACTGATTTTTACACAAGAATCAAACCATCCAAGTCTCATGTAAATCGCTATGAATTATAGAAAAACCAGGTAGATAATAACAATGTCGGCCAACTCGTTACCTAGGTTTTCCAAAGCAAATCGAATCACAGTCTTGTTCAACGGCTTACTTCTATGAATGAAATTTAAAATGTGGAAGAGCTCTAATTTCTGCATTACTAGTGAGGAAATACGTACATACATACTGTGAGCGTCAAAATAAAGTGTACAAAGCATTTTGTTATAATATGGATTTTATTTCAGTCTTTTATAACAAAATAATATATTTTAATTTTATGTTTTTTAAATTAGTATTTGATTCTCTACTAATTACTAGAAAACAACAAAAACATAAATTACAACAACAAAAGTTGTAAGACAAAAACAAAATTTAGTGCATATTTTACGTGTCGAAATAAAGTGTATAGGGATATATTTTACAAAAATGATATCGATTTAGTATTTTGTTGATTTCCCTTTTGCTTTGATAACGGAAGACAGTCTTCGGGGCATCGACGCAACTAGTTTTTTTGTCACGTCAGATGAAATTTTATCCCACTCTTCCTTTATAGCGAGTTTCAGCATATCCATATTGGTGATTGTCCTTTTCCGGGTTTGGTGGTCTAAATGCTCCCTCAAATGTTCAATAGGGTTTAAGTCCGGTGAATGTGGAGGATGATCCAATGTCTTAGGAGTACGATAAAGCAGCCATTCTTTTACTATTTTTGCTGTATGCTTGGGATGATTATCTTGTTGAAAGATCCAAGATCCCTGCAAGTCTAATTACTGAACACTGGTTAATAAATTATTTTGTAAAATATTCAGATAATCTGTTTTGTTCATGGTACTTTCAATAAAAACCAAATTGCCAACCCCGCTTGCCGCCATACATCCCCCCACCATCACCGAAACCCCCACCGTGCTTAACTGTGGTTATCAAATTTTGGTCGGCATACTCTTTATTTTTGGTTCTCCAGACTTTAACCAGTTTTTTCTGCCCAAATACCTCGAACTTACTTTCATCGCTAAACAAGACATTATTCCAGAAAGAAACATCCCGATTTTCGTATTTTTTGCATGATCAAGACGATTTTTTGATTAACTGTCGATATTAGTGGCTTTTTTTGTGGGAAACGACCATGTAACCCATTTGCGTGCAACGCTCGACGTATTTAACTGGCACGTACGTTAGTATCTGATGCAGTTGAAACTTCTTGTGATATTTTTACCGCACTTTTAAAGGGATTTTTCTTCACATCACGCACTTTAGGCCTTACTTCAGCCTCATTTAAAATTTTTGGACGGCCGAACTTTGAATTTTTTTATATTAATCGCAAAAATATTTTTAAAAATGGATTTTAAAGCAGAAGAGTAGTACTTTGCGATGCCGTTGTGGAAAATTAAAAAAAAACTATACCTCGCTCAAAAAAAATTTTCAAAATTACCAAAATCTGCATTTTTTGACTATTTAACCTCAAATGGCCAAAAATCCTGACGTGCTGGAGCATTTTTAAGGTCATATTCGTTTTCAGCACAAAAAAAACTTCAAGAAACACCAATAGCCGTTTCAGAAATTTTACCTCGCAGGACTGTGTCATTATTTTTAGTATTTTTTTTTTCAATATTTTTGTTAGCAGCTAATACCGGCCTTTGTTGCCTGCGATCCATCTGTTACTGACAAAACTATCCAATAAACAAATCAGTTGTTCACTAATCCACGTAGCAACCGTCTGTCACCGGCCGCCGTAGCCGGATGGGTTGGTGCGTGACTACCATTCGGAAGGCGTAAGTTTGAACCTCCGTGAAACACCAATATTAAGAAAAAGTGTTTTCTAAGCCGCCCCTCGGCAATTACAAATCTCTGAATGTATATCTGTCACAAAAAATAGTTGTCATTCGGAGCTGGCTTAAAACTGTAGGTCCCTCCATTTGTGGGACAACATCAAGACGCTTACCACAAATAGGAGGGGAAGTTCGGCCAAACACCCATTTTTGATTAGATTCACTACCCCAGTAATCCATATTAACATCGCCGTCTGTAAATGCTGTAAATTTTTGTATGGATTTCGTGATGATTAGTTTGAGTTGGTTTCTCGACCACCTCCAAGCAACTTCTGTTGTCCACAACCTTGCAACGTTACATGGGTGGTAATCGTTTACTAAATAGTTCACCAAAGGCGTATCTGTTCAAGAGTTGGTCACAGGTAGCCAAAGAATTCGTCAGGCTTTATGGCCAACAGCTAGTCTAGTTGGTTGTTCGACAACATAATTTCCAGCGATATCAAAAAAAAAATTCAAAACCGACCGAAAGAAAACCGAATTCTAGATCTAAATTCATCTTGGTTTTCAGAATAAATGCAGCCCCTATTGAGAGGAAATGCTTTCTTAATGAAAGACAAGTGCACAATAATAATCTGTAAGCTTGAATTTGAAGTATAGTACATAGAATGATGGTTTCTGGAAAAATGGTATTACTACAATGATATTCTAGAACTCGAACTCCAACTGCTTCATTGATCCTTTGTCTCGAATGTTGTCAAATTCTCCACTGAAATGTAGTGGAAAATAAGGAATTCGCTCAGATTCGATGCTTGTGAGAAATAATCCGTACCATTTGGAGGTTTCTCACCTAAATGAAACTGGAAACCCATTTCCTTAACCTAATTATGGCAAAAGCAGCAAGGGTTCTCAAAACAATGTACATGGGCATAATATTTACCATCACTTTAGGCACTCGAGAAAGGGTCGTCCGTAATGCTCCATTATTTCTAGCCACATTTTGCATACATAAACGCCTTGTGCCTACCCGGCATGATTTGCACACTCATATTATATAAAGATTGTAGACAATCGACTAATCTCCGATGCCATCTAATCGAATTTCGTGTTTGTCAACTTGTTGTATACATTTGTATGCGTGTGTGTGAGCTCCTTATAAATTGGTATGCGTTGGTATTTTTCTGACAGCCGACGTATTGCTGTGCAATTGCCATATAATTATCTCCTGTATATTTATTTTTAACCATTACATTTTGACGCCTCCAAAATTTTCTATTTTCTTATTTCCGTCAATTGTTTTTGGAGACTCCTTCTTAGTTCTTGCTCCTTTGTTCTGTGGTGCTCCTTGTGGGCTCTATGCATATGAAATTATTTGTGCTTGTGTGTGTCACATGTCAGCTGCTTTTAATCTTATGATGATCAACCCATTTCCTGCTGCCAAACCTTCGTCCCACTACCTGACTGGTCGCCGTCATTCGTCCCAGTAGCAACTGACAATCCCAGCCCGCCTTTCTCGCCTTCATCCGTTGGGCGTTGACGTTGCTGTTTTCTTCCTTGATGGTAGATTAGTATGTGGGCTTGTATGAAATGCGTTTTCAGGCAAATATTGCTTACATTTCATACCATCTTCTACTCAATCAACCGCTCCTCTATATTCTTGCTATGCTGCTGCTTCTGCTTTTGCACATGCATATGTAGCTGCATACATACATACATACATATTATTTATAAGTACATATATCTCGCCTTTTCTTGATGTTCTGCTGTCAGCGCTGTCAGTTTCTCTGCAAGTTTATATGAGTGTGCGTGAATGTGCACATGCCTGCAAAGTGTAAAGCAAGTGATTGACAGATAACAAGGAATAATTCGTGAGAAATTACGCGCCCGTACTTTGTATGTATGTGTGTGTGTCTGTGAGTGAAAATTTGTTCGTAAGCCCGTCCTCCGGGGACTATTCGTATTCACATTATTTGACGTGTTTAGTTGCTTGCTCAGGTGTTTGCGCAAACACTACAAAAATTTATTTGACGTTCCATCCATGCAATCCGCAAGGATGCTTTTGTGGCAGATAAAGTTGGATCAGTTAGCAATTTACAAGTAGACATGCCAGCTTATTTTATGCATAGTAGTAAAACTTTGACTGCCACGCAATAATAACTTTGTGGGGCACGCCAAACCAATTTTTTTTTAATCTGTGTATCTTAGTGCATTAGAATCAGTTGTTAACCCATCACCGTATTTTTATCATCAGAACTGTGAAGTTCTGACAGTTTTTGTATACAATATATTTTCGAGGTTCTATTAAAAAAAAAAAGCTCGCTGAGGCCAAGTTGCCGAAAACATGCGGCTTCTAAAAGCTATAATGAAGGATAGAAGAACACAACTTGAGTGAAAGTTGACAAAGCGACAGAATTTAAAGAAAGTGGTGGCAATGAATCTGAAGTGTAGTTTCCAGAAAATAACAAGGAAGAGAAGTTCAAGAAGAAGGCCGAATTCTCAGTAATTCTAATGATTAGATGATTCTACGCCAGGCGAAACTCTTACTGGGAGAGTACAATCAAAAGAGGTTTGGGAAACTCATAACCCTCACTATGGATAAACTGAGAACGATCAAGATCATTCTCACAGGTAATTGCAGATTGTGTAGTCATCTGCACATGATTGGGATATGGTCCACTGACTCTAGTCCCCACACCTTATGCTTGAATGCCTCGGCAAAGCGCGGAGAAAATTGAGGCATCTCGGCCAAGTGCAGCCAGGACAAAAGCATATACGATCAGCCTAACCCAGTTCTATCTCAGATTTAATAAGGAAACTGTGTTTGGTTGAGGTACTGTGGGAAGTAGCGGACACAAAAGGCAATTAAGTCGAAGTGCAAACCTCAAATTAAATCCATCTACCTAATGATTACTATCTACCAATAAAATTGAACTCAAATATTGATTTAAATTTTGAAGCAGAATCTTAGAAATTGCGAATATACTACCTGGGAACAAACTAAAAAACTTCTTTCACAAGGTAGATAATTTTTCATTTCTTTCTAATTTCAGCAATTAAATGTCTGACAGCTTCTAGTCTCGATTTTGAAACAAATAGGTGTGTAGAGCAGCAAATTAATCGCTTGCCCACTCCAGAGAAAGAATTGGGTTTTCGCAAAAGGTCCAAGAAGGTTTTGCTAGCGGATTAATAGGAGATACACTCTCTACTTAAGTTTTTTTTTGTTTTGTTTTTTTGTTTTTGTCGGGACAACTAGCAAGTGCAGTACTCAGCCATTAATTAAGTCCATTGTACTGCACTTGGATTCCCTATTAATTTTCTTTACATCTACCCGATCTCCGAAGAAATCTGAGTAGATCTTGTGGGGCCGAGGAGCCAAGGTGGCCGCTTCTTAACACAACAGTGCCAAACTGTTAGTTACTTAGGTTAAATATAACGTAAAACGTTAAACGAAAAACTTATCGGACAAAAGGACTACTATCAATAGCATAAAAATTCAACAATGAAGATTTTTTCATTTCGATTGAATTTATTTGTTTATTCAGTAGTTGGCCGTTTCGTTCTTTTAACGCTTTGGGAACGGAGCCGTTCGACGGGCGAGCGTCGCTGAGGACGAGAGGTATTGGAGTGCGCAGTAAAGAAAATAAAGTTATAAAAACTGAGGCTTTATTTAGCACAAGAAAAACTTTTTCATAAAATCAAAAAATTATAATAATTTTTTTTTTATTTATTTTACAAACTACTATGTATCACTGCTAATGTTGAAATGCCTGCGTGGATTCCTTATTCCACGGATTTTACTTCCATTTGACGAAGTGATGTCGTCATCGTCCGTCTTATCTGATTTAAAGTAATATTCGTCAGAATTGACACTATCTAACGTATCATCTCTAGATCGTTTAGCCATCGTACGTAGGATAAAATATAAAATATATAAAAAGCCTGCTGGTTCCCCTGGCAGTGACACTGAATCGAAGAACTGAAATTCCTTCTGACGCTACCGTCGTTTCACATCGTAAGTTTACACTATAAGGAAGATAAGACTTCATCGCTAATTGCCCCTAAGGTCTTTGTATGAAAACGTGACTATTTTACTATAGCTATGCGTATCTTATTACTCAGAAGGACAGACGTCGCGCGTCTTGCATCTACGAACTAATTTGGGCGGCCACATGCCGACACGCGGCACCCCAAAGGGTTAAACGTCTTTCAGAAGAATTCAGCCGAAGTAAGCTGGATACTGCATCGTTCACATAATTTTTTAGTCGCTGTTTGTGTGCCATGGCAAATTGCTCCATTAGTTCAGTCACAGTTGGTATGCCAAGATCACAATGAATGCCCCTATTCCTTATATACTTTAGTATGGCGCATTTACTAAGCTCCGCAGGGTTTCTTTTTTGGATAGAGGTGATGCACTTTTGACTATCGCATTCCCAAAATTATATACAGTAAGTCCAAACCGGTGCTATTGTTTGCTTGTAAATAAGTACTTTATTGAGGGTTGATAAGCTAGGTTAAGTAATGAAAAAAATAAATTTAAACTGAAACATTGACTGTTCTGTGAGATAATATTTTCCATTTTTTACATCCAATCAAAAAATTATAAACTAAAATACAACTTGAGATGTACTTATAGATGCAAAAAAGAATCATGCACGTTTTCTTAAATTTATCTACCTGAAAAATTATCTTTTATCTACAGAGGCAAAAATATGTACATGTAAGGTCCCGTATAGTGCGCGAGCAATCTATATTATGATCTTAGCTGAAGTCCTAAAATGATAAAACGTATTTACTAATAGCAGGCGCCCCTCAGCAGGCAATTCCAAAATTTCCTGTTCTACATATTTTATTCTTATGAATCGAACCTTTGAACTACTGGTTGAGATATATAGATGCCAACCATAAATATCCAAATCTATTGCAAACAGATTAAGACCATCGATTGTCATATTCTACTAAGTAAAAGTATGCTGTCCATAAATTTCTTGTTCCAAATTAATTAAGTTAAATAAGATTGCGGTTTTGTGCAATCCCCTTAAACTTGACATAACTCATTTGCACTCGTTGCTGGGTTTGATTAGTTCAAGGTTTTGCCCTGACAGCAAATGGTTCAACAATAAAATCGTGCACGCATGTGTTTGTATGGATGTATGTATGTATGTATGTAGATAGATCTCAGTACTCCTATATGGATTTTTGAACGATTGCTCAAGGCGCATCATCACCAACCCTACTCATCGTGGCTCAGTCATCATCATCCTCCTCAGTCATTCAACAGAAACAGCGAGTGACAGTGACAATGTTGATGAATGACAATCAATCTCAAGTGTCAAGTAAATAAAAGTTTATTTCAATCCGCAGCACAAAATGCGGGTCACGCACACACGAACATATATTGTTCTATACAAAACAAAAACAATTTCGAGTGAATGGAAAATATGCAAAAAATACACACAAAACAAATATTCAACAAATGAAATGAGAATACAAAATGCGAAGTGAAATGAACGAGGTATTTATCTACAGATACCTACATATACATACATACAAACAAATAGTCAGAACATGTAACCGTTTGTCAGTCAAGGCGTCAGTGCGTCATTCCCCGCCAATCTGTCACTCAGCCCAGAAAGAAAGCGTGTTGCAAGCAAAAAGGGGTTGGGGTGAGTTGACTGACAGCGAACACTACGCAAAAGAATAATTCTCTTACCAGCTCGAGCTGACTGCTTTTCTGTCTGTTCGTCTGTCAGCGCACAGTGCAAAGTGACATTTATGTCACAGTCACACTATGGAAAGAGCAAGCGTGGATGGCTGGAGAACTCGAGTTGCTAGTTGGCCAGAAGGCAGGAGGCCTTAACCAAGAGGTGTAGGTACAAAAGCGAAAAAAGGTAAGGAATAAGCTGAAGTGGCGGAAAATGAGTTGAAGTGTGGGAAGTTGAAGTACGGCGTGAAATATTGAATTGTAAATGAGAGCAGCTATTTTAAAATAACGAGATCAGATGCGGGATAGCAACAGTGAGGATGAAAAATAATAGATTGGCGCATCCAGCCTGAAAGGTGCTTAAACCAAATTTTTCCTCCCGTGTGTTGGGACGATGTTGTCCTAAAAATGGCAGGACCTACAGTTTTGTGTCGCCCCTGAATAGCAGATGGTTTTATTAGCAGCCTTAATGTTCGCCGAAGGCAGCGCGAACGAGAAGCATCAGAATCATTCGATCATAGTTCCTACAGGGAAAGTGGAAAATCTAATATTATACCTATATATTCTACATGCTTACTTTTGCTGTTAATAGAAAAAGGATCAGAGTTGAGTGCAATACTTTGAAATGGAGCATTTCAGTCTCACCGTGCTAGAAATAGAATAATAATTGGCAGATCACATCTTATCATGAGTACAGCTGAGCACAGAATAAATCTATTATTATGTATTGCTTTACCATACCACCTTGATTAAAAAGTTCTTGGAATATAAATATTCAGAGATTTCAAAATACTCGTACAAGTTTATTCTTCAAAACTGATATTATCGCCTGCAAAGTACTCCCCATAAACTTTAACGTACTTATGCCAGCGTTTGATCCAGCTTTTGAAACATTTCTGGAACTTTATTTTTAGTATAGCCACCAGAGTCGTCTTCGTTTTTTTCATTACATCCTTTCGACTGTTAAAACTCTTTCCCGATAGTTGTTTTGTGACTCGATTAAACAAAAAAAAAAACGAATGAAGGCATATCAGGTGAATTTGATGGCGTTTCGTTTTTGGTCAAAAATTTATGGATAATAATGGCATTGTGCGATGATACGTATTCTTGGTGCAATATCCACGAGTTGTTTTCCCACAAATCCTTTCTTTTGTGGCGAATTTTCCCACGTAGACGTCTCCTAACGCCCAAATAATAGTCAAAATTAACTGCTTGGCCTTCTGGCAAAACTTCGTGGTGTACAAGGCCGTTGTAATCCATAAAAACCCTGAGCATCACTTTCTTTTTTGACTGAAAACTAGCGATTTTTCTAGCCTTGGTTGACTCGGAGTTCTCCACTCACTCCCCTGATGCCTGTATTGCGTGTCGTACTCATAAGCCCGCGTCTCGTGTCGAGTTATGGTACGTTTGATGAATGTTGCATCGGAATCAGCCTTGGAAATCATGTATTTGGCGATTTCGGTTCCTTTCGTGCTTGAAATTCAGGTTCTTTGGAACAAACTTTGCAAAAACACGGCGAAAACCAAAATCATTAACTGAAATGTCCTGAACGGATCCATAAGCAATGTTCAAGTTTTCTGCCAGCTCTCTGATGGTTATTGATTGATTTACGGTTACTGTTCAATTTTCCTTTCACTTTATTGAAGTTTTCATCAATTTTCTATGTCGACGGTGGCAGGCCGATATCGTTATCCTCGATGAACTCAGGATCTGTTCTGAAGCGTTTATGCCACTCATAAACGCCTGTCAACCGTTTTTTTAGAGTATCATTACCGATTCAGTTTCCCAACATTTCTAAGGTTTTCAAATTCAAATCCATTTTTAAAATTCAAGAAGGCGTAACTTTTACAAATGTCAAGCAACGGCGATACAGTTTTGGTTCGAATATTAATTACAGATGTGGCAGCCTAACACCAAAAAAAGAACAGAAATCAATTGATTTAGAGAGTAACCTGGCGGTTATCCAGGGAACTTTCTGATCAAGTTGGTATTTGCCTTCTGAAACACAAGTCGCCGTGACTTGGATGTACACTAGGCCGGGTCGATTTGTGGGGAGGCAAAAAATCGCCCATTGCTCTGTGAAAATCATATTCTAGGGATCAAAATAAGAAACTTTGCCGAAGAAACCATACCTCTAAAACGAATTGTGATGCCCCCCAATTTGGGTCGAATTTTTTAGTTTCTTTTCTCATGTAAAGGCCAGAAATGGTGATATTTTGAAATTATTGTATGGGGAACCCCCCAGGGGAGTTCCAAGGGGTGTGCCACTGGCATGGGTGGATCGGCCGTCCAAAGTTAGTGGGGGTCGGTCATACATTTGGACACGATTGGAGCACTCTAAATGGGTCAAAGTGGGATTTTTCGTTCGACCCAAATTGGGGGGCATCGGAATTCGTTCCTTCGGCTTATCTTATTTTGATCCCTAGAATACGATTTTCACAGAGCAATGAGCGATTTTTAAATCGACCCGCCCTAATGTACACCCTAGCCAACGGAGAAGCATTACTTATAATGCAAAAACATATTTTTTATTTATTTTAAAATCGTGCTTTTCTAGCCTAAGGCAAGCACCGAAAAGTCTAAATTTGAATATTTGTTATACATAAGTTTTGTGAAAAAAGTTGTTGAAGGTAAACAATTCATTTCGCCACTTTGTTTTTCTTCACTTTTAGTAAAATGTTAAACAAATTATGGCTTACCAGTTTTTACCATGTGAAATAACGTCTCAAACTCTATCCGAACTGTCAAAAAAGTGAAGAATGATTTTTTGCCCCCAGCCCACTTTCCATAGACCAAGTCACATATAGTCTTCGGATGGATTTAGATGGAGTAAAATCAAATAGAGCTTTGAAGTTAAAAAGCTTTTATTTACCTAAGGTCCAGTAATAACACCGCCAATAAGATCAGCCTGAAAATCAATTGAAGAGCAATTCTTGTTAACTGGTGCTACTTCGGGTTCGGTAGGCCCGGAAGAAAAAGGAGAAAAGCAGAGCCAAAGAAAAATCACGCTCTATATGTGCAGAAACTTGATCAATCAATAACAAAGATGAGACCACTTCAGAAATATTGGAGAGGTCTATAATTCGCAAGAGTTATGTTTGCGTGACGATGGGAAAGTACGACGATGAAATGATGAACAGCACATACCGTACATACCGATGACGATAGTCGAGCGAAAATATCCTTCGACTCGGCACCTACGAGTATTTGCAAAGGTTAGAGGCAAAGTGTTTGGGGTTCGTTTCAAACAGGCAAACGATTATAGCGGTAAATAAAAAAAAGAATAAAATCGAGTTTCGGCTAAGATCGTTTTTAGCTCTTTTGATTGGGACAAAGCAGTCAGAAACTATCATGCGATCTTCAGTAATATTAAGAACTATAAAATGTTTCACCATACGAGAACTTTAGTTGAGTAAACAAAAAAACTTTCGGTAACAAATTTCCAAAATTTCTCTCAAATTTTAGAAGGATTCAAAGCATTTACGAGCATCATGAGAGAATTAGATAAATACGATTTAGGGGAATTAAACGAAACTAAATTAAACTACGACTAACAGCAACGATAACTGCCTTCAGAATAAGAGAAGGCCGTTTTTGGAAAGCTTGGGTATTTGGTCATAGGGTTATTTTAGGCAGCCACAGGCTTATTAGCAAATTATCAGATTTTATTATCGCTACTACCCTAAACTTTAGAATAGAGTTTAAGAAAAAGTTCCCCACGCGAAAGGAATGGTATTTGAGTTCAGCAGTCAAAGAGAACACAACTGTACTTAACACTGACGGATCCAATATGGGTTGCGGCGATAGATGTAGAAACATAAATCAAGAAGAATTTATGGAAACAGTCTTTTACTATCTGTATGAGTTCCCAAGTCTGGTTGCTGTACGACATAGAATGCTGTGAGAATTCTTGGTGGTTAACTTGAAAGAAATTGCGGAAAAGAAAACAGACGACTTAGGCGGATTCGTAGTCAAATCAAAATGGTTCGACTAATAAAAGGCAATCGATCTACAAAAGGTGTATCAAAATGGCATATTTTGTGTTAATTAAGACTGGCCTCTATCCCCTAGACAACACCTCCACCACCATAATGAAAATTTACATTTACATTCCGATTTTGTTGTGAAGTATTCAGGTCAATTTCTATTTGCTAGCGCATCGGCTGAGTGTGAAAAATATAAATTCCGTAATGCCGAAAATAATAAATTCCATTGGGATCGATTCCTGGTTTTAAGCATTTGCAGCTGTCGTGAATGTATCGCACAGGCTTTGTCTCCAATATTCTTTGGGTCGACCTCTACTGCGTAAGCCTTGTCAATTCCAGTTTAAGAATATTCCGCTGATGTCAGTCTCAAATTTTCGCAAAGTCTGACCAATCCATCCCATTCACGTTCGCGAATCTTAATTTCAACTCGCCTTTCCCTACCTCGGGTGAAAACTCATCATTTTCCACCCCGTTATCGGGCCACCATAAGCGCAAGATGACTCTAAGGCAGCGATTTATAAAGGTCTGAAGTACTGATTTTACTTTGGAGTTTACAATCCTGTGCTTTGTTTTCGTGGTTAGGTTTTTGGAATACCAGATCAATAAAATGAAAAAAAATATTATTAAATAGATCATGTATTTAGAGGTTAGTATAACATTTATAATAATGCAGTATTTTAAGTATTTTTTAGGTCAAAAGAATATATATTATATATAAATGGTGGTTAAGTTTCAAGGCCCGGTTTTGATTTTGAATAAAATACAATTTTTTGAGGAAATTATTGTCACTTCTCTTGATTATGATAATATTGGTATGGCTCAATTACGTATGGAACAAAATATCGGCCGCCGCGGCCTCGGCGGCACACCTCCATCCGATGGTCCAAATTTTCGATGACGCTGAGGCATAATTGAGGTTCTATGCCGTTAATGTGCCGAATTATCTCATCCTATAGCTCTTGAATTGTTGGTATCTTATCGATGTACACTTTTTCTTTCAAATAACCCCAAAGAAAGAAGTCCAACGGTGTCGTTGACGTTTAGGTGTGGTTCACATTCAACATCGGCCCTTGAAATTTAACCACCCCTTATATACAATTTCTTTTGTTCCGAAGCCAACAATGTTTTGTGTTCAAAAGGGCATATTTTCATTAAGTAGTCCAAAGAATGGTCCAAAGTAACTAGTCCAGAAATATAGAACTGACATATAGAATAATCATCCATTATCAGTACCAGCAGGTTCAATTTTTAAAATTGTCTAATGTAAGCAGTTTAGGCAATGGTCTAACCAAGTCAGTTGCGAATTTGCGTGAAATGCTCTCTTATATAGCGAGAGACCAGGCGGATCAGTTTCAATGACATCGCAAAGGGTACATATTAAGGCGAGTCGATTTAAAAATCTCTCATTGCTCTGTGAAAATCGTATTCTAGGGATCAAAATAAGAAACTTGCCGAAGGAACCATACCTCTAAAACGAATTCTGATGTCCCCCAATTTAAAAATATCACCATGTTTGGCCTTTACATGAAAAAATCAGCTGAATGGCTATGTTTTTTCTTTGTTTTTATTTATTTATAATAATATCTATTTTTTCTCTTAAGAAATTTATTTAGTCAGAACATTGGTAAATGAAAAAATTAATTTAAGTGAGTTATAGAAAGGAAACTAAAAAGTTCGACCCAAATTGGGGGACATCAGAATTCGTTTTAGAGGTATGGTTCCTTCGGCAAAGTTTCTTATTTTGATCCCTAGAATATGGTTTTCACAGAGCAATGTGCGATTTTTTTGCCTCCCCACAAATCGACCCGGCCTAGTACATATGGTACCTTTTTTTCATACATTTGGACCTTTTCGGTTCCTAGTGTTCTTTAAGGTGTAGCGTGATTTGTGCTGGAATCCGATCTAGTCCCACTTTTTGCAGAGTACAGAATTATATGAGTATGTATGTAGATAAACATTTTTTTGTTCACGAGTATGAAAAATTCCAGTACTTTGTTGACGGCGAAAGCAAGAGTTGTTTTGCATTGTCTTGCCCACTTAAAATGCATTGTCATCCACAGACGATATTTCAAAGCACATACACACGTGCATATACCTATACATTTTTCATATTTCTACACACACAAGTTCCCTTGTCATCTACGCACACGTAAATGTATAAGAATTCATATCTAAAAATGATTGAATACTCGACCGTTCATCAAGATGACAAGACTTGACAGTAAGAAATAACGCGGCGATATGTCTGCGGCAGTAGCAAAAATGGAAGAGTAGAAGAAGTGGTTTTGAGTGACAGCGATGTCAACATTAGTGACAATAGCGCACGGTAGCGATCCACTACCCAATGCGATATAGACGCATAGATACATACATACACACGCTTAGACATACAAACATACAAAATTTATCAAATGACATTGGATGCGACGGTCAATAGGATAGAGTGCCGCTGGTGACACAGTAGCAGCTGCTACTGTCCATTTATGTCATTGTCACTTTTTGTCGTCTGTCACGGTTCGTTGCTGCTGTCACAACTACAAATACGATTTCTTTGCGTTTGTTGAAATGGTTGTTGTTTTAAGAAACATTGCTTGCAGCCAATGGCATTTCATCCTTTTTAAATTTTATTTGCTTATTTATTTCTTGGTTGTCAGTGTGATTTTATCCTTTCATTTCATTTAAAAGTCTGACAGCTCAGTCAATGTGGCATCAGCTGTGCGGTAGCAAAGTTTGTTTGTCTGTTTATCAGTTAGCTCTGTTAGACTTTAATGCCGATTTGGTTGGGATATTATTCGTTTGTTTGTAGTTGAAAGGAATTCGGATTTAGAAAAGTGTTGAATGCACTTAAAACTGACAAACAAAATTAGATGGCATAATGGGATTAAATCAAAAATATGGCTGCTTATACTTTTGTTTTTTTTTGCTTACACTTAGGAGGCTAATGAATCACTCTACCGAAAGACGATTTATTATGGCTAATTGTGAAATAAGGAGATAGAAAAGGAAACTATTTTCCATCGACGCTGAAGGTTGACCTGAATTCTTAATTATATTTCATAGTTCGGGAGTCACACGTCTCACTGAAAGTAGATTATCCAGAAGACGAGATTGTGAATATTCGAAGATTGCCTTGCCACGACTAGAGTCAGCGCTTTAGGCTTTTTATACCCATACGCATTAGTGCACTAAGATAATATAACTTTGTTCGAATAATCTTTATTTGTAACAGGATAACTGAATGAAGATAAGGCAGGTATGTAAGTAAAAGAAATAAAGAAAAATGCTTAGAATGGCAAAATCTCTCAACTGAGTCATGTGTCTTCTTTATTGGCGCAGTAACCGCCTAAGCGGCCACCGTAGCCGAATTGGTTGGTGCGTGACTACCATTCGAAATTCAGAGAGAACGTAGGTTCGTATCTTGGTGAAACACCAAAACTAAGAGCAAGTTTTTTCTAATGGCTGTCGCCCCTCGGCAGGCAATGGCGAACCTCAGAGTATATTTCTGTCATGACAAGCTCCTCATAAAAATATTTGCCGTTCGCAGTCGACTCGAAACTGTAGGTGCCCCCACTGTGGAACAACATCAAGACGCACGCCGCAAATAGAAGGAGGAGCTTTTCCTAACGCCTAAAAAGGGTGTACGCACCAATTATATATATAACCACTTAAACAATTTTGGCCGAGTTCAGCAAAACGCGTTAGCTATTTCTTTTAAGTGCTAATCGACACCAATTAGAAATGCCAAGTGAAGCCAAGTTTTTCCAACGCAGTGGACACCTTCCTCAGCATTTGCTACTACCCGCGGACATTGTATCGACTGCTTTCATGTATGTGTCGAAATGATATAGCGAGTGGAATGGCTGAACTTAAAACGCTGCACTGTGTCTATATCCCTGTAGAGCTCATTCGGCTCATTGCTACATCTTCTACGATTATCATCATCGCCAATGCGTGAAGGTTCATGCATCGCTCACGGAATCTTTCTTTCGAATACTCGAAGAGCCGTCGCATCAGGTGTTGTTATTGTCAAGTTTCTGCGCCATACAGTAGGAGGAGCATGATGAGAGACTTATAAATTGTAATTTTTGTTTGTCGAGAGAGGACTTTATTGCTCAATTGACAACACAAAGTGGCACTTCTTGGCAAGAGAGATTTTCCAAAGGATTTCAAGGCTGAAGTGTCTATCGCTATTGATTAGGGTTCCCAAGGCACTCTACTTTCCTTAATTTATAATGCCAGGAGTACTGGGGCTGCTAAAATAAAAATACGCTGACTTTTTGTGCTATGACAGAAGATACTTCGTTTCACTCTCGTTCAGTTCCAAACCCAATCTCCTCGCTGCCCTGTCCAGATTGGTAAAGGCAGAACTAACAGCGTCGGTTTTAAGGCCTCGTATGTACGCCAGTAACTGCACGCTTTTGCAAAAGATTTTGCCAGATCGGTTCAGTTCTAGTAGAAATTGAAATATTTCGAAAAATGTTACTTTTGCAACAGCGAAACTTGGTGTTAAGAGCACGACCACATTCAATATAACGGCAATTTTTTAAAATGGAAAAATAAAAATTAAATAAATATTTTCGACGTATTTTTTCATCATTCATCAAACGCATTATTACTCGATACGAGACGTGGTTTAATGATTACGACACGACAGACATCAGGCGAGTTTGTGGATAGCTCCGCTTGAACCAAGACCAAAAAAACACGTCGTCGGTGCACGGTTTTATGGATAACAACGGGGTGTAGAATACAGAAGATCAGACAGCAGTTTTGGGACTACGATAACGCACCAGTGCTACCATTATCCCTGAAGCTTTGACCAAGGACGAAATGAATACCATCCAACAGCTATCGAATTCCTCTGATGTGGCTCCCTGCGATGTTTTTTCTGTATGAACGAGTCAAAAAATCACTATGGCGAAAGAGTTGTAACAGCCGAAAGGAAATAATAAAAAATCGAGGACGGTTCTGATGGCTATACCGAAAATAGAGTTCCAGCAAAGTTTCGAGAGAGGGGAAATGAGGAGCGCTGGCATAAGTGCGTTGCAGGTGATGGGGAGTACTTTGATACTATTCACTTTCGAGGACTAAACTTGTATTGTAGTTTGCATTTTCTAAATATATTCAGGGGCCTTTTTGATCAACGCAGTATTACTAATATTGAAGGATTCTAATGCGGACCGAAAAAGCTACTCATAAAACAAAATCCATTTGCCGTTGGGAGTCGGCATTTGTGGAGCAGTTTCAAGACTCACGCCACAAATAGCAAGAGGAGCTCGGGTGTAAATGTCATTTATATATATATATATTTATGTAATCCGGGCCAATACCTGAAGTATACGATAAAAAGCGCCACAGACGTCTTTGTTTTTACCTACTACCGTTTCCACGTCAGTCAGTTCTACATAATAAAAACGGCCCGGATTTATATCCGACCATGGACTGTCACCAACACTCCCATATATGTATGGGGTAAGTCACCACTAATTATTTAATAACCGATTTACGTAAAACGGAACGATTAGGTCGTCCCCTTAGACTAGACCATTAAAGAAGTTGAATGAATTCCTAAAGTTCGGCAAAGAAGCCGAAGTGTTATTTAATTTAAAGTCTTGGGGAATTTTTCCTATTTAGTGATAGTAGCCAAGTAGTAAAACATGTAATGAAGCGAATGCAGGGGTACTTTGGAACACCGAATTTGCCAGGGCCCGACCTCTGTAGGACTCGACAAATTTGCCTAAGATCAACATATATTTCATTCTTGAAGGATATTGCTGATAAAAGGCTGAACGGCTTGGTAAAACTCGCGGAGACGTGCATTAAATATTGAAATTGAAATTTTAATAGACCGAGCCAATCTCTTGGCGCATTTAATGGTTTAGGAGCCAGTCAGGCTAAAAGGTCCATTGCATTTAGAGCTCTGAAAGGAAAGTAGGTAGTCAAGGAAGAAAGAAGAAAAGTATCAGAGAAAGAGATAGGAAAGAATAAAGACAGAGAGAAAGGTAGTTAGCCCTGGGAGAACTATCCAGATTCTTTGGCAAATCTGTAAATATCCTCCAGTTTAATAAAACGAATATTACTCATTCTCAGGACATCGGAACGCAAAATTCGTAGCCTTGATCTAGCAAAGGTAGGGCACTCACACAGAACGTGCTCAGTGCTATCAGCCTCCTCCGAGCAAGACAGGCATACCGGGTTCTCGATGATTCCAATGGTGGTCATATGCTGCCCATGGGTTATGTCCTGTAATAATACCGACCATCAACCGAACGTCTTTCCTTCTAAGTTTTAGTAGAAAGCTTGACAGTTTTCTGTTCGGACTTGTCACAAAATACTTTGCAGTTCTGCAGTGTTCTAGACCGGACCATCTCTCTTTGTGTACGTTGTCTACATAATTGCTGATACAATTCATGATTCCTGCGGAACTGATTCCGATTATTGGCTCTGGTCCCTGTGGTGGAACCGCTAATCCACGATTGACCAATTCATCGGCAATCTCGTTTCCTTGAACACCGGAGGGTCCTGGAACCCATATAAGTACAAACCTCTTTTGACTTGCGACAGAATTAAGCTTCATCTTACATTCGTGAAGAACCTTCGAGGTTTGCTTCGCTTTCTCCAGGATCTTCAGTGCAGCCTGACAGTCACTGAAAACCCCAATCTGTTGCCCGCTCCATCTTCTCTCGATTATCCATTCGGCAACTTTCAGGATGGCAAAAATTTCCGTTTGGAAAACAGTTGTACCATCCGGCTCCATCCGGCTCCAGACCCAATTTCATTTTTGGAATCATCAGTAAAAAAAATATCCGTCAAACCTGCTTGAATGTATTCTGGGTTGCTCCATTGCTCACGCAATCTGACATTTCCACAAATTTCCTGAAACTATGAGTATCAGGTCGTCTTTAGGTGCCGAAAACAGTGGATACTACTCAGATAGCCCCTTAAAGATTTCTCTGTGTCCTGAAGTTTCGCCTTCGTGCCAGAAACCATATTTATGGAGTCTACACATTGCTTTTATTGCTTCCTGTTTTATCTTAAGATCCAAGAGGAGCAAATCAATCACAGCATTTAGAGCCATGCTGATGCGCAAGGAGACAACCATAATTCGGGCACTAAGCCCATTAACTTAACATTTTATTTACTCACATACCGGCATACCTGCAATAGCTCACAAATAACGACAAGTGGATCTTAAAAGTTATTCGCCTTTCAGCGTTCGCCGGAGCGTTCCAACGATCGATCACTTGCATGCGAGAAGCATCAAATAAAGAAAATATACATATAAATACTTGTGCATATAAGCACATACATACGTATACTAGAAGCATATCAAACGGTTGTCAAATGCAACGCATCATTATCACGGGAAACATACAACACACACACATTTCAGCGGCCACGGCGTAGCTGGCTAAGGCAACAGCATGCCATGCAACATTCATGCCAGCAGCAATATAATTTATGACTTAATTATCAGGCCATAGTTAATGTGTTCAATAAACTAGTCTACAAAATTGCGCAAATAACAGCAACAAATAATCGAATGAACGACGACATGTCGCTCCGTTTAGCCTTTCCTGTCATTAAGGCGGCCTGCCATGCAACACCATAACGGCAACCGCAGCAGCATCTCCGCTTTTCTGCTTCTCAATCAACTGAATTGTTCTCTGCTGCTGATATTTCTTCTTTTTATTTATTTTTATTTTTTATTTTTTCGTTGACTTCTGGTTAAACATTTAGTTTATTATTATTTTTCACTCCACTCACAGCGTGGTGCCATTCTTGATCACATTGCCAGTATGCAATCTGTTGTTGTTGTTGTTATTCACTTATTACAATATTATATAGTATTTGACTGCGCTCTCGACATACGACGTGACTATGGCCGGGCCGTCAATTTGCTTTTAAATGCAACAATTTGATTGCAGCATGCGCCGTTGCCGTTGCCGTTGCCGTTGAAGCTGCCGTTGATGTTGTCTCACTTAGTTATGTATGTTGTTGATCGCCATGTTTGTTGTTGCTATGTTACTTATGTGTCGTTTGTGAGGTGATGCCAAGTGCGGCTACTACTACCTCATCCGGCCGCGTGCATCGTTGTCAGCCGACAACACCAACGTCTCCAACAGTTGGAAGTCATTTATTGCTCTACTTGATGCCTCAACGATTGCCTCGACTGCTGTAGTTATTACTTTTGTTATTGCTATTGTTGTTGCTTTTGCTGCCTGACATCGCATTACCCGTATGCTGGTCGCGCTTAGTGTGGCAATAAAAATTCATTTAAAATGGCAGCGATTATGTCTCAACAGACCATAAAAGTCACTCAAATGACAATTACTACTTAGGCTTCGAACTGTCAGTACAAACCAGAACGTCGCATTAAATTCGTTGATCGAATTTGGTTGCGTTTTGCGGTGACTGTGGTGAGTAGCGATGAAAAATTGGTTGAGAGGTGATATGGCAATATGAGATGGAAAAAACAAATAAATGAGATTGAAAAATGTACTTTCAGAGAAGTCAGCACAGTAACACAAAACGTATGGATTCTTCGTACCATCTCGGAATAAAATTTAATTATATTTTTTGTTCAGATCGATCGGGGTAATCAATTTGTGAAATTTTAAAGATACTTATAAAATCTCGATTTTACAGAAAGTGCTTCTTGTTCTTCGGCGTCAAGAACTTCTTATGCAGCTCCTAATATACATACATATACAGTGAAAGACTTTAGTCTAAAATATAAATTATATATATATAAATTTATTCATTTTAAAACTATTGTAGATTTTTTGAATATTTTTAATATTTAGTATAGTAGGCTTACCACCGTTATCAAGCACTGCTTGAAGGCGTTGGGGCATTGATCCAATTAGTTGCGTAAACGCTTTTCGCGTTATTTAGTTCCATCCCTCCATCAAGGAAGAGTTGATTCTTTGTGTCGATTTTGTATCGAATTTTTCTCTCTAAAATCTCCCAAATACTATATGTTCTATCGGATTTAAATCCAGACTCTGCAGCGGTGTATTTATATAGTTGCCTGGGTGCATAATAAAGGGTGGTTAATGGTGGTTAAATCCATTTTTTAGGAAATTATTGCCATTTCTCTTTATTATGATTATATTGGTATGGCTCAATTACGTATGGAACAAAATATAGGCCAAATGGCCAACGCGGCTTCGGCGGCACACCTCCATCACATAGCCTAAATTTTCGATGACGCTGAGGCATAATTGAGGTTCTATGCCGTTAATGTGCCGAATTATCTCATCCTTTAGCTCTTGAATTGTCGCTGGCTTATCGATGTACACCTTTTCTTTCAAATAATCCCAAAGAAAGAAGTCCAACGGTGTCAAATCTCATGATCTTGGCGGCCAATCGACATCGACGCGACGTGAGATTATTCGGCCATCAAATTTTTCGCGCAAAAGAGCCATTGTTTCGTTAGCAGTGTGACAAGTGGCACCGTCCTGTTGAAACCCCATATCGTCCACATCCATATCTTCCAATTTGGGCCATAAAAAGTTCGTTATCATCTCACGATAGCGAACACTATTCACAGTAACTGCCTGGCCGGACTCATTTTGGAAAAACTACGACCCAATGATGCCGCCTGAATTAGCTGAATTAGCCTGAAATTGAAAAATGTCAAATGAAATGCAGAAAAAAACTTGACGTTTAGGTGTGGCTCACATTCAACATCGGCCCTTGAAATTGAACCACCCTTTACAATTCGGTCTTTAATTTTTGGACAATACTGGAGAGATTGCCAATTCAAGTCTGGTTTTTCTATACTTCATGATATGGAATGGTTCGGCTTCTACTTGTCTGCTATCAAAGCCAATTTTTTTTATTGCCCAAAATTTTCTAAAAACGTTGGGTTTTTGCGTGCCTACTTTTCGGAAGTGTACGGGTTTGAAACCTCGGTAACAAAACACCAAACGACAGAAAAGTTTTCAACAGGTAATGACAAACCTCCGAGAGAATTTCTGCCATGAAAAAATGGTCCTTATAAAAACACCACCAGCTGTTCAGATGAGACTTCCATTTGTGGAAAAAAATCATGTATTGTGAGAGGTAGCGTCCCCGTCATAAGCATAGATGTTGCGATTTAGCCCCATCGCTTACCTAAAGACGTTTTGCATCTACATGGGGCCTATACTCCTGAACCTGATGTTTTCAATTGGGCTTACGCCCTAGAATAATCTCGTGATACTTTGCCTCGGTAGATGTTTCCCCGATGCTGTTATTGAGATACCGTCCGCATAAGTTATAACATTACGGCCAGTACTTTCCAATTTTAAGAGTTTATTATGAGGAGTGCGTATGTATGATAGTGATAAGTAGTTGCCACCCCACAAAGGTTCTTTTCTCAAGAAATAAAAGAACACATTCTATATCCATACTGGTCTAAAGGAAGACTTTCATAACAATATCCTTCCAACTAACTGCTTCTATTTCGTAAAATATGCCCAGCGGAAATTCTTGTGCCGCCGTGTCCAGGGCTTTGCCTTTAGGCGCACTGACATGGGGAGAAGTAATTCGAGTGAATTTCTTTTCGCATGTGGTTGTCCAACAGTTTCTCCAAAATTTTTATAAGGAAGGAGGTAAGGCTTATAGACCACAGTTCATTTGGTTTTAAGTGTGACACCTTGCCTGCCTTGGGTATGAGAAACACTCTGTCCATAGTCCATCCTCACACTATGTCACAAAGGATGAGAAGTGGAGTTAGAAGGTAGCAGGTCGCTTCTAACTCAGTGGGATAGATACCATAAGCTTCTCAAGATTTATACGGGTGAAAAGACTTAATCGGTCATTTCATCTTCCTATGACTTATGAGCAAAACAAAGGTATGCAATGTCTGGAGAATACGGCGGGTGGGGCAAGATTTCCCAATTCAGTCCCTCTAAATATTTCTGGACCGATTTAGCAACGAGTGGCCTGGCGTTGTCATAGAGCAAAATCAGTTTCTGTCTTTCTTTTCTTTGAGAGCTGGGTTCCAGCAAATTAGCTGCAGTCGGTAACGATCACCAGTGATGCTTTCAGATGGTTTAAGGAGTTCAGAATAAAGAATAGATGATACCCTTCACGATGATTCACGTCTCTGGATATACCTCTCCACCCATTGATGTGGCACCCAGTTACCTGCTTTCTGGACCATTCCCATCGTGTGCAAATGTTAACGGACGTTCCGACGGTTGATTTTATGTATTTTAGACTGATTTCGAGTATTTTAGACTGGACTCGTTGCATTATACTTAGATTACTTTTAGCAGCAGTACGCCAAACTCAACTCCATATTGCCAAATCGGTGCAAATGTCGTTCGTTGTATAAATACTTTATTTTGCAATGATAATTTCAGGGTCGAATTTGGGTGAGTGTTTTTTATAGCTCTAGAAGTCATAACAGGAGTACCAAAGCTATTGGTGTTCCGGCCCTAGGTGCAGTTCCTCCTGTCACTATTGGTTGGATTGATGACGGGCCACTTTCTATGGCAAAGCATATGGAAAAGGGCAAAGCACATGGAAAAGGTGAGCATCTTAGATAGTGCACTCTGCCCAGCATGTGGAGAGAAGGATGAGACGGTAGACCACTTCCTGTGCGTCTGCCACGCCTTCACCCGAATCAAGTTTGAGGTCTTTGGCACTGATGTGTTAAGAAGCGACCACCTTGGCTCCTTGGCACCACAAGATCTACTGAGATTTCTTCGGAGGTCGAGTAGATTTAAAGAGACTTAAAAAGCAGTCAATGCAGTACAATGGATTTAATTGTGTCTGAGTGCTGTACTTGCTAGTTTGTCCAGACAAAAAACAGAAAAAGTGCATCACTCTGCAGCCCTTTTGAAGTAGTTCGTCTATATCCGATGATGCTCATGATAGTATTGGATAGTACAGAACTAGGCTTTCAGTAGACGGTACTTCTTTTTGCCCAATTTGCAAAGATGTGTTCATTCACAAATGTATGTATGTATTTATATGCAGGAATACTTTTTTGTTTAGTAAATATATGAATATAAATTTTATTTAAATTGCTTCATGCCACAATGGTCCCACTGTCCACTCACCCAATGTTGCGCATAAACTTCGCACTGTCTGGCGCATCCCAATAGCTGTACGCATATCATAAATATAGTAATGCTCGTTTGACTAAAACATTCTATATTTCAACAACTTAAATGGCACACTCACACATACTCGTACTCTCGTACTGCCGCATTTACATATGCACAGCAACTTCTACTCGTATACATATAATTTGAATGCCGCCGCCCATGAGCGTTCCTCAGTGCGTGAGTAGTTTGTCTGTGTCATAAGTATCTCTCATTTCTTATCCTATGCCACCACTTAAGCCACTAGATGGGCTTATTTAACACATTATGGCCGCAATAAAATTGTATACAACGTTGTCTGTTGGTGCACTGGTAATGACCACAAAATTTATACGATACGAGCAGCCATTATAAAAGCATGAACATATTTAAATGAAACTATGTTTTGAACGGGTGTGTGCGTTTAAGTGTACGATAAGTGTGCATCTGTATGTGTTTTGCAATAAACAATAAATTTTCCAACTTCAAAATCAATTAGACTTGGATATGCGGCCGTCAGAGTATGGGTGCATTAAAATTACGATTGAAAATATTTAAACAGGAAATAATTAATGGCCCAGCTGGTTGCTATTTTGTTACACACACACTTACTATGCGTGTCTATGTATCTATGTATATATGTATTTGTATTTTTATTGTTATTATCCACCACAAGTACGCATGTGTTGGTGTTGGTGCTTCTGCTTTCAACGAAATCTGCATCTCTATGACTTTTAAATACAAAATATATTATAATAAGCTCATAAACTTGTAAAAATTAATTTATCACCAATTTACCGACCAATTTTCTCTAGCACAAACCCTGTAGGAAAAACTTTCAGAATCATGATTAAGATAAAGCTCAATCTGTGGTCACAGCAATCCAATGTGATGCACAAAAGAGGTTCCCTCAAGGTGCATTAAATCCTCCCGATCTTTTGCCAAATGCAAACATTCCCTCCAACGAAGTTGTCTCTAACTGCCTAGGTCTTTCAAGAAATTGTCCCTCAGGCAGCAGAAGCGTTTCTCAGACATTCGAAAAAGCAAGGCATGGCTTGTCGGCCATTATGACTAATAGTTCACTACCCACCTATAAAAAAAATCTCGAAAAATTAAGTTAAAGAAGTGATAAAAAAACGCGAAGAAAGAAGGCATATGACAACATAACAGGAGAAGCACTGAAACAACTCCCAAAAGAAGGACTAATTTTCCTCACGGACATATAGAATTCTATTATATTATCTGGTTTTGTTCCCTCTCAATGATAAGTAGCTCAAGTGAAAATGATCCTTTAACCAAGGAAAAGCGCTGAACAAGTCCAATCATATCAGGCCACCAGCTTATTGCCTATTGCCTTTAAAGTAATCTTCTTCTTCTTTCAAAGCGTTACAACACGGGGTGCGTCAAAGCTTCCCTCAAAATGCTTCTCGAAAGCGTTCTATCCTGAGCTGTTGCTTCGTAGTTACGTATTCCCAACTTCTTAAGATGACTGTTGATAAGGCATCACTTTGTTTTACACCTGCTTCAATAAAGAACGACTTTGTGAGCTTCCCTTGAATGTAAAGTAATGGAATACCTTTTTCTGCCTATAATTGAAGACAGAAACATAATCCCAAATCACCAATTGGGTTTCAGGAAAAACACAGTACCATCGTACAATTCCATAGACTCATAAACAGCATACACGAAGCATTTTAACAAAAAAAATGCTGAACAGCAGCTGTTCTCGATATATCTCAAGCCTTTGACCGCACTTGGTATGGTGCCTTACTCTGTAAAATAATAAAAGACACTCTTTCAATGAATTATCACATATTTATTAAGTCCTACCTCGAAAATCGGTATCTCTTTGTCAAACAAGCCGAAGACCTGACTTGCTATACACATACGATCTACCAGCTAACTCCAACATCGAAATACTTCAAAGATTCCAACCAAAAATCCTCACAATGATCACAAATTCATCGAGATCTGACGCTAGTATTAGTACAACGAGTTCCAATGTGGTTATCGATCCTTGCAGGATGAATCTCGTGAAAGCCATCCAAAAACGGTTGCAGTGCGAGAAACAATCGATGACGTGCTTGATAACACAAGATCGTCATGTGACATACGAATATTGCATTGTAGTATTGCATGTATAGTTTGTCGTCAAGAAGATTTGTTCTCGTTGGATACCGCATAATTTGACAATTGCCCAAAAAACGACTTGACAGCTTTGATTTGGGGCTTAATGATTTCTGATTTCTTTTTGTACCCGAATATTAGAAATAAAATGTGGTGACAAAGTTTTTCAGCGCCTGAGGATGCTATAGCCCATAAACGGCACCCACTTCTGAGTGGCAAAAGTGCTTTGAAAACTGGTTCAAACGAATGCAGAAGAGCATAGACTTCCAAGAAGAATTTTTTTAAAATAGTAAAGCCATTGTCATTATTATTTTGCTGTGTTTTCATTATTAGACGCAAAATGTAAGAGGGAATCCTTATTTCGATGGACTTATATGTATAGGGTCCGGCACTCGAAGTGTAACCAATTGAAAAGGGCAAAAATTTTGTTTGGGAAATTAGTTTTATTCAACTCAAAGTAAGAAATGTGTGAAAATAATACAAAATTAAGAATCAATTTACTTTTGCTCGTTATGACCACCTTTTGTCTTGACTATTACCTTGAAATAATTCAGAAACGAATCGAAAGCTGCCCGAATGGGACTTGCAGGTATTTTGGCCCACTCGCGGACAATGGCTTTTTTCAGCGCCTTAAACTGGTGAATTCTTTTAGGCCGGACTTTGCTCTCCAAAATGGCTCACAGGGAATAATCCAACGGATTCGTGTCTGGTGAATTTGAGAGCTATTGTGTGGACGTTATGAAGTCAGAACGTTGTTTTTTAGTCATTCTTGGCGCACTCGAGCTTTGTGAGACGATGCCGAGCCCTGTTCAAACGTCCATGGTCTTCCACCGAAATGTTTGTCCGCCCACGGCTTCAAAGCAACCTCTGGAATACTTTCCCGATAATATTTCGCATTTACCTTGATTGGAGAGCGCCCATCTGCGGTTGCAGCGTTCATATGAGACGCCTATGACATCAAACGTTTTTTGGTCGTCCGCTACGTGGTTCACCTTCAACTCTAAAACTCATCGAGACACCGCTTGAAATGAAGGAACAGTTCCTCTAACATTTTACCTATTTTTTAATAAATTTCTGTAGCGCATAAGCCTTCCAAGACAAAGAATTTTAACACTGCACAATACTCCGTTTCTTCCATTAAAGTACGCTGACACGTCAACTTCAATTGGCTTGTAAACAAAGTATGAATTGACAGATCGAAATAAAATTTGTTGTGTGTTCAAATAAAAGATAAGATATTAAAATGGCTTATAAATTTGTATTCTTCCAGTAGTTAAAATGAGTTACTTTGAATATCTTTCAACCAACCTGTATGTAAATTTAAGTGGCCATTAATGATTACTATTTTATTACCGACAAGCAGAGCTCTCTTGAAATTATAAACTTAGATTTATTTGCTCGTAAAATAAATGCAGAGAAATAGACATTAATTTATATATTTACGTATTTATTTATTTATTAATAAATGTGCGTATTTATGTGAATAATAATCCACTGCAGAAGTTTATTGTCGATTTGAAGAGAATATTTTACTTCAGCAATTAAGCCGTTAATCAACATTCGACGAAGGAATTGAACAAGTTTGTAGCAAGAATTTTGTTTTTGTAATCATTTCCGTACATTTTAGATTAATAATACTGGGGGCACCGCACTATGACACTTTTGGTCTTCTGCTATTCGCTTTGGAGTATTATAAATATGTTTGCGTGGAATCATCGCTATTAACCAATGATATGTATTAGTTGGTATCAATTACGAAAATAAAAATATTTCGATCATCTTGTCCTATAGGATGGGTCAAATGGGTTAGAGTAGGTTAGACTACCACGCTACTGCAGCATCTATCAGGCAGACGTTATAGCTATGAAGGAAGTGGCTACGTCATAAAGGTTTGCGCAGCCGGTCAGCCCTATTAGTGTCGTATACAAGGTCCACCTTATTTGGGTTCTGAGACACAGAGATATTGAGGGAAATTGTAAAGCCGATGAGCAATCCAGGAAAGGTATTAAATACTGTTCAACTGCTCAGTGACAGCAAGACCATTAGGATACCTATGGCCACGAACAAATTAATAATTAAGAATAGCATTATCCAAGAGCCCAATAGGCCATGGAGAGACACATGCGTAACAGCTAGGGTGCTGTTTGCGAAAGTGCACGAAGTGTGTCTCAAAGAAGGAACCTTCTCCAGTCGATGGAAACTGTCCTACGGCTATCCAACAGCTAGTCCTGTTACTCAAACCAGGGAAGCAGCCAGTCCAACCCTCAGCATACAGGCGCCTCTGCATGCTCGCCGCAGTAGACGAGAATACTTGGAGTGTCCAAGTAGTCTGTCTGACAGACAATATGGCTTTCGACGGGCTAGATCAACAGTAGATTCGATTAGAATAATGACAAACATTGCATGCAAAGTCATCAGCAGAGAACGCATCCAAATGGAGTTTTGTGCAGTCATCACACTAGACGTCAAAAATGCGTTCAACTCGGCGAGGTGGCTAACATACTGCAGTCCCTTACCTAACTTCATGTTCTGGGGTACCTGATGCGTTTAATTAGTAGCTACTTCAGCGATAGAGTCCTTTAGCACGATACAAACGACTGATTAAAAACGTACAACATTTCCGGTGGCACTCCACAAGGATCAGTCCTAGGACCTACACTGGGGAATGCTATATACGATGGAGTTCTGGATACAATTGCCAGACAAAGCAACATTGGTAGGCTGTGCCGATGATATTGCGCTAGTAGTGAGAGATATTAGGGTAGATAATCTGCAGGGAAAATGTCAAGATGCAGCAGCAAGAGTACAAAATTGACCATGGGATGCGTGACTTGAGCTGGCAGCATAGAAAACGGAATCGGCCTTCGTTACTGCACGAAAAAGGAGGAAGCAGGTAAAATTGCGGATTAGCGAAATAGCGGATCACGAAATACTCTCGCAAGAGACAATTAAGTAGATACCTGTGTGTCTTGATTGATGCACGACTTAGCTTTAAACAGCATCTGACTACTGTGAGCTCCAAAGCGGCTGTAGGAGACAGAGCGCTTACAAGAATTCTGCCAAATATCGGGGGTGCACAAGATGCAAGAAGACGAGGCGTCTTCTGTCAAAGTTGGTAGATTTTGTTGTTCCCTATGTTGCTCCCATTTGCGCGGCAGCTAAACCATCTAACGTACGACACGTAGCACAGGTGTTACGACTCTGGCGACGAAATTTGCATTATCGCCGGAAAACTCCCTTGGATATGTATACACTCGCGAGAAATGAGTCATCTCTATGATAGCCAGGAAGCAAACCCATCAGAGGAGAAAAAAGTCATAGAACGTCTTCAATCTATAGAAGAATGGCAACATAGATGAGATCTATCAGTCAACGGGCGTTGGACCCATAGCGTTATACCTGAAATTGCAGCATGGGTGACCAGAAAACATGGCCACGTTGATTTTATCTAAAGCAGCTTATCAGCGGACATGGATGCTTCCGATCGTATCTTCACCGTTTTAAGCTGGTAGACAACCCCTACTGCCCACACTGCTCCAACACAATCGAAGATGCAGAGCAAGTCATCTTTCAATGTTACCGTTTTCAAGACGAGCGTCACTGGAGGTGCCATGTATACATCCACAATTACTAGAATGCTGTTAAGACATATGGAGTGGGCGGCTGAGGAGAAGGAACTCCTGAGTAAGGAGGCACTAACTGTTTGATTTGCGACGATATCACACGGGAACAAGTCGGTACGGACAAATCTGATATTGCAATCTACAGATGTTCTGTTTGCGAAGCAACTAAGACTATCGATGACATGAAACCTACATATGTCAAAAGTTGAGGACGCAGAAATCAATTGTGGTCAATAGACGCAAACGCTGCATGGATAGAGACATAAGAAGACGAGCCTATAGCAGGAAGCAGGTGCACCCAGACATGGGTGAATAGAACTGGTCCACTTCATGGACGCCCTCCCGAAGTAATGCAGAAAGAAGTCCCGGGAAAGGAGTCTCCACAGAAGAGGAGGAGGTGTTTTTTTAGTGGACATACTACTCAACGCAGTAGAGGACGGTCGCTGTAAGTGCGAAGGCATTTTGGACCCTAGCTCACCCACAAAAAAAAAAAGAGATAAGAAAAAGTGTGGCCGCAAATAAACAAGAAAAGTACAAAGGAACTGCTCAGAATTTCAAGAGTGGATATCTCGAAGGTCATTGGCTATTTGGCAGGCATTTCTTGAGACTAGGAGTTTTCTTCCATGAATATTTTAGAAGTTGTAGAGACGAAGAAGAGGAAGAAATAGTTGAACATTTCCTTTGCAATTGCCCAGATTTAGCTAAAATTAGAGCAGATTCTAGGAAAATATTTTTTTCAATTCTCTTAGGGAACTGTCTGGAGTGGGGATGGGACCTATCTTGCGCTTCATAAGAGTCGCAAAATGGTTCCACGAAGAAAAATAAATGAGATTCCCGTGTCGCACAGAGATATCACATCGAACCTGTAAGTGAGTTGGTCGTACCGACTGCCCACCACCCTATCCTAACCTAACCTAGCAATACAATAGCTATTTAGCAGATATAGAAGCCAGAGAACATACCATAAGGTACGAACCTTTGCTTTGCCTGCTAATTCCCGCTTAAGGGAATTTGGCATACGCAAACATCCTTGTACACACAAATATAAATTTTTTTCAAAAACTGTCGCACGTGTTTTCAACATAGTAATAGAAATAATTGATAATAGCCGCCGTATTCAAATGGGTTGGTGCGTGACTACCATTCGGAAGGCATAGGTTCGAACCTCCGCTAAACACCAAAATGAAGAAAAAGTTTTTTTAATAGCGATCGTATTTTGCTTAAAGATTTGGGCCTTAAGGCTTATAAAGGCCAGTTAACACAAGAACTCAAGCCGGCCGATCATCAACAACGTCGTGTCTTTGCTGATTGGGTCGTTGAAATGCATGAAAATGATCCGGAATTCCATAGAAAAATCATCTTGAGTGATGAGGCCCATTTCCACCTCGGTGGCTTCGTCAACATCCAAAATTGTCGCATCTGGGGCTTAGAAACTCCAAGAGTTATTGTTGAAAAAGCTTCTCTATTCTCAACGCTTGACTGTTTGGTGCGTTTTATGGTCCGGCGGAGTCTATGGACCTTACTTTTTCGAAAATGAAGCTGGAGCAACAGTTGCGGTGAATTAATTGATTGCGCTATCGAGAGATGATGGACGTTTTTTTATGGCCGGAATTGGATGGTATTGATCTGGAAAACGTTTATTTTCAACAAGACGGATCTGCATGCCACACAAGCAACGAACCCATTGATCTTTTACGTGAAAAGACCTTCAATAAAACCTCTTATTCGAGAGTCCTTTATATATAGATGTAATAGAACTAATTAACACATTTCAATATTAGCAGATCTAATTCATAAATTTTGGTTAGTACAGCATGAACGTAAACATTTCAAAGTTTTATAGCAAAAAACAGTACTACAATCGGCTTAGTAATTTTTGATCTGCTTCTGTTTGGAATTTAATCTTATGATTTTTTAACACATTTTGGTTTGGCGACTAATCCTTCTTGTAGGTTTTTGCAATTTATGTCAAAGAAAACCTTCGAGAAGCGACTAGCAAACTCCCTGCAGAAACCCCTTTGCAAGTCGGAGAATTCTGTGCATAGTAATAAGCATACATACATTACTATTTCGTACATATTTATGCATTTGTGATATTTATATTTTACACAATACTTTCATAATTTCTCACACAACAAAACCGAAAATCTTTTTGTCGAAATAATCACATATTTATCGCATTTATCTGCTGACTGATTGCCCACTCAACGCCTGTCCTCGTTCATTTGTTAATTCCACGTCAGATGTATGTATGTACACAGCTTTAAAAAAAATTTATGAAAAATTATGAGACAAATGTGGCTGTATTAATTCGTCTGTGCTTTCTTCAAAAGTTTACAACGAATTTTTTAATTTATCTTTCCACTGAATGCGCACCAACTGTGTCAGCAGATATAACGAAATCAGAAAAGCAGGCAGCTGAATGAAAGCCATAATACTATATAGATATGTATGTATGTACGTATGTATGTGTGAGTATGCAAGAGTATTGTATGGATGTATGCAATCTTATTTATTTGCTTATTTACATGCCTGTGTCAGTTTGGGTACATTCGAGATTGCTTGCGGATTACATTTATTTATTTACGGATTGAATGGCTGTCGTCTCAATGCAATGATTAAAGGCAGGAATGCAGGCACTCATTAAGTAATTTACATATCTCGCGTCAAAATGTCAGCAATGCGTGCAATAATTTTATGTCAGCGAAGCTTTATTTTGAATTTACTTGCCTGTGGATACGTATGCGCATGTTTTTTATTTCGTTTTTCTTTTATGTATCTTATGTCTTATACCCTTAATGAAATGGATGGATAAGTAATAACTATAACAGAAGTGCATTTATGCAATATTTATGCATCAGTTAAAACTTTTTAGCCTGGGCAACAGTAATTATAGTTCTGAACTTTTTGAGTTGAAGCAGCGAAATGGATTGGTTTGTTGGTGAACGAAGACGAAATAGCAGCTGTCATCAAATGGGGAGTCCGACAGTGTGCCTTTGACACTACTTTGAAGTAGTAGAAGATTTCATATGCTCGGTCGCCACCGTTAATGGTGAACAGTGTCGGTTTTGCCATTCTCCATAGTCCATAGTTACAGCCCCACTCAAAAAACAGGTCAAGCTAGACTTTCCTATGCGATTTATATTTTTCTCAGGACGATATCATCACCACTAAGGCAACGTTGAAATTATATTAACAAAAGTTATAAAGGATCTGATATTTTTTATTAAATCTGACTTTCCGTCCAAAATGCCCAGTTAAATCTCGAGATATTCTCAAAGCTGCAGAAAAACTTCTTAAACTGAAGCAAAAGATTCGGAAGTTTAAGAAAAGGTTAAAAAAAGTGTGTAAGTGTGGGCTTGTTTTTTGCTTAGTGCGTCAAATTATGTACAAGAAGTTGACCAAATCGGAGGGGTGCAGCATTCGAAGACAGGGCCTGGTGAACCTGCTCACGGATAGCTCGAAGTTGGGTGGAAGAGTTGGCGGAGGATTATTCTACGAGAAGGTCCCCATTAGACTCAAGTTCAGGTTATCGGACCATTGCAGTACGATTCAAGCAGAGTGCAGCAGCTGACTGGCTGCTCACTTATGACAAGTGCCAATGAGAGCCCTGGGCTCGATGTCGGTGCACTCGAAACTGACCGGAGAAAGCCTGACCTCTCTTTCGATCGCATCCGAATTCTTTGTAATAAGACTAATCTGAGGACCTGCGGGGAAGCTGCGAGGTGGACGTGCTTGCTAAATAAGGGACCTGTGAGGTAGGTTCCGCGTGAAATTCGAGGATTGGGATCCCCTTGAGTACCAGCGGCCTGCTTCTGGAAGGGTGAGCTTAGCTTAACGAGTGCTGGGGTAGTACACTAACTTGTAAGACTGTGAAATTATTCTGGCGACGTGTAAATCGGAGGCACTCTTTTGAGGCTAACAAAATCTCAGTTTTCGAATTTCGTGGGTGCCCTCACAGGACTGTATTCACGAGGCATTACTTCGAGTCCGTTTTGCATCAGCTGTAGCCCTCATTCTTTGCTACTCTGCTGATATAGCAGACCTCGATGTTAACCGCTTGATGAGCTTCATAACACCAACACGCTGCAATACCATGAAGCGGTTAACACAGCCGTAACTTAGTCATCGTTCTGTCGTCATCCAAATATTTGTCATCGGCCTATGTTCATACCCATTTTAGACCCAGTTCTTTATAATAGTAGTATAAATGTAGTATATATTTTTTCCTCTGCTCTTTGATTGTCGCAATGAGCTCCCAAGCAATTTTGGTCCAGTTCTGAAAGGCGCTTTCTCCGTCGAGGCCATTTGGAAACATGCAACGAGGTCAGGCTCTGCTTCACTTGGTATTCCCCACACAGAACAGTTCTTTGTATTCCTCTGTCACAGCAAAACCGGTACCGCATCGAATACTTTTACGACTGAAGCGTTTCTATCCATCCGCTCGACGTGACTTAGCCAGATAGGTAACTGGACTTATATTAGCACTGTTAAGCTTATAAACATCAACATTTTACACCAACTGTTTTAGAAAATAAAACGGGCATAGTAAGCCACTTATAAGATATAATTTTTTTCGTCGGGAAAGGATTTTACTCATCAATTGTCTACTCAGTTCAAAATATCATCTGTTGGCAAAGGAAATTTAGCCTGGTATCACAAGACTGACAATATTAATGGTAACAATTCTTAAAAGAAATCGTCTACTATTTCAAAATTATAATTGTCAACAGTGCATTTGTTTCGAGGCCCAAGTATACTGGTGTTTTGTTGTGTGACAAAAGATACTCCACCCTGTTCTCGTTCACCTCCAAACCTATTTGATTCGCTTTTTTATGCAGTTTAGAAAATGAATAAAATTGGTCAGAAGCATTTTAGCTCTACAACTCAAACAAAATGTTTCAGCGTCAGATTAAGAAAACCACACGATAAAGAGTCAACTTGTCTGAAACTTTGCTTAGGAAAAAATGGCTTGGACAAATTCTTTCTAATTAAAGTGGTATGACCATTGGTATTATTTAAACCTTTTTACGCAGCCGCACTATATTTGGTTGCATACATCCGGATCGAGTAGAATTTAAGCAACTTTCGACTTTTTGCGTCAGATCTTTCAAGTTGTAGCCAATATATAGTCAATAATAGTTTTACCAGCCCTAAAACAAACACCGAAACACTGAACGGTGGACTGATGGTTCATTGACACTGGGCTTTCGTCATTCATATATCTCGGTGGATAGCGACTTACATCCAATATTTCTATCGCAAGGCTATTTCCTCCGCCGGCATGGATTCCGCCCGACCTTACTCTGCATGGGAACTGATGCATGTCCGTTATAAGATCATTGACGCCATACATCGCATTTTGATGGCGATTATGTTCCCCTTTGCTCTTGCGAGCATATCAACCAGCCGCGCATATATATCTTCACTACAAAGAGACATAACGTCTTAGTTGCCTGATCTGAAATTATATCCTTTTAAAGCTCTGGTGCGACCGTTATTAAAATGTTTCACATCCCAAACTTTATATGAGTTTTTTTAGGTCGCAAGTTCTATTCCCCAGGTGCCATATTGTTTCATTTGGGAACTTATTTATTTAGCGAGCCGTTTATTCAACGAAAGACAGCCACTTGAAGTCTTAGCTACATGTAGGCATACGCTGCAAATCCTAATGAGTCTTCAAGCTGAGTTCAGGGTTCGCCTTTTCAGATATCTTTTACTCCAAAGATATTTAGTTAAAGTCAAGTGTTATGCGCTGTTAGGACTGTATCCAGAATCATATCCTAAAGACACTCCAATATGAATAGAAGTCAAGAGCCTTTCCAGTTTGCGTAAAATCATCTGCCCTCGAAGGCGGCGTGAAACTGTGGGATCTCCATTTGCGGGGCAATGTCGAGACACCAACTACAAATTTGGAGCTGAGCCCTAACCTGCATTAACATTGAGAATCTTAAATTATAAATATTTGGCTACGAGTATTTTACAATACTGCGTTCGAAATAAGTCGGGGAATGCCTTACTTAACCCCCTCGATTGCATCGGAATACTTCGATATTAGGCTCAGCATTGTGGATAGCCCGGTCACAGCGAGATAGAGGGAAACTGCTGGGCCGATGAGTTGGCCAGACAGTGAACCCTTGAGACGTCTTCGCAATATGAGAGGGTTGGAACTCCCTTAAGAACCTATGGTCTGCTACTGAAAAGATGGGCCTCGCGTCAACTCAGCAAGCGCTGGGCTAGTGCGCAAACGTGCCGCGGATAGTTCGGGGGCGCTCGAGAGAACTTCTAAGGCTAATAAAGCAATCGAGTTTGGTTTATATCCTCACTGGACTCTGTGCGCTAGATGTCCATCCGGTGGGGCTTGGCATTGCGTCAAGCCTTTTCTACAGAAGCTATCTGGAGGACGAGGTGGAATCATCTCAGCACCTCTTTCTCAGCTGCCCTGCAAAGATATATACATCTGGAATCTCCCTTTTTCGCTACACCAGCGTATATTGCGGACTCAAATATCTTAATTCTGGTGAAATTCGTCAGCTGCTCGAAGCGGTTTACACAAACACAAATCGCCACTCGTTGGTCGTCATCCAAAATTCCTATAATCCAAGCCATGGATTCTGTCTGGTTCCTCCACCTTTCCCGTTTCCTCCCCCTGTATGGTATCACAATGGATAAATTTTAATTTTTGTCCAAGTGGGCCCCTCGCAGGGGCAGCCATTTAACCTAACCTAACCTAACCTAACCTATTTTACGAGGAATTCTGCTTAATAGAAAATCTCAAGTATATTATTATTAAAATATTATTAAAATAAATAAATAAAATAATGAATTAGCCGGTTAAGTGAGGTTGCTGCGATCCTCCACTATGAGGCTCAAAGCTCATTACGGTGCCACATGGAGAACGTGTCTTTAACTCTCTTAAGACCAGTGTGAACTTTTCAAAAATTTTAGAAAATCCTTGATGGCTTCAGTACTGTTACTGAGAAGTTTCCAAATTTTTTGTGGATCCTTGATTTCAACAGTACTGAAATCTTCCAACTAATTATAAAAATTGTCTTCCTATGGAGGTGAATGTACATCTGAATAGAATATAACCGATTTATTGTTCTGAAAGTTATGAGCAAAAGTTTTGAAATTCCTTAAATAATGTGAATCAATCATCCCCAGTCTATTTATCTGCACGTGTGAATTTTCAAGTAGTAAATGACATGTTTTCCTTTTTTTTTTGTTTTTTGAAAAAATATGAATTCTTTTCAATACCCGTTTGATGAATGGCATAAACTATTTGGCAAGCATGGCCATTTCTCTTATTCAAATTACTCGCTTTTCTTCATACATTTTTTTTTTTTCAATTCATTCTTCATTAATTTTTTGTACGCTGGCTTGTGAAATGAAATGAAGAAATATGAATGCTTACAGCTGCTGCAAAAATATCACCACTAATTGCTTGCAACACCGACAGACGCGTCCGACATGGCGAGAAGAGAAATGCCAAATGCCAGGGTGACAACAACAAGAACAACAACAATAACAACAGCGACAAAATTAACGATACCACTCGAGTGATTTCGTTCGCTAGCCTCTTACCACCTCCCTCAATTCCCCGTTCACTTTCAACGCGTCGCTTGGCTCGGTCTTATGGAAATCTTTTGCCAAAGCGGCGAAAAGGAAATATTGAAATCATAATTCATTTTTCATGAATGACAAAATTTCGCTGTCAACTGTCAACCCCTATAATGCGCTGATGATATGCGTGTGACAACGGCGTCCGACCGAGTGCATTGCCGGCAGGCAGTGAGGAGGCGAAGCAGACTGGAAGTGCCATGCCGGCAGAAGCGGATAGGTGGCAGCTTGTAGCTCATCTGTTGAGCAGAGCTGTTCAACAAGGCTGCGAGAGAAGCTTGACTCTTGAAACAACTATTAGCGGTGGCAGGCAGTCAGCGGGGCGTATACGCTTCCTAACCAACGTCACTCGAATAACGCGAATGCCGCGGATAACGCCAAACGCGAAAGAAGCCGGTACTCCGCTGAGGAAAACACGAAGGCGTTGTCGGTGTCGAAGGTGTATACAGCGCGCACATACATACACATAGCTCATACATATTTATCGTCTCACAAAACTGTCAAAAAGCATTAACATTTAATTGAGGCTAATTTAAGGCAAAATATATTTCTTATGGAAATTTATGCGTTCAGTTGCCACACACCAATAAAAGCAACAATATCAGCAGTAATTTCTCTTATAGCAGTATTTCGAATTATTGTTGCTTTTTTTTTTTTTGGTTTTTAAGTTGATTTCCTTCTTCTTATATACATTTTTCTTGTTGCTTTCAACGGATACAATACGAATTGTATTTATTTATTACTGCTGTGCCTGTGCTTGTTGTGCTTGTTTTTGCAGCATGCTATATGGGTGCGTGGAAATGTGAGAAATGAACATTTTGTAAAAATGTCACATTAAATTTAATTTATGCGCTGTTGCGCACAACACGAATCCGGACAGACAGGCCGCTAGCAGCCAACCCCGAGCCTGGTTCGACAGACTGCCAGGCGAGCAAGCAAAAAAAAGTGTTTGTCAGAAGAGTGCGGAGACTGACTGCTTGCCCACCCTCTTGCCCGGCGCTGTCACTTGGGTGCAAAATAACCGTTGTCCGCATCCTCATCGGCATCGCTGGTGGTGCTAGCTGCGGCTGCTGCTGCGCGCCAAGATAAATATCTTGCACATCAGTGCCCTCAACAGTGCTGTCTGCACGCTATCCTACATATTTACGCGTACCAACCATATCAACGCACGTATCTGTCCAATATTGCTGGCGCTGTTGATGAGCGAGCGACGTGAATTTTTGTTTGGTTACTTTTTTCCCGAATTCGCCGGCCTCTTAATTTCACTCTTCCGTTTGGTGTTTGCTGATCACTGAGATTTAATGCCTGAATATATGGCATATGTAATTTTTCATAAATTATTCAGTTGTTACATGTCATTATGGTCATCACTTGCTTTATCGCAACACAGGAGATCTCTTATTGAGCCTTCGCCAAAGGAATAGCGAATGAGCAGATGTGGTTTATCTCTGATGGCGTTAAGTTTTATCAATACTGGTATGTAACATAGTAAGTACAGAGTGGATGGAACGTAATGACACAAACATATGTGGTATGTCTGCATATTTTGTTTCATATGAACTCAATCAATTCGCCAATATTCCACCCAAGTAAAACTTGCTTAGTTTTTTTAAAGCACTTCCATTTTCAGTTGTTTGGGCAATTTTTATGCGTTTCATTGATCAGGGGTAGATAAAGGTATTAATACTTACTAACAACTTAGAGAAAAAAGGTTGGCTCAGAAGTACTAGTAAAATAAAAATAAAAAATGAAATAAATATATTTATTTCACCAAAAGCGACCTCCGTAAGCATGCAAATCAAGTAAATTCTGCTCAATCTAGGTTCCCACGGCGCGTAATTCCTTCTCCCATTCGTAATTCACCCTTCGTATTATGTAATCCGCCATATAACAGTTTGAGAGCGAATTTCTTCATTTGTAAGTAAATCAGTCTCAATTCCCATGCGAATTATTACAGGTTAACCTATTCAATAAGTTTTGCAATTCGATAAGAGAGGGCGTTGCTACTAGCCCAAATTTTTTTTGTTTGTATGTTGGTACACTTTTCATATGAAAGTACGTCAAGTTTCACGCCAATCTGTCAATTCATTCTTTGTTTACAAGCCATTTAGTACCGACGTTTCGCAGTATTTGCTACAATCGAAAAAATAAAGTATCGTACAAACGCAGCAACAGCCCCAGAAATTGTAGAAAAAATACAGGAAAATCGTCGAGTGATCTCGAAAGAGATCTGAAAAGTCCCGGGCCTAACAAAGAAAACACGTTTTTTTTTTTTTGTCACAATTAGCTTTCTTCATCAACGCAATTTCCATCAAGAGCAACGTAATCATGCCAACGCCCCTCTAACATTTCCATACCAATTTTGTAAAGGTGGTTAAGTTTCAAAAGCCGGTGTTGATTTTGAACAAGAAAAAAATTTCTTTGGAAATTATTGCCATTTCTCTCTATTATGATAATATTGGTATGGCTCAATTACGCATGGAACAAAATATTGGCCAAATAGTCACCGCGACCTCGGCGGCACATCTCCATCCGATGGTTTAAATTTTCGATGACGCTAAGGCATAATTAAGGTTCTATGCCGTTAATGTGCCGAATTATCTCATCCTTTAGCTCTTGAATTGTTGCTGGCTTATCGACGTATACCTTTTCTTTCAAATAACCCCAAAGAAAGAAGTCCAACGGTGTCAAATCACATGATCTTGGCGGCCAATTGACATCGCCGCGACGTGAGATTATTCGGCCATCAAATTTTTCGCGCAAAAGAGCCATTGTTTCGGTAGCTGTGTGACAACTGACACCGTCCTGTTGAAACCACATATCGTCCATATCCATATCTTCCAATTCGGGCCATAAAAAGTTCGTTATCATCTCACGATAGTGAACACTATTCATAGTAACTACCTGATCGGCCTCAAATAATGCGGCCCAATGATGCCGCCGGCCTATAAACCGCACCAAACAGTCACTTTTCGTGGGTGCATTGGTTTTTCGGTAATCACTCTTGGATTATCATTCGCCCAAATGTGGCAATTCTGCTTATTGACGAATCCACTGAGGTGAAAATGTGCCTCATCACTGAAGATGATTTTCTTCGATATGCATTTTGATTTGAACGCCCGTTTTTATAATAAGCCTGAATAACTTTAACGCGTTGCTCGATTGCGTACTTTTCCATGGTTCAAATTGAGTTGGTCTGAAATTGAAAAATGTCAAATGAAATGCAGAAAAAACTTCACTTTTATATGTGGTTCACATTCAATATCGGCCTTTGAAATTTAACCACCCTTTATTTTCGCTGCATTCAATTTTTGTCGCAAATCACCTAAAAAAAACTTTGCGAACAATTGTTTAGTTGATACTTACCATTATTCGCATAGTAATACTTGAGGATTCTCAGCTGTTTCAATTTTCAACTTCATATCAATTTAAATCTCAACTCTCAGTAAGAAGTTATTTTTTTTTGTCTCAAAATCATCATTTATTTTTTAATATAGATACACATTTACTTTTCAGTATTTCTAATGATTAAGTAATACCAGAATGGGAACAGTTTTTGCAAGCAGCTGACTGCAGCGTGATTGTTCATCTCAATTACCAAACATGTACAACTATCGTACATACATACTTACATGTGTATGATTTTCTATCGTGTAGTATTTGGACCCAGCTTCCTCTTCAATTCGCAGCATGCGTTCTGATTTTTCCGCCTCCAATCGGCAGTTGGTTGTTTTGTAAGCGACATTTCTTTTTAAATTATTCTTATCGAAGTTGAAATCAAATACATAATTAAGTTATAAAAGCACATGGCATTAAATATCAATTTCCTTACATAAATGGAACAATAGCGACAGACCTGACTATTTTTAATAAACGAGTTATTACTCATAACCTTCCCACTCAAAGTCAACACGCGCCTATAAATTTCACAAATCTTTATTATTTGTTGCTTGTCGCCCCTTTTGCATCATATAATAAATCTGGGGTTGTAAAATGGAATAGTAAAGGCAATAAAAATCATTGCATTCGGTTTATTTGATGAGTAGCTGTGATTATTACAGATAAACTACAGTCAACTCGGGGAATAAATCAAGTCAGGCCATAAAATCTGTGAAATGTGAGTGTGCAGTACAGTAGGTTCTGTTTTTATGCGGCTTTTTTTTATGCGGTTTCGAAATAGTGCGGTTTTTTTTAAATTACAAAATGCATGTCGACCTATCGGGAATTGTACATATAAACAAGATTCTAAACCAGCTAAGCAAAAACTCATCACAGATTACATCAGAAATGCTAACCCTACAAGTATGGAAGATATATAAAGATATAATTTTCAAAGATACAATAATTTGTTTATGCGATTTTATTTAATTACTAGCAAACCCGGCCCCCTTCGCTGGGCACACTAAAATAGAATAGATATGGTTTAGAACAGAAAATATATGGTTTTCATATTATTTATTTCTTTATTCTTTATTCAAGCGCTTTGGCATAAACAATATTTTTTGTTTTTCTATTTGTTTTTGAGTAAATATAAAATATAAATTGAAAATCAGGAAAAACGAAGATTGTGTTTAAATTTCAAATCAACGCATATGAATAAACAATCGTCTTTTTTCCTGATCATCCATGAATTTTTCGTTTCAATTTATATGTTTTATTAAGCATTGGAGCTTTTTTAACCATTATCCATTTATATTTTTCAAAAAAAAAAAAAACGAAAAAAATTGTTTTTTCCACGAACACATAATTTCATTCGGATTTCACATTAAATTCTCAAATTTCGTAAGAAATTATTCACTGTTCCCAAATCCACTCCAAAAAAATTCAAAAACAATTTTTACATGTTGCACGTTTTTTCCTTATGGCATCCAAATCAGAAAGAAATATTGACACATTGTAACTCACACTGTCAATTTGACAGTTCAGTTCCGCCCCAAGCGTTAAAAAAGTAAGCGACATTATGGCTGGCTCAAAAGAACGCTGTACCCGTTGCCACTGCTCCGAATTACAACCAAACTTTAGGAAACCCATTTTCAATACTTACTTAACAATGTGCATAAGTTTGGTTTAATTCGGTGCAAAGACACGGCGGGTCCACGTTTTGGCATATATTTCGGGACCCTAGTCATCAATAGGTATGAAAATTACCCCGTATTAAAGCACTTATCAACAGCTTTCATTTGATACCCATATTGTACATACACAACCAAAGGTTACCCGGGTCCACGTTTTGACCTATATCTCGAGACCCCAGTCACGGAGCGGCATGAAAAATACTCTGTACCAAGGCATTCACCAACAGCTTCAATTTGATACCCATATTGTATATACACGTCCGAAGGTTACCCGGGTCCACGTTTTGACCTATATCTCGAGACCCTATCTACCAATAGGTATCCAAACTATACGGAAACCATCTTCAATACCTCCTTAACAATGTGTGTAAGTTTGGTTTAATTCGGTGCAAAGACACGGCGGGTCCACGTTTTGGCATATATTTCCAGACCCTAGTCATCAATAGATATGAAAATTACCCCGTATTAAAGCACTTATCAACAGCTTTCATTTGATACCCATATTGTACATACACAACCAAAGGTTACCCGGGTCCACGTTTTGACCTATATCTCGAGCTCTATCCACCAATAGGTATCCAAACTATACGGAAACCATCTTCAATACCTTCTTAACATTGTGTGTAAGTTTGGTTTAATTCGGTGCAGACACGGCCGGTTAGCGAACACACACAAAAAGTTGACTTTATTTTATATATAAGATTTTTTTCAGTTTGTGTCCGAAAAATCCAAATATCTTACGGAACCCTATTTTTTTTCAAAATAAAATGTAATCCATGTTACTCTTGGATAATGTAGTTTTCGAATGGTGAAAGAATTTTTAAAATCGGTCCAGTAGTTTTTGAGCCTATTCGTTACAAACAAACAAACAAACAAACAAACAAACAAACAAAGTTTTCCTCTTTATAATATTAGTATAGATTTCAGATTCATGCGGTCTATGGAACGTATCTATAGTTATAATATGGGACTAGTGCCCTTTTTTATGCGATTATTTCAGATTTATGCGGTTTTAGCATTTGAAACGTATCTATAGTTTTACTATAGAACTAGTAGCTTTTTTTATGCTGTTTTTTTTTTATGCTGTTTCTTGCGGAACGTATCTACCGCATAAAAACAGAACCTACTGTACTTAAAATAAAGAATCTACGCTTGCCCTGATAAGATTTTAATCGCAAATATTCAACAGCAGACTGACTTTAAAGAAAAAAATTGCTTGAAATCATACCAAGATTCTACGTATTTGATGAAGTGCGACAAATGTGTGAAAGTTTACGCTTCCCGTAGCAAAAACCTCAAACTTATTTTCAGCCCATAGATCTGGGTTTTTATTGTGCACGTATTTTATATTTTGCAAAATTATTTAACTATTTAATGACAAGCAAATGTATACATACGTGTATATATTTATTGCGGGCATAACTGAAAATCATCTATTTAGTCTTTTAGTTCTGAACAGTCCAGAAACAGAAGTATGAGGAATTAATTTATTCAAAGTATATCCATTGGTAGCCATTGATTTCGTCCAACTCTCAGTTAATTGTCGGAATTTTCTTCTTTTCCCTTTCCTTCCTATTACTTTTGAGGTAATTCCTGAAATTTCTTCGAAATAACGGAGCGGTATCTAACCAAATCCATGTGTTTTCTGGTCTTGATATGGATGAAGTGCCATTCTGGCACTCCTCAAGTAGCACTAAAGCGTCGTTTTGATACCATTATGACACCTCCAACAGGTAGATATGTACAGCCAGCCAGAGCTGTTGATGTAATCGGGAAGATTGATGCGATTTAGGTTGGTGTACTGCCAATGCTGTCGAAGAAAGAAACACCCAGTGACCTTAATCGTCTAGCTGCCAAGCCCGGACATTTACAGAGAAAGTGCTCAACAGTCTCCTTCTCTAAAAGATCTCCACAGTTTCTGCAATGGAATTTAAGTGGTAACCCTAGCTCCTCCGCGTGTGTTCCGGTCGTTCAGTGGCCAGTGCATAAACACGGCTACGAGTTTGCAAATGGAATGGCGAGGAGTCCAAAGGACTTTCTGAGTCCTTCGTATATTGCACTGGGGCCAAAGGATTTTCGAAATAGCACATGAGGAAATGGAGCTCCATCTTTTGTGCGCTTTCCTGAGAAATAATCTGTGCGGTTCCCCTTTAACAACTATCAGGGGGATGCCGATGCCCGTGTAGGAGCTCTCTGAGGCCAATTCAGTCCCCTTCCCGGAAAGCTAATCAGAAATTTCATTTCCCTCTATGTTCCTATGTCCTGAAACCCAGATCAGAGAAATGGTACCTGCACACCCAAGAGATTTGATCTCTTCTTTACAGCAGTTTAATAATTTCGTTCTGCACCACAGCGTCGTCAGAGTCTTGTTCGCGGCTTGACTATCCGAGAAAATGTTAACATTTCTTCCGCTTCCGCGTTCCCTTAGCATTTTGCATGCCTGCCTTAGTTTACTTAGGTTACTATTTTTCTATTATCTTGGCTAAAGCGCATAATTTCAGCTGGCAGCAAGCCTTGGGATCGATCCCACTGTGATTATAAATCATTAAAAAAGTTTTTAAAAAGTGACCTCTGCAGGCCATATCCTATTTCTTAAGAAATTTCTGAGAAGAAAAAGCTTCTCTAAACTTCTTCTAAAAGCCAGACTATTCGGAAGCGGCATAAATCGTCCATTTATGGAAGAATGTCGAGGCGCATAGGGAAAGTTTGCAAAAGAATCTCAGCTTATTACCTAGCATATAGTGAATGTATAAGGTGATGTTTTTAGCTGCATGAAAACTATGGATGCTATGGTTTGACAGCTGAGAATGATGGCAACTGTGTTGACGTTTCGGCACAGTAAGGTTTGGTATAATTAAAGAGGTTGATCCATCAGGCACTATATTCAACAAAGCATCGCAAATATGTGGCTTCAGTAAAATCATGAATCGTAGGCTATAACAGTTGGTATTAATTTGGTGTCAAGTCTAGATTATAAGTTAAATGCAAAATAACTTCCTTACTTAGCTACCGGAGCCTCTGACGAGTCACTATTTTATGTGTGTAGCCAGGCGTTGTCCTATTGGAGCCTTATTACCCTCTTATTAGACAGAGCTAGCCACTTCTGTGCGATTGCGAATGCTTCAAATGGTCCAACAGTGTCCAACGTTGGTCCAAATTAAGAGATTGGTAGTAGAGAACCAATCACACAACAAAGCTTTACCGGCCATAAATTTTATATAAGTCACTATTTTCGCCGGCTCTCCACAATTCGACCACGACTGCTTTCGCCTGACGCTTTTGTACGTGACCCACGTACCAATCGAGTTTCCTTTAAATTTTCAGCACCCGGGCAGTCAAAAAACTGAGCCATGATGATTTGCATTACTTTATCGACTTTATTGGATGTTACTTTGTTGTTGCTTGTTTTAGCAGCATCACGAAAATGGCACCGGACTGGAACTCGCAAGGGAGCAGAGGTCACGGTAGACCAAAAAACACTCGGAGAAGGTCGATGTTGCACGAACTAGCAGATGCCAACATCTCATGGGACGGTGCAGAAACAACAGCACAGAACCTTGTACAATGGAAGAGTCTTGTCGAGGCCCTATGCTCCCGAAAGGAATGAGCAAAAAAAAAAAGCAAAAAGTGGATGTTACAATCAGGCTTGCGTTTTCGCCTTTATCAAAGATGAAGCATGGCGTTCTCTTTGCTAGAGTTCATTATTTCGCGGCAAATCACAAAGTATAACTAATGGTTATTGGAAAATCGGCGAACTGGCTCTAGTACAGCCCAGGAATGAAAACGTTATAAGGCTTACTAAATTGAAATACAAAAAATCTCTCTTAAGTCACATTGTAGCTTGTGCAGAAACTATCACTGCGAATTTTTTTCCTTGTTCACTCCTCTTGGGAGAATAGGGCCTCGAGAAGACTCTTCCAGCGTACACGGTTCTGTGCTGTTAATTTTCCACCGTCCCATGAGATATCGGCCTCTGCTAGTTCGCGCAGCATCGACCTCTGCTCCCTTGCGGGCTCTAGTGCAATGCCCTTCTCTAGTGCAACATCCCTTTTGGGTGTTTGACCGAGCTCCTCCTCCTATTTGTGGGGTGCGTCTTGATGTTGTTCCACAAATGGAGCGACGAACAGTTTCAGGCCGATATATTTTTCGTAATAAATCTTGGGTTGCTATCAGTAAAAAAACTATTTTAACTTATATGGAAAAAAACTTAGTACTTGCGGCAACCTCAAAGCTTGCACCGGGACCGGTTTTCATTACATGCCAGAACTGAGTTTCACGGTAATTACTTTTTAATATTACAGTAGTTCAAACCAGACACCTTCCGTTGGATTTCTACAAAAATTCCATTATTTACTTATTACAATATGTTATAAAATATAAATATGTATTAAAAATACTGCAAACTTCTAGTGGGCATGCTTCAGCGATTATACCAAAATCTATGAAAAATTGGAATAAGTGGCAAAGTAATGTCAAATAACAAATAGTCAAATAATAAACAACTTAGCGAAAATCATTTAAAAAATTATTTAATATTATTCTTTATATTTTCTTAATATTATAGTATTTTTTTCCAATTTCCATGCACTTCGAGAGTTGTTTCCAATAGGCACGAACGACATTTTTTCACTCCGGAAAATAAGAAAATTTACTGATAAATTGTGGTTATGTAAAATACTAAGTTTACAACTTGTATTGCCTGAAAGTAATTTTGCTTCGCACTTTACTCTTTGACTTACTTTTTGAAAATGACTCCTGCACCCACCTTTATATGTCATAACTTAAACCTTTCAGAATAAATAAAAATTATGAAGTGTAAAAAAAATACGAAATAAATTCTTCTTGGGCTCGTCCGGGATTTGAACCCGGGACCTCCCGCACCCTAAGCGGAAATCATACCCCTAGACCAACGAGCCAGTTATTCGTACACATACATATATGCCTTCGTGGCTTGGCGCAATGGGCCAAATAGTAAGTTGGTAAAAACTTGTTTATTTCATTGAATGTTTAAAGCCTGAGTTTGCTTGCAGCATTTTTATTGGCACAAAAGCGAAGTAAAAAGAATATAAATTTTATTAACATATACATACACAATGCATTAGTTGTTTTTGTTTTGCATTTTAAATAATGCTTCGCGAAGAGAAACATTTATTTGGGAAAAAATTAAAATGCATAACGTAACGTATTTAAGCTTTATAGCAGACGTCTGAACCAAAAACAAAAAAAAACTATTCGCAAAGATGATCGCATTGAAGCATTTCCATCAACAGCTAAACGACTGCATAAATTTTAAATGTGTGTATGTATTGTTTTGTGCTTGTATTGAAGCAATGATAAATCTATCTCTATGAAGACGAAATTTAGTCATATGAAGTATTTGAAAGGAAAAGTGTATTTGTGATTCATATTCAAGTACAAGGTGGCGCCAATTAATCACCCTATTTTTGCAAATGGTGTCACACGGCAATTATATTTGACACTACTGAATCACCGCAACTGCCTAAAGAAACACGAACCACAAGAGTTTATTATTATGAGTAGACCCTTAGAAGACAGCCGAAACGAAAAGACTCGATGCGATAGATGCACTTATTGTGTACCGAACTGCATAAAGAGTACAACAAAATGAAGTATTGGGTCAAAATAAGCTTGTTGTAAAATGTTTTTCCGAATGCGGTCTTAAATTCGTATACAAAAGGTGGCGCAGAAATAGTCACCCTATCGGGAGATTTATAATTTTTGCAAATGCAAAATACAAACAAAAAATAATGCAGCGCGTAAGGGTAAGAAAAAAAAGATTTCCGTGGTTCAAAACCATTTTTATTTTATTTAGTATAAAAGTTATTCTAAAGTATAGTTGAATGATTAATTTTGCACCACCTTTGATATACCGTGATTTTTCTCTTAAGCGAAAACCTAAGGAATTGAAAAACTTGCCCGCGCATGAGAGTTGTTCGCTTATGAGAAAGGTGTAAAAAAAGTTATGGGAGGATTTTCCGCTGAAGAGAATTTTTTTTTCTTAATTTTTAAGGATTTGTGATATGTACTGAGAACAGTGCCCACTTAAGAGAGGTATCCGTTAGGAGAGAGTACACTGTACTTTGAAATATTCTTACGACACTTGAGACATTACATAGCCCCAGAAACTAGTATTTTGAGGGCTTTTAAGACGTAAAATCTCGAAAAAGTTGCCTGCGGGAGCTTTTCTGATTCAATTCATCAAAAACCTTGAGCAAAGTCTTCTCTGGTTCTTAGTTCCGAAAGTCAATCGAATTCTGTCGATCGGTGCTGTTAATGGTGTTGTCTAGAATCCATACTGGATATATTGGAAGTTCATTACAAATTCTATGATGCAGTATCATATTATCTAACGACTAGAATTAGAATACAGGGTTTGATTGAAAAATAATGAGCCTTCCCGCGCAGAGCGTCTGCCAAGCGATCAACCGAATCAGCTGGTGAGGGAAAATGGTCGTTGGACCTTCCCCTTCCACTAGAAACCGGTCCCAGTTCGCTGGCAACAGCGGTGCAGTCAACATCGGTGGCGAAAATGCAGCGATCGTTGGAGCAACGTTACTCGATCAAATTTCGCGTAAAGCTAAACAAAACGAGTACCGAAACCATTGGGCCACTCAAGGAGGCTTACGGGGACGAATCTCTGTCCAGTGCCCAGGTAAAACGGTGGCCCAAGTCGTTCAAGGAAGGCCGAGAGGACGCATGTCGAAATCCAAGGCTAAAACCATGCTGATCATATTTTTCGACTCTCGAGGCATCGTCCACAAGGAGTTTGTACATCCGGGAAGCACTGTAAACGCGGCATTTTACCACTTTTCGGCTGAAAAACCGCGTCGCCCGGGTTCGGCCCGACCTCGTCAACAATTGGACTCTTCATCACGACAATGCGCCGGCGCACACCGCCTTCCTCTGCCCCTCTGCATTGGCCAAGATGGGGGTTCCGGTACTTTCCCACCCTCCCTAAAACCCAGACCGGTCCCCTCCGGACTTCTTCTTGTTCCCGCGCCTGAAAAGAAAGCTGAAGGGGAGGCGTTTCGACTACATCGAGGCGATTCAAAAAACTGTGACAGCCGAATTGAACGCGATTCCAGCGGATGAGTTTAAAAAATGTTTCCTGCAGTGGAAGGACCGCTACCAGCGGTGTGTTGACGCTGAAGGGTCCTATTTTGAAGAATATTAGTTGCATAAGCCAAAAGGTTTAATAAAACTGCTTAAAAAAAATAAGGCTCCTGTATATAGGATATTTAGAATATATACAGGGTGCGCCATCTTTTATATCTGTATGTAAACGCTGAATAACTTTGTCATTTACCAACCGATCGACTTCAATATACATGGTTTCGTTACGTCAATTCAGTACAATTTCAACCATGCATCGCTTTACACCGAAACAACGCCAAATCGACGTTATAAAACCCGAAATGCTTGAAATGGTGATGACAAACACTGAAAAAAGGTCACAGTTTGTGATTGCTAATAAAGCCACTTGATTGATTTTGTATTCAAAAAATAGTTTTAATAAATTGTAAATAACCAAACTAAATACAAATATCTCACTTATACAAATCAGTTGATGTTTTTTTTCCAAAGTTATTTAATGCTTTCATACCGACATAAAAGATGGTGCACCCTGTATATTAGAATACAAGCTAATTGAATTCAAAACTCTCAAATGCCTTTACGAGTAATTAATGAAATCTAGTTGACATAAACCTCAGATTGCCCCAAAATATTTTTACCTACTGCCAAGACTTCTATGAAAAGGGGTAACCACACAAAGGCAATTCACAATTATTCAAATTGTGTTAACCGAATATGATTTCGATTTAACTGTCTTGTCTTCTCAATATATTTATTTATTCTTTCATTGTTTTGTCTTTATCATTAAGCAACTTACTCTTCTAAACACTTGTTTTTAAGTCTTAAATATATTTATAGGTATAAGAAGCTATAATTAAACCTGCTGCCTTTTAGGTCTACATTTTATTGTACTAGAATTCACTTTTTATAATTTTTGCAAGTTCCATTATGTCGATGTATAATAAAAGACTTAAGGCTTTACACATACTCCCACATATCTGAAATAAATACATAAAGTAAAAGAAATAAATTTGTCTTATTTAAGCTTAACTGAAACTTTAATGTTTTTTGAAGTATGTATTCTCAAAAGTTACTGTCACAGAAAGTGATCACATTCTACATATATGTATATGTGACTACAAATATTGTTGACTGAATACCAGAATTAGATTTAAATATATTACCCTCTTACGTACGAGGTGTGTTCAAAAAAAAAGGTGAATTTTAATTTTTCTGAAAAAATATTTTTTTATTTATCAATTTCTATTTTATCTCCTTCAAAGTGGTCCCACTCAGATATAATACACTTGTGCCAGCATTTTTTCCAATCCTCGAAGCAGTTTTGATATGCACTTTTTGGTATGTCCTTGAGCTCTCTCAGGGTTTTTATCTCCTCAATCATCGCAAAACGACGTCCTTTCATAGGTCTCTTCAGTCTTGGGAACAGCAAAAAGTCGCGGGGGACCAATTCTAGTGAATACGGTAGCTGAGGCATAATAACGGTGTTTGCCTTTGGCCAAATAATGTCTCACAAACAAAGATAAGTGAGCAGGTACTGTATCATGATGCAAGAGCCATGCATTTTTTTCCACAATTCCCGGCGTTTTTTTCGTATGGCTTCACGCAAACGGCGCATATCTTCAAAGTAATACTTTTTATTGACAGTATGACTTTATTCGACGATTCTCCATAACAAATTTTCTTCACTTTCTAAACGTTATCATCGGTTGTTCAAGGGCTGGGGCGTCCAGAGCGATTCGTCATTCACATCTTCTTGACATTCTGTGAGAAGCTTGCACGACTGGTAAGCATTTTTTTGACTCAGAGTACGCTAACCCCTTAATCCCTTTTTCATAGTCTGAATGAGATACTGCTTTTCAAGTTTATTAAAAATTGAATAAAGAAAATAAATAAATATCGTGGGCTGTGCTTTCTGAAACCCAAAACACATTGTACACTTTTCATGTGGCTACCCAATACACCAAGGTTTGTAATTTTTTTACGGGTTACTAAAATATATCCTTGTCCGCAATTGATAAGTGGATGTAGGGCGTGGCTGCTAACAGATTTTTTCCATATTAAACATCTATACAGTCTATCTCAATTCCAAATCGAGTCTGAGGTCGCTTAGGGGAATGGTCGGGCGAAAGTCGAAATTTCTTTAAATGGAAGATGGGTTACTGTGAAAATTGTTTCACTTTTAGGTCATGCAACGACCTAGCACAACGCCTCTCTAACATTTATTGTTCTATGCCCATAGTTGGCTTCCAATCCAATCAAAGATTATATCAAGATAATTCAGGCGTTTATTTGTATTTGACGCTCAGTTCCACAACTAATGCAATAAAGTATACTAAATGTATGACTGGGGTCGAGAGGGCGAACCAGGTCACACTTAAATTTATTAACGGATGCCACCGTTGGGAATTCTTCTTCTATATAAAGAATTTTGTTTAATGCTCAAACCTAATTTCCTCTTGAGTTATTTGCCGCCAAGTTTGAGAGATTCTACAAACGAAAAAAAGCTCCCCCATTATCGGCGCAAATATTACGCAGTAGCTGTGGCAGCATTTTATCCTTCGGATGTTTGTACCTGAAATGCACTTCCGATTGACCTGTCAAGACAAGCAACAGCCAGTTGCCTGATATGCTGCTGACAAATTTAATACCACCAGTTGCGACAAAAACAACAGTATTTGTATAAAGAATGAGAAATGCTATTGACACGACGCACTCCAGCCCTCCCCCCGGCAGTGCTTAGCCAACTTAACCAAATGAAAATATGAGAAAATAAAACAGACATTTTAATGAAGTTTCAGTGGTTGCCGGCTGGAGGAGGAATTTGTATCACGTTTTAGGGGTGTTTGAAGTGCAACCCAGCGCTTACAAACATTTGGTTTGCGTAAGTGTATTGGAAATTCTATGAAATCTGCAAATTGCCATGTCATTATTTGTTAACATCAAAATGCAGAGCATACACACACAACAACAAACAAGCAACAACGCTGCTGTTATCCACTTTTGCTACCAGCAGGAACAGCTACATCAGCAAAAATGCCACCAGCAAAGAGCTGGCGATTTTGCCACCCGTTGACACAGTCCTGCTGCTCTATATGTTGTTGCTGCTGTTGTTGTTGCGCTTATGTGCGGCAAGTGGCAAGTGGCAACTGACAGCTGCTGTTGCTGGTGTCAAAGAGTGTAATTGGCAACTTGGAAAAGGGGCATGACATACAACAACAACTACTACACCAACAACAACAACCGCAAAAATAAGCAGCAGTCAAGCTGAATCCGTTATTATATACTTGTACGTACTTTGAGCAGCAGCAACAACTCGAAACATGGACAGTTGAGCCGGCTAGTATCATATTTGCTCACTTTTTGCCTCTTTTTATTATTTTCATTTTTGCTTTTCTTTTCGTGTCTGTCAGTGGGCATGTTTAACTTGACAGCATAATATGGCTCAGTACAACATGTAAGTCGCACAAAATGCCACAAAGATGAGCAAATGCAGGTTGGAAGGTCAAAAGGTATTACACGTAAACAAAGTGACAGTGAAAGCAGACACATACAAAAAAAAAAAAAAATTAAAAATTGGTTACAAAAAAATACTTACCAACAGGTTAAAAACGAATGTTGGCGTTACTTGCTTGCAATTAACTGCTTAATAATGCATGTGCATATGTACACATATGGTCATTAAAATAGGTACGCTGCCTTTATATATCGAGACCCTTACACCATTCAGAAAAATTGTAAACAGCTTATCATTTGATTTTATAATAATTAGTATTGTAAACTTTGGCAATTTAAACATTTTTAAATTATTGTACTGTATTAAAGGGTTAGGGGTAGTCAGAGGCCCGAAAAAAAGATGATTTTCAATAATTTTGTTTTGCTAGTCAATTGCTTTATTTTACAAAAAAAAACACATAGCATTAATGCATCATATTTCGATTTGACTTTAGCAGAATTAAAAAAAAAAAACAATTATTGTAATAATTGTAAAAGTTATTGCTGTTTGTGTGGAGCCCGTTTCTCCAGAAGTTCCTTGCGGTGATCATCACAAGTCCTTGGAGATTCATCTAAAATCAATCGGACAAGAGAAATAAGTTTTATTAATAGAAAATCTTGTGATGAAATGTTTTTCAGATTTTCGAGGAAAAAACCAACAATTAATTGTAAAAAAAATCGAAATTTTGAAAAAAAATTCTTCGTTCAGGCATGAGTTTTTTATGTTTTTCAAAAGCAGTTTACATTTTATGGAAAAGTACCAATCGGTTTTTAAGTTACAGTGATCACCTTTTCAAAAAACATAGTTTTGAGAAAAACGCATTTAAAGTTTTGTTAATTGTTGAATAACTCGTAAAGTATTTGTCGGACGCACGTCAAATTTTCACACAATATTTTTACGATATTATACTTTAGGAAAAATTAAAATTTTGACCACCCCTAACCCATTAACTTAGTAAATATCCGAGTAAACTTAATAACTCTATGTATGCAATATAGCTTCTTTTGTTGTTCATTTTATTACTTTGCTTAATTTTTCGCTTTTTGGTTTGTGTACAAAATTAACTTTTATGCACTTTTTAATGCTTCGTTTTTGCTGGGACCACCGATGCCTTACAGCGCTCATAAAAGAGTGCCCTTTTGGCTGCCGATTACAAGCCTACCTGGCGTGAGTAGTAGGGTGGTGAGTACCACGCATCAAACCAAGTACATGTCTCATGTCCTCAACAAAAGCTATTATTGAATATATTTTCATAAAGTGTAATTTTGCCTGATCAAATAGTTACTTTGGGGATAACTCTTGCATTTGAACTAATTAAATGAAAAATATTTAATATGTAACTTATAACTAATATGAATTTCTTTCACAGAAGGGTCGTGCCCAGCATTGTACAATTGAGGAGCGGTCTTCGAAAACAAAAAGAAATCGTACAAATCTATCGTTGCCACCTGGACCGTCCAAATATTATATTTTGTTTTAAATGCCCTTAAGCCCAAGAAATGTACAGAACGGCGTGGTGGCAAAGAAAATGACTTTCAGTAGTGATAATTTAGTTGTGACTCTTGCCAAGAGGATTCCCTTTAAGTCATCAAAGGCCATTAGAGCTGAAATCAACAACGTAGTATCAGCGAGAACTGTACGGCGTCTATTGTACAACATGAACCTACTAGGTAGAATAGCTCGTAAAGTTCCTCTGTTGAAACAAGCAAATTTAAGGAAGAGGAAAAGTTTTGCTCAAGAGCACAAGTCATGGTGTGGACCAGAGGGTATGAAGAAATGGTGTAACATAATTTGGAGCAAAAATAATCGTGTTTCGAAATGATGCTGAGGGAAATGTCAGTCATCCTGAGAGTTCACACCGCGGTTCAGAAAAAAAACACAATCAAGCACGTTGGTGGCAAGATAATGATTTGGGGATGCTTATTTTGGTATGGAGTAGGACCTCATAACCAATAAAGTGGACAAACTTGTTTACAAGTATATTCCTCAAGAAGTGATGCTATCGATTGCTGAGGAGAATATAGCACTTCGGTGGCTTTTTATGCAATGTGATGACCCAAAACACCCTTCAATGTTAATACATTTCACAAAATAATGCTAGAGTTATGGATTGCCCAAGCCAGTCCCCCGATCATAACCCCATTGAAAATCATCGATTAGATTTAAAGAAGCAAATCGCGAAGGAAACATTAAAAAAAAAGGATTTATGGCAAAAAATTAAGCAACTATGGTATTCTATCCCCACCAAGAGACCTGCCATGGGATTTTCAATTCTATGCCAAATCGATCAAATTTAAACAGCTTTTTAATAAAATCATTAAGTTTTTTGGTGTCGCACCTATTCCTATTTCGTACTTTTTTTAATGACAACATCAACATTTTCTTTCTGTTCCTATTGCCACTAGTTTAAGTCTTAAAAGATTCTTGAATTATTATTTATATTTGTTCTGTTATCATTAATTTGAAAAACTTACATTTTCCATACGAACGTGGGGAGTACTTTTTAATGTGTGTCTACGTACATATGTACAATTTACTGCCATAACACCAGTTTACACATTTTTAGCGAAATTTGCACTAAGTGTCCCTATAATTTTCTAGGGACTTTGTGCCCATCCTGCATCTGCAAAAATTTGTAATGGTCAGAGCTTTTGCGGACCTGCATTCTGGCCTGCCAAACCTTATCGAACAGAAATGCCAACACAGTTTGCCATTTTCAACTATTAAACCAATATTATGGATATCGATATCGATAGTTCTCATGCAGTTAAAAAAACCCCGGATACAATTAAAAGGTTGCACAGTGGTTCAGGCGAAGGTAAAAACTTATGAATATGCATATTATCAAACCTTTGATTAAATAGCAGTCTTTCATTAACTATCAGTGGAACTTTATTCTCGAAAGTTAACAAAACACACTTTCATTTTGAATCGCGTTGTAACTGACTCATTCCTTCGCAAATATAAAAATTGTTTTGTAAAGAACTTGGAATTTATTCAACATACTGTGTAATGAAAATTCACAATACGTATAGAGATGCACTTCTACTTAAAACAATAACTACTAATATATATACACATAAGAAGTTTTAAGATTTATTTCGTAAAATGATGTGTTTTTTCTTTAACTCCATTTATTAAATCTTATTTCTTATAGCTAACATTCAGTATTACATTTAGTTTACATTAGAACTCCCAACAGAGTCCAATACTTAAAGTCTACATTTCGATTCTTTGTGGTAGATCGGTGAGGAATAAAGCTGTAAGTATGCGTGGGACGTTGGTTTGGTGTGATAGGTTTGACGCTCGAGGATTTCGATGGCTCACAAGCCGGTTGTTATATCTTATGCTAATGTTGCCAATTTCTTCATGTACCGAAATCATTCCAAGATCACGATAAATTTTATAGATACAGGCCAACCATGTCGCGTTAGCACACATGCGCGGCATTTTTGACTGGAACCTCTGTATGATGTGAAGATTTAATTTTGAAGCTGAGCCCCAGATTTTACGTGACTATGATGAGTGTAATCTGCATATGTGGCTGGCATACGTTGCCATATCTTGTCAAATGCTTGTGCAATGTCTAGGAAGATAGCAATACAGTATTCTCTATTTTCCAATACTTCTCTACAGAGTTGACTTGCTCGATGGTGGAATGATATTTCCTGAATCCAAACTGAGGTGTAGGGATATGATTGCCTTGTGCAATTATAAGGCTAAGCCGATTTAGTAAAAGTTTTTCGAAGGCTTTCAATAAAATGATGTTGGAGCTTAAAATATAATAGCTATATCATTCCTATCCCTGCAGCGGGTAGTTAAGCGGTTGCATACGTCCAGCAGCGTCAAAAATGCGTTAAACGAAAAACCTTTTTTAGAAGGGATAACAATAGAAATAAATATAAAAAAATGTATTTTAATTTTTCTTTACAAAAATTAGTATATAAAAAAAGACACAATAAAATAAAATTTCCCCACGGTCTACATCATTTCTCCTTCAAATGTTTATGGATCTGTATAAAGTAAAACAATTCTTGTAAAATAAAGTAGAAGTTATTGTTTGTCGAGCCGGATTTTTGAATTTCGAAAAATTTTGCAATTTACGGCATTTAAAAACAAAGTATGCGTTGTACGTCATAAATGTCACACTTTGATTATGTTTATAAAATTTTTTAATACAAATTTAAAAAATCTGCCTCGAAAGACTATAGAGAAAACACTTTCGAATATTTAAAAAAAATCCGCATCAAAAAATATTAAAAACTGTATGAGTTATCATGCAAACCGTGCCGGAAAAAGGAGTTTCCAGAAAAACGAAAGTAACGGCTAGCTGCCTTAAACGAAGGACAGCTATGTACCTGAGCGCATCAAATTCTCGTCGGGCAGTTACATTTTCTACCATAACTTTGTATCTATGGTGGAATTTTTACAATCGACTTCCACACAAATACGCCTAGAACTATGAAGAATAATAATCTGTAAAAAAATCGATTTTTTGAAAATTCTGAACGTAAGTTTAGCTTTATCCGATCTTAAACTCTGCACTTTTTTGGGCTGTGAGTATTTAAACGTTTCAATACAAATTTCTAAATTATTGCAGTGACCGATCACTTCATTCCACGTTTTTTTATCGCTTAGAGCTATGAGTGCAACTCACATGCCATTTGCCATAGGAAAAAGCATTATTTTGATTCTTAATTAAATCCGAAGCGACTGTTATATAGCAAAAGACTTTTAATTTCATAAATGTATGCAATTTTTTCAAATCTATGCATGCAAATTAATTCTTCAAATTAAAGACATTTTCAACCCCCTACCATTTGCCATTCGCCAATTGATAATTAAAACCTTGCGAACGTACGTACATAAATTTTTTACAATCACTAACTTCCTAAGTGATCAGATAAAGCGATTATATGCATTATGTTTGTGCTTACGTGCGCTTTTGTATCATCAACGTCGGCTATTTTTAGTGCTAATCTCAAGGGTTCATTTACATGCCGTGAATGCAATAAAATTTGAAATGCTCGTAAAAGCTATTGTAATGCAAGCAAATGTCAAACGGGCAGACAGACAGCCATTCACTCGCACACTTTGCACACTCATATGGCTGTCAAAAGGCGTTAATTCCGAGATTTGCTTTATATTTATACATTACAATTTCTGTCAACTGTGGCGAAGCTGCTGTCGCTGTTGGCATTGTTGCTGCTGCCATTGCTGTCAGTGTCAACGACGTTGATGTGTGACAGTTGTAAACAACGAGTAAAGCAATAAATTTCTTAATCAACTCACATATTTTTTATGCACGAGCATTTTTATTTACTCTTACATATGTACATATTCGAACATACATAAAAATATATTCATTTTTCTTTCCCCTTTTATATGCATAGCTGCTACTGCTTGCCACTGACATGATTGTAGCCGCATTTACGTTAAAATTTTCACTTTTTCAACGTGTGTTCGCGCGAAAAAATTAATCCGCTCTAAAAGACCCGCCTCCTATATCCTACATCGGCCAGTGCACATGCCTAGGGGCAAGCAGCAAACATCAGGCGCAAACATACGAGTTCACATGGCGATGGCGATGGCGATGTGTCCGTACATAGGTATGTGAGTGTGTGTAGGTGTAATAAATTCCACGCGGAAAATATAAATTTATTTTACAGTTAATTTACAATGCGATAAGCCACATGAGTAGTTACATATGCCTCATGAGCCGCATTCAACAGACTGATTGTCTCGAACCGTCGTCTTTATGGAACGGAAAATTAAGTATACGCCTTGGTCTGGGTACTTATCGCTGGTCCAACGTTCGACCACATATTGTTCGGGTGCTCAAATGTCCACTTTGTTGCCTACTTACATGTGTGCATACATGCAAACATACATATACACAAACAAACACATGTATATCTATACACAAATGTACGTACGTAAGTACATATTTGACTTGGCGGGTCGTAAGTCCGCATTAGCGCATGTGTTTTAATTTTATGATCGTCTTTTTTTCTGTTATTACTTATTTTTGTATATTTTCAACTCATGTGTCAACAATACAAACTGATTTATTTCACTGTGATAACCTCAAACAACAATAATAATAATTGCAGCCATAATTTATAGCTTTTTTACAGTACGTATATTTTTTAGTAGCACTCTCTTTCCCATATTTCAATTTTAAATGACTTTGTTTACAGTCGCAGTAGCAGTGCAATTGCCTCTCGGATGCTGATTAATGTAATTTACAAATGAGTATATTTACCTACACATCCTACGAGTGTCATATCATACAAATATACAAGCCCTCAAATTTATTTCATAATCTGTCTCTACGTATGTATGTAAGTATGTTCATATAAACTGAGTATTGTTATCATTTTAGTTTGCTATTTAAGTTTAGAGATATGGCACCACCAGTGGGAATATGTCACACTTGCCTTTGCCATAGTAAAGTTTGACATTTTTACTCGCATTCAGAATATTTTGTCAAACGTGCACTATTCGTGTTACTTACAGGTAAAAGGGGCATTCATCTTAGAGAAAGTCTCATGTCGAGTGCTTCGAAAATTGGGTCATGCTTAGAAGCAAAAATGTATTGATCTTCATAAACTATTGAAAAAGAATATACAGACTTTTGAAAAAGAAATTCATTTTGCTCGCGTAAAATTTCTGCGCAAATGTCTTAAAACTTTTTTATGGTTTTTTTGTTTTTTGTTTTGTTTTTTGGCGGTGAGGTTGGGTTAAAAATGCCTTCGCACCATACAGTAACCGTCGCTACTACGTGTGTGTTGATTCCACTAAAAATATCCCTCCTCTTCTGTTGGATTTTTCCCTCCACCCCGATACTGCTTCCGCATTGCTTCCAGGTACAGGACCAAGACGGCGTCCTAAGAACGACACTTAGTTACTCACCCTGCGTCCAGGGTCGCCTGTTTTGAGAAACCTATGATCAATGCTCTTCAGCATATCTTTCCATTTCACGTTTCTTTTTTCGGATAATATTCTTCACAAAATTTGCGACGGCATTCCATTTTCCTTTGTCTATCATCATTTTCTCGATAATTTCTTCAGGTGTAAATACACCAATAGCTCGTGGCAGACCTGTTCTCTCTGCGTTCCACCTCTCGCATTTAAAGAAGGTGTGCTCCGCATCATCATACTCAGTATCTCCATATATGCAGTTTGGTTGGCCACAAATACTTGTGAAAGGACCCATGTCCGGACAAAAACTGTGTGAGGTTATAGTTAACCTCGCCGTGCTTTCTTTCTACCCACTTTTTTAGATCGGTTATTAGTCTCGCTGTTCACCTACCATACCCTTCAGAGTTCCATCTTGCCTGCCAAAGTGTGAGCGTTTAAACTCTAATATCGGAAAAGCGTGGCACTGGGATTCCTGCGATTTTTGCCTCCCATTTTCGTTTGCGCTCTTGTGCTAGAATATCTATAGAGATGGTTCCGCTGATAACTAAAACTGCTGCTTTAGATATTGTTCTGTATGACGAAGCCACTCTGAGTGCGCAGGTGCATTGTACAGATTGCAGAGTTTTCCGCCGGCATTGCACCCTTAGCGAATCTGCCCATATTTCGCATCCGTATAAGAGAATCGAGTTCGTCGTGTCCATTAAAAGTTTTCGTTTTTTCTGCGTTGGACCTCCAAGGTTTGCCATAGTCAATCTTTAGCTCCTTTTTTATGGTCAATCTTTAGCTCCTGAACGATGCTACGACTACTAATATGCCGGTCAACTTAGATCATTTCTGTAATTTTATTGACATTTTGGACATTTCGTTTAACATCGAAAATGCCTGCATGGAATCAACGAAATCAAACTGCACGTAATTAGCTGTTAAAGTATCGGCAGCATGTGCAGCTCTGCTAGTAGGCACGACGTGGACCGGGTGCTAGTGAATTGGATTCGTTCGATGTTGGCCCAAAGAATCGTCACGGTGCAAGCAGAGGAAGATCTGCTGGTGTCATCCGCGGCTAATAGGGGATACTCCCAAGGTGGTGTGCTGTCACCATTGCTCTGGTGTATGCTGATCGATCCTCTGCTCACAACCTTAAACGATGCGGGAGTCTACGCACAAGCATATGCGGACCACGTTGTCTGTTTGGTAACAGGCCCTTCGCTTATGAAAATCTTCAGGAAAGTGCAGAAAACTCTGGATATGATTGATAGTTGGTGCTGTGTAATGGGTTATCGGCAAACCCCACCAATATTGGTATTGTCCTCATTACCAGAAGGACACTTCATGGACTCGTTAGCAAGATCGTATGGATCTACACGGCTATGATAAGTTATATTATCACCTATGCATCAGTGGTCTGGATTAGAAGACTCTCTCTCTCTCGTGGGAGTCATGAGGCCCATCGCTGGCTACTACGTTTTTCCATCTTTCTGATAGATCTCGTATACCGTTGTGGCAAAACTGTTCATCTTTTGAGGCTATCCACGGATCAAGCCATTTTTTGATGTCTTTTAAAATGAATGGAACTGCTGGTCAGCTAGACCATGTGCCATCGATCGGAATAGGTGATAATCGGACTGCGCAATATCTGGAGGATTTGGCGTGTGGAGTAGGATTTCCCATTTCAGTGTTTCCAGGTAGGTTTTAGAGGGTTTGGCAACATAAGGCCGAGCGTTCTCATGCTGTAGAATAACTTTTTCATGCCTCTCCGCGTATTGTGGCCGCTTCTCGCGCAGTGCTCAGCTCAATCGCATCAATTGAAATCAATACCGATCCCCAGTGATGGTTTCGCTTGGTTTTAACAGTCCATAATAAATAACACCAGCTTGGTCCCACCAAATACATAGCATAACCTTCGCCGCGTGAATATTCGGCCAAGGCGACGACGTAGAATCATGACCGAGAAGTCCCCATGACTTTCTTTTCTTTGGACCGCCGTAATGAATCGATTCCGTTCCGATGCGATGAGAAAAACCCTTCCTCCTTTGCCGCTGGTGCAGTTGTTCACAGGCGAAAAAACGACGTTCAACATCCCTTGGTTTTAACTCATAAGGAACCGAACTCCCCTGCTTCTGAATCGTTCGTAAGGCATGCAATCGCTTGGAAATGGATTGGCGGGTAACTCCTAATACTGAAGCGAACTCTTCTTGCATTTGACACGGATCCTCATTGAGGCCATCTGTTACACAGGAGTTTTTCCGACTACTTCAGGCCCGGCACTGGATGCTCTGATTAGTCTCCCATCACTTGATGTTTGCATGCAAAGAGAGGCCTTCAAGGCCATATACTGGCTGAAATACAATGGGAATTGGTACGGCCCCCGTCCGGCATTGGACAACAGAGAAGGCATGGACTTCGATCCAACGCTACTCGCCATGCCCCTTAACTCCATGCCATCTAGAATCGGACTTCAAAAGAGATACAGTGTAGTGCTGCCAGAGGTTCAACTGTGGTCAAGCTCAGAAAATGAGCCCTGCAAACACTGTTTTTACATGTTCACTATTTTCACATGGAAGAACTCCGAAGTACGAAGAGCACCGGCCGTAATATTGAAGAAATCCTCTCCAGAAATACCGGACAGTTAACAGCACCACTAATCAAATGAAAAATGAAAGACAAAGATAGGATTTTTCTCCTGTTCTTTCTGTTCGCTATCCACTGTAAAATCCGTTATATTAAGAAGTCGGCTTAGTTATGCAATCACTTGTTAAACTTAACCTGTTGGTTTCGTTAATTTTGCATGAAATTTTAGTTGCAGTGGCGTACCAAGTTTCAAAAAGCGTGGAAAAAAGCTAGCAATGTCGGCAAGAGAAATTTCAGATACTCAAAGCAGTTTCCATTTGCCGCTGCTACTGAGATAAAAGATGCCTTAAAAGTGTCTTCGAGCGTTGAGACTGTTCGTCGGCGTTTGCGTGAACACAAACTGGGAGCCCACAGTCCAAGAAAACTACCATTGTTGACAAAAAAGCATGTAAAAAAGAGACTTCGATTCACCAAAGAACATATAAATTGGCCTTTGAACAAATGGCGCAACACTTTATGGTCGGACGAGTCGAAGATTGTCTTGTATGGTGGAAAGGGATCGCGCCAATATGTAAGAGGACTACCTAACACCAGCACACATAGCAGCGAATGTATACAACAAAAACAATACAGCATGGTGGTTCTAGCATTATGGTCGGGGCATTCTTTTCTTGGCTAGGCGTGGGACCGATTAATCGTACTAAGGAAATGATGACTGGCGCTTTATATGTTGATATACTCAAGGACATCATGCTGCCATATGCCAGAGACGAAATGCCGCTTGTTTAGACGTTCCAGAAAGACAACCACCCCAAACGCACGTGCACAGTTGCTAAAAGATGGTTTGAGGAGAGTCAGATCAACGTAATGGAGTAGCCGCCACAGTCAGCAGACATAAACCCCATTGAAACTTTGTGGGTTGCTGTCAAGGAGGCAGTAGCCCAATGCAAGCCAACATCTAATATGCAACTGTGGGAAGCTGTAAAGAGCGAAAGGGAGTCGATATAATATAAACTTTGAATTTTTTTTTTTTTTGTGTTTGTTTTGTTTGACATTTGGGTTATAAGAGGTAAAAAATAAAATTTTTATAAAAGCGATTGCACGCACTTTTATAACTCATTCCATTTTACGTATGTGCACTACTAAGATTTTGACCGCAGCTGTATGTATGGGCTTAGAAGAAATTATTTCATAAGTTTTAGCCCACTTTTAAAATATTTTAATCAAAAAATGTTTTCCTCCCTAACTTAATTATTTATGAATAAAAATGTGCGAAGTGAAAATTATAAAATTCGCTTTAACGAATTAAAAAATTGCACACGGAACGTAGCTTCTCATCATTTACTGCATTATTTATGTATCAAAGTCATTGTATAATTTTGGATTTGTAATAAAAACTTTCTGAAAAATAAAAAAATGTCTCTACAAAAAGAACAAAATATGAAGACCGCCCGAGCAGGGACTTGAACCCTGGACCCTTGGATTAAAAGTCCAATGCTCTACCGACTGAGCTACCCGGGCACATAATGTGAGGAGGAGTGGTCAAGAATAACAGCACTTGGTCGCAGAAAACTATTTAATTCAAATTGAAATAAAAGTTTTTGAAGTCTGAATAGTAAATAGTTAGAAAAAGCAGAAGATTCCAATTGACATACATATGTATGTAGATGTGTGCATATGTGAGTAAATACATAGATGTACATACATATCTACATTTTTATACATATATTGTACATTCACACATACATTCGAAAGTAACTCATCCCTTAAATAGCTCAAAAGTCGTGCCGCTCTACGCAATTTAGACCTCAATTTGCATTAAAATAAAATTTGTAATAAATTTAATTAAATATTGAAAAATATGCACCTTGAATCAATCGCGAAAATTCGCCAACAAAACAGCGTTAAACCAACAAATATTTTTTTATTACTCGCTTGAATTTGCGTTGTCCGCGTAGGTAGTCGCAGCGCTATCATTGCCCTGGCGCGAGTTAAAAGCTTATCAGCTGCAGGCAACACAACGAGACGCAAAATTTCGGGCAAGTGCCGCGAGCACATTAACAGTCTGCCCAGTTGTCGCCTCTTAAACAATTTGTTTGCGAATTCCACCAATAAATGTACACAATGAAAGCATCTAAATTTAGATAAGCCAACGTCACGTTCTACAGCCCGCTTGTTGTGCGGAATCACGTGTGCCGGCGATGTGCGAGGCCAGCCCATAAGGAATGAAGGCCGCAGAAAGCCACACAAAAATTAGCGCGCCTATTTTCCAAGTCATTTGAACAAACACAGCGGAGGTGTGTACACACCTGCATATGTGTTTGGATACACAAGCGCTCATACATTGTAAATATATAGCCACATAAACAAGTATGTAAATATAACGTTTGTGAAGATCCATTACCAGCACTTAATTTTTCGTTTGATGGCTGGCATCCTGAAGCGTGCGACATGCGCTTCAAAAATTTACACACAACCGTTTTAGAGGCTTTCTCCGAACGTTGAGAAGACAAATAAATAAATGTCGAGTAGCAAATGTTGGCGGCAGCAGTAATACAAAGTAAATTGAAATATTGCCTCAGAGGCGCACTCTTTTCGCCCAACTATGCCCAATTTCGAACCTGCGCTATTATCTTCGCTTGTAATTTTTGTTGCTTTCATCGCAAATGCCGCACTGCGCGCTTGCCTGCCGCCTCTTTAATTACTGTATTTAATATCAAATGACAAATTCTTAAGCCGACGGCTGCTTTATTTGTTTGCGCTGTTAACGCTTTATGACTGCTGAATTTATTTACTTTAATTAATTTAGGGTAATTAGCGTTGATGGATGAGTCGCATTAACTGCTACTGCCGTTGCTGTGACTGTGACGTTACTTTGCTGCCCAACGGCCTGGTATGGGCATTAAAATTTATAAGAGCACATAAAAACCTGAAACTTAAAGTTATGATTCTTCATAAAGTTTTATAAAGCACCAAATGAGTGCGTACATATATATGTACGTACGTATCTTCTGCTCAAAAAGTGCACGAAATGTTTCATGTAAATAAACCGCGCTAGAGATACGCAAAAGGTGGTGCAAAATCAATAATTCAGTTTTATTTTCCAATCGCTTTTTTACTAAAAAAAAATAATTTTAAGTGACGGAAATTTTTACTTGTACCTTTACAATTTTTTAACTGCGAGCACATTGAGCACCATGTTATAATAAACAAAGGGTCTTTCAAAAGACGGTCTCAGATGTTGTTTTAAAATAAAAATTTAGATTTTTTCAGCTTTCCCTATCTTTATTGTATTTAAAATACGACTCTTAACAATTATATGTGAAAACTGACATCATTTAAATGTCAACCATGCGGACGTCTACAGGTAAAATCCTACAAACAGTCGACTCATGAAAGCCTAATTGTTGCTAACGTCGAGATATCGATGTTGAAGATTGTTCAGCATCACTTTGCACTACAGCATCAAATCCTCTGCAGAACGTCCAGTTTTTGGTTTGCCGGCTCTTTCTTTTTCACCACCCTCTGAATTGTCGACTCCTTCGGACGATGATTTCCATAAAAAAAATCACGAATTTTGCTCTTAAAGATCGATAATTTTCATAAAAAGTTTCAATAGTTTTAATGCATTGTTCTAAAAATATGATTTTGAGAGACGGAGAACTTTATTTTGACCTTCACGCGCAGAACTGTTTGTCTGCACAGCTGTCTAGTTTAGAAGTGTCAAATAGAAATGACGTACGATTGGATTTGCAAAAATTTTACATCGTCTAATAATTAATTTTGCGCCACTTTGTGTTATCAAAATCATATTTTCTTCTGGTTGCTATGTCCAGTTTAGTTGATCCACGAGCTGTTCTGAAATGATAGCCTACGTTGGCTCTACGAATATGACAAAAAAAATTTTTTTTCGAAGCAAAAATAGTAGGAAAATGTGTCCCAAAATTTATTTATTTTTTTTTTTTAGGCATTTTAAAAGATTTTTAATTCATATAGAAATTATGACATTAATAAACAAAAAGAATTTTGGTTTTTTGTATTCAGGTCACTGACGCCGATGCGCGCCTATTGAGAAGCCCCGCTGCGACCTTCCTGGAAGATTTCAATGTACATCCGCTATTTTAAATGATTAAAATAAAAAAAAATTATATAATTTTAATGTATAGATAAACTATATGCCAATTTTGAAAAAAATATATTGACTTCTTCATTTTAAATAATTTTAATGAAAATCAAGGAAAGTATGGCCGTTTACATGTATCTGTCCCCTTAAGGCAAGCTATCAATCAGCGGAATGATGCCTCTCATATGACCCATAAACAAAAGGCCACGATTAAGTTGATCCAAAATCAGGCTTTTAATGATTGTTTCCTTTGATTGCTGTGATGTGGCGAACACTGATTTCCTTCCAATAGGTAAAATAGTAAAAATAATAAGTTCTGTGAAGTGTACCAAAATTTGCGAGAGAATTTTCGCCGAAAAATACTGTAATTATTGCTAAGCCACTCGTGGATTCTTCGCGCCAGTGTTTTTTAATAAGAGGTATTATTTTGATATTCAAAGAGAAATGCAATTTTTTTAATATAAATGATCGGATATTTATTTCATTATAAGGTGGAAGGTATGCCGTTAATAGTGGAAAATAACATCAGGCAAATGATCACCACGGCCTCGCTTACAGGGCAATATCTTTTTCATTAAATTTTCCATAACCGAGTTGCAAGGTGGCTGCCCTCTGTCCTCGATAGCCTCACGAATTCCATCTTTGAGGTCTTGAATCGACCCTGGGCTGTTGACTGAGCTGGGCGCAGACCTTCTCCTTCACGTGACCCCAATGAAAAAAATTCACAAGGTGTTAAATCACAAGATCTCGGTGGCCAATTGTGATTACCTCTTCGAGAGATAACACAGTCCGGAAACTTTTGCCATAAAAAATCAATAGTTTCGTTGCTTGTGTGGCACGTAGCGCCGTCTTGGTGAAAATAAACGTTCTTCAGATCAATACCATCCAATTCCTGCCATAAAAGATCATTAATAATCTCTCGATAGCGCAATCCATTCACCTGTAACACCTGTTATTGGAAATCCCTTTATAAGTAGTATATTCAAGTATGATCTCACATAATTGACCTGGCGTTGACCAATATTACACGGTGTGTATATGGCCTCTTTTTGTGGACAACTAAAATTCTTGGATGGAGCTTTTCTGATAACTCGGCATTCCCATCAAGGCTTTTCTACGTTTATACTCTGAGGCTCTGGAATTTCATTTCAGAAGCTGTCAAGGCTACTATGAATAATGGTTGCCAAAAGAAGGCAATCCAGACTTCCTTTAATTCTGTAAACTGAATTTGATTGCGATTTAACTGTGTTGTTTTCTCGATCTGTTTATATATTTTTTTAATGCATTATTTTTAAAAGCCTTACTAATCGCAACACTTGTCTTCAAGTCTTAAATGTAATTACAAAAAGCTGTATTTAGACTCACTGCCTTTTTATAACTGGCCGTTCGTTTTTAGTTTTAAATTTGCATTCCTTAAAATTTTCTAGAATTTATTTTTTTTAATTTGTGTATTTTCCATTCTGTAGACGTATTATAAAATACTGAAATTCTTACATATACACCTTTAATTTTAGATAAATAAATAAATAATAAATCGTATACGCATCTTCCAAAAACAGCAACAAGGATACCGTTTCGCAATCTTCGAGCTCCCATTAGATATTTTCAGCTCCAAAGTTTGAAGTCACCACTACACAGAAATCGGTCTGAGCCGATTGGATGATAACGGGGGTTTCGCACAACGAGTTAATAATGACTCCAAAATCTGTCTATGAAAAATATTTTGAAGAGGCATTTTCGTTTATTGACAAACTCCGGGTACTTTTTTAACTCAATGTGTATTATGCGCTTTTTCCTTCCAAGCAGGTTTTTTTATAACCATTGGGGTGTAAGAAACAAAAGCAATTATTCAGTTAAATGAGGTCGATATTTAGGAAATTTTTTATATCAATTTTTTGTAATAAAATACCTCAATTAGTCGCTGATGTAGTCTTTGATATGCATTCATGTATATTTGAGAACTGGAACACCTTTGGAAATGACAATCGATTTAAAACAAAACAGCTAGGACACGTTACTGAATTGTGTGAAATTTCAGATGCTTCAATATTTTGAAAAGGATTATTACATTTTGCCAACCTCATACTTACATAATATTTATAACTCAAATATATGCTCTGCATTCATATAAATTAAATCAGGTTTTAAACGCAAGGTCAGTTAAAATTATTTTGATTAAATAAGAAAGATTTAAAAACTAATGAATTACTTTAAAAATTTCATTATATCTATCCCCGGTCCAAGTTTCTATTTCAAAATAAAATAGTATGAGCTCAAGTACATATAGTCCAGTCAAAAGAAGATTTAACTTCGTAATTTTAGGAGGATGCGAGTTTATGGTTTTATTATGTAAAGCCCATCACTGTGAACTTAAATTTGCGTTTTCGGGGTCGGGGGTTGTGTCCCGCGGCCGCCATCTTGGGAATAAGGGTGCAACTAGTTTTTGCGATTATCTCGTGAATTTCGAAAGTTACGAAAATTTTGTAAAATACTTTTTTGTAGATAATAATATTATCTACATTGTAGATAATAATATTATCTACAACTTTCATTCAAATCTTTTTTTGTAAAATTAATAATAAAAAAGTTATAAATAAAATTACGCGAAAAATTAAGGGATCAATTGTTTTAAAGCGTAATAACTTTTTTTTTATAGATTTTATGGAAAATATACTTCAGAGCTTTTTTATAGAGCATTCTTTTGTGAACATTTTTGTCTATAAGTTTTTTCCGCTATCTTTATTTAGTCGTATGATTTTGAGCTGCTAAACGGAGCAACCAATACATTAGCGAAGCGCGTACATGATTACACAGGCCGACAAAATTTAACCAACATCCAGAAACCAGACTATATATTTCCGAAGGTTTATGATGCGCTGAATCCAAATCTGGCCTCAGAATTGCTCTATCAGCTCTGGTTTTCGAGATATCTTAACCTAAAAGTGCAAAAAACACCATTTTTGCCCATATTTGAGGTTATGTAGCCTTGCAGATGTTTTCTTTCACCAAAATTAAAGGATGGCATCTTTAAATACAAGCCTTCTTTTTTCAAATGGCGTTTTGTTTGCTCAAATATCATTTTTTTTCGCAGAGATATCGCATTTTGAAATTTTCATGTTTCGAAATTTTCCTACACCTGAAAATCGATTGAGATAACATAGACATGATATAGTCGATTACTAATTTTCTTGAATTGAGTCTTATTTTTCTTAAAATTTTGTCTCACACTATAAGTGTGCTGACTCACCACACCCCTACACTATCTGACCTTTGGGTACCGAGTCACACACAGCCCTAACCCCTAGAAACCATCCCTATCATACCGCGAGCAGGCTTACCCACAAAACTCCAAATTTACATACTATTAATCCATATATATCAGGCCCTCAAGCCCAAGAAAATTAGTAATCGACTATATTTGGATTCAGCGCATCATAAACCTTCGGAAATATATAGTCTGGTTTCTGGGTCTGAATGTTGGTTAAATTTTGTCGGCCTGTGTAATCATGTACGCGCTTCGCTAATGTGTTGGTTGCTCCGTTTAGCAGCTCAAAATCATACGACTAAATAAAGATAGCGGAAAAAACTTATAGACAAAAATGTTCACAAAAGAATGCTCTATAAAAAAGCTCTGAAGTATATTTTCCATAAAATCTATAAAAAAAAGTTATTACGCTTTAAAACAATTGATCCCTTAATTTTTCGCGTAATTTTATTTATAACTTTTTTATTATTAATTTTACAAAAAAAGATTTGAATGAAAGTTGTAGATAATATTATTATCTACAATGTAGATAATATTATTATCTACAAAAAAGTATTTTACAAAATTTTCGTAACTTTCGAAATTCACGAGATAATCGCAAAAACTAGTTGCACCCTTATTTCCAAGATGGCGGCCGCGGGACACAACCCCCGACCCCGAAAACTCAAATTTAAGTTCACAGTGATGGGCTTTACATACTAAAACCATAAACTCGCATCCTCCTAAAATTACGAAGTTGGCTATTTTTTTCGTCTCTTTTGACTGGACTAATATCTCTCTGATAACATTTTTTATTTGAAAGAGCCCAACATTCATAGTATTTGTTCGTGGGTCTGGACTGCTTTGCGGTATGCCTATATTTCATTACCGGCTTAACTGGCTCTACTTAAAAACGACTCAGACGATATATACCTTACTGGCTTGAATCGTTTTTAGAATGCCCGTTTGAGATCTAACTTTCAAAACAGCAAATAGTGTTGGATCAACCGCACTACTGAGGAAGGTAATTGACACAGGCGGCCGATAAAGGCAGTATCGAATATAGTTTGAAAATGTTGGATTAGTTAATGAGATGATGTCACATGAATGTCTGAGAAAGTCTTACCAAGCCCATAATTTTTTCAGATTATACCCACTATCAGTCAGTATTTGCGAATAAGTTTGCAATATCATCTTGATCAAAAAGCTCCCGGAACAACCGCCAGGTGATGTACTGAGTCAATCGATTTGGGTTCTAGGTACATTTGTATGTTAGGTTGCCACATCTGTGGTTAATTTTAATCTGTGAAAAGTTGATTAATAATCGCAAATCAATCAATAACAATGAAACAGCTGGAGGGATGGCTTGCAAATTGCCTACTTATCTGGTCAGGGCATTGTAGTTAATGATTTTGGTTTACGCCATGCTGCTGCAAAGTTGATCCCAAAGGATCTGAATTTCATGTAACATAGGTACCGCGTTGATATCGCCAAAGACATATTTGCTAAGGCTAAATCCGACCCAACATTCATCAAAAGTATCATTACTGGAGACGATACGTAAGTTTGTGAGTACGACGCGCAATCCAGACATCAAGCGAGTGAGTGAAGAGCTCCGAAAGAACCAAAACCAAAAAAATAACTTCATTTTCAGCCATGAAGAAGCGATGCTCGCGGTTGGTCGTGAAGGTCAGACAGTTAATAAAGACTATCATTTAGCCGTTATGAGACGTTTACGTGAGAAAATTCGCCAAAAAAGAGAGAATTTGTGGGGAAACAACTCGTGGATATTGCACCAAAAATACGCATTATCGCACAGTGCCATCATTATCCATAATTTTTTTACCAAGAACGAAACGAATACCATCCAGCAGCCATCGAACTCCCGTTCATCCTGATATGGCTCGCTGCGATTTTTTTCTGTTTGTTCGAGTCAAAAAACCACTATGTGGAAGGAATTTTAACAGACGAGAGGATGTAATGGAAAACACGAAGACAACCCTGATGGCTATACCAAAAATAGAGATCCAGAAATGTTTCGACAGCTGGAGCTGGAGCTAGCATAAGTGCATTGCAGTTGATGGAGAGTACTTTGAAGGCGATAATATCACTTTGGAGGACTGAAATTCCATTTTGAAATTTCTGAATATATTCCAGGAATTTTTCGCTTCTGATTTTTATTTCGTTGCGCAAGAAATTTTACTAAACCACCTACAAAACACCTGCAAACAGGCTTTCACTACACTGTATGACACTTTGTTAGTTCTTATTATCAGCGGCGTTTGCGTACTTATAGATCACAGAAATTTATTCTAATGTAATCACGAAGTTGTATGGGAGCGTAGGCTTCATACTTCACTCTTTATGGCCAGTTTCTCAAGTCTGGGTGGGAGTGGTGGTGGGAGAAATAATAAAACAAAGTTAGCAAAGCAGCTGCTAATTTGCTGTCTAAACGGTTGGTGTGTGACTACGACAAGGTTTCCGGTTCGAATTCCGCTGAGAACATCAAAGAAGTTGTTTTTTTCACAGAGATCGGCAGGCAATAGTACACCTCCGAATGTATTTCCGCCATTAAAAAATCTCCTCATAAAAGCAATCTGTTGTCCGGAGGCTGTATATATCTGTAGGTTCCTCCATTTGTGGAAAGAGATCAAGACGCACAGCACAAATAGGACGAGGAGGAGCTGGGCTAAATGCAAAATAAAGAGTGCAAGGATAGAATACTTAGCAGTTTCCGGAACAGCTACTTCGCAACTGCTAATCTTGGCCTTTGCAAATCAGCGATGATTTCCTTTTCTCTTCTATTTAGTATTGGGGCGTTTGCGTTACTTTTCAAAACCACGACTATGCCGATATCTGCGCAGAACTCATACAACTCATAATTTGTAGGATACATTGTAAGAGCTTTTTGATCAAACGTTCAAGTACCGAGGTTAATATTTCATGCATGATTAAAGGCTTATGAAGTATTTTTTTGCTCGGCACGTAAGGATTTTACTTCCCAATTGCCTTCTCAATTTGTTTTAGCAGCTGATAGCGTTCTTAGTGTTGAATTTTTGCAGTGAACTGGTTTGTAGTGAATTTGTCAGTTTATTATTTCATAGGCCATTATTTTATGAATACCTCAAAAAATTCTTGCCAATGTCTTCCCGCTGATCTCATTGTCTTGTTGTTTGGCCATGTTTTTTAAAACCGCACTTTCCCAAAATCCATAGCATTACATAGGGATTTCAATAAAAAATTCGTCCATGACTAATATAAGTGCATTACGAAATCTTTTTTTATGGTATATTAAGTGGTACTTTTGTGGCATTTTCTGGTTTACTGGTGTGCAATTCTTCTAAACATGAATAAATATGCCGACTAATAACCTAAAATAGCTGAGTTTTAAAACAAGAAAAAAAAAACTACTAATGAAAAATGACCAAATGCCAGCGCATTGACATTTGCGGCTTAAAAAGCGTTAAGGCACTAAAAGTCGGCGGCTCCTCTGAAGTGAGCCATCTCAACAACACCACCAAAGTCCACAAAGCCAGCAAAACAATAAAAGAACGGCATAATGTAACACAACGAATGATACTTAAATGCTTATGTCGCAGTTGTAAAGAAGTGGTCGGAAGAAACTACTAAAGAGAGGGGCCAAACTAGCGCCCTAGCACTACGAATATGGGCTTAGTGTAGCTAAAAAACCACAGTAACAGGCGATTCAGTTAGTGTCCGCGTTCGCGTCCGCGCCTGCCTTTGCGTCAGTTGTGTCGGCGGTGGCGAAGCCAAAACTAAAGTGATTGTGCAGAAGAAATATGGAAGTTAAAATGTCATGACAGCATGAACTGCTCAGCACCGACAGTGCGGCAGTCGACAGGGGACAGGCCTTAAATGTGAGTGACAGCTTCTCAAAAGAGTTAATGCTGTTATTAAGCTGCTCGCGCTGCTGCCTTAACTGCCTTTTAGAGGCGATATTTGCCGCCATGCGTTGCATTGCTTGGATGGTTGGCTGGACGCTTTGGCAGTTGGTTAAGTGAGCGCGTAATAATTTTTGTACGCTTTAATGTTATGATGTTTTAACCGATTATTGCAAGCACTGAGAGATTTTATGGGGTAGAGAAAATGTGTATGTGTAAGTAAGTGCACTCGTAAGGCGAGATTATATTTGGCGAGAAATAATTTGGTTTAAAAAGGGCAGTATAGTACTCATTCGGAGTCTTCATAACATTTAGGACTAGAGGACATTTAGCACTGCAGTTCTCAAAAAACAAAAACCTTTTACGATGACGCTATTTTGCATTAAAAACTATAATTCAAAAGATCAAAAGAAAATCATTGAAATCTGGAAATCTAGCCTTAAAGCAGTAGCAAAGTGGACGTTGAAAGCCGACGGTTAATATGAGCAATAATCTTTAAAAACAAGAGGCTTAGAATTTCATACCAAATCGCACAGAAATCGCAGAGTGGAAGTTGGTGGGCGCTGAGAGTAAACCTGATGAATGCGACATATTCAGCTTGGACCTTGTTTTCGTGCCCAAGTCGCGCTGAAACGGAAAACACAGACAGTTTTCATAACAAGTGGTTATTAGTTATATTAAGCGGAATAATGGATATTGACGTTCTGATAAATCAAATTTTTTTTTGCGCTCCTTTTTGGGATAAAAAAAATATTGTCTCAATCAACTTTTAGTTGAAAACGCTTTGAAATCAGTTATAAGTGAAATTATTGGATGTCAAACTACTTTTTCATTAAAAAAATATCTAGTACAGAGCTATTTGTAATATATTTTTCATCTGCTTCATCTTTTTTCTTAACATCACACTTGCATAAGTACAAATAAAATTAGAAAATTAAAGCAAGTGCGAGATTCAGCGCTGATTCTTGAGTACGATGATTACGATTCGGCTTTCAGCGTCCACTCTACCAGAGGACTTATATTAAGAGATTGCATTTTAGTGACAACGAGTATAGTGGTCCATGAAACAATGAGCTGGATGAGTTGGCGACATGGAAATAGCACAGCGAATAAAGATGCAACGGATTCCTTGGCTGTGTCATGGCGTTCGAATGGATACAAATCCTCCGGCTCTGAAAGTATTCGATGCGGTATCAGCTGGTAGTAGCAGAGGAAGAAGAAGGTCTCGTATAAAATACGAGATTGTTTTTAAGCACGAGAAAAGCTTTCATAAGGTAAGGGATTAAGGAAATATCTAAAAATTTCCATCTTTGAGATAGTGCAATTCAAACACTGCTTGCTTTTTCCGGACGGATCCTTGTTATTTGGTCAATTCTACATCGATCTACGCTTTCAACTTTTTTTTTTTTTTATGAAAATAGCATTTGATCCCTGGAGGTCAAACTAATTAACGCGCTTGTTCAATAACCAGGGTACCCGGGTATCCACTTGATTCCAGTGTATTGTTCATGCTGTAATTGTAATAAAATCCATATTGTTAGTGTAAAATTGGAGAAAGGGTATCTAGAATTACATACAAATCATTATTATTAATAAAAAAAATTTATGAAAAATATTTATTAAACATTAAAACATTCAAGACATTTACAAATAGATTTTGAATGCTCGTCACAAACAGGCTTATTACATTCTGAGCATGATTTTCGTGTTTTCCTCCTCTTTTTAAATTCACCTTTATAGCATATGTAACTACAACAATTTTTCGTCCGGAATTATCGAGTGCTTGTCGTTGATGTTGACTGGTCGATGCAACAGTCGGATGTGCCAGAGGTTGTCCAATGACACTTTCAATTGCATTTCGTGTAGCGAAATGTCTTGTTATCTGAGCGATCGATCTTCAATAATAGGTCGGCACAATTCTTCGCTGAGTTGACGTAAAAATAATCGCCTCTGATTAGTTTTTTTTGGTATCATTTTATTATTTTCGTAATACTCGTATATGATGTATGTTGCGAAAGCCGCTATGTCCAGGAAGTTATAAAAAAAAGCTAATGACCATATCGATGATCTTTGCTGAGTGGTGTACTTCCGAACCATCTGATCCATTGTATCAACACTAAATTTTGTTTTATTATAATAGGAAATTATCTCTGGCTTCTTTCTCCGATCTGTTGAAATGGTCATATCTGAATGCATTGTTGATAGAAGTACAACCGATTTATTTTTCTTAGGCACGTATGAGCAGATGGTAACTTGATCCTGGAATCCAAATAGTCTATGTCTATCGACTCTCATCTCTTCAGGAATGTACTTTTTATTTGCTTTCATTGTGCCGACTGAAGTCAAGTTCCATGACAATAAGTGCTTGGCAACAGGTAACGTCATTAAAAATTGTCTATTGTGATGTTCCTATTGGACCCTCTGTAAGCGACGGCTAAGTCCTTCCCTATTAGTTCGCCTTGATTCGTCTCACGACCCTCTCCTGATTTCCTCGTATAAATCTGTCCATGAAGTGGATACGAAGTATTCGGAGTCCACCGAACCTTTATTCCATATTTGGCGGGTTTCGATGGAAGGTTTTGCGTAAATCTTGTCCTTCCTCGGTATGGATATAATTGCTCGTCAATCGTCAAACACTCAGATGGTCTGTAGAGTTGTGATAAATTTGTGTTTAGCATCGTCCAAATTTCTCGTAATGGTGCAACTTTGTCATGACTTATCCGGGCTGCTCTAGTGTTAGCGTCATCAAAACGAATGAATCGTAAAATATTCCAAAAACGATTGGTTTCCATTGTTGCTCTATATAGTGGATAAGCATTTACTTTCCACATGTCCGTGCTATGGTCTACGTTTGAATTAGGTATTTGCACCACTCGTGAGGAGAATTCCGAAGAATGCGTACATCTGTGTAGGCGTCAAATCTTTCCACACGTACTGTTTTTTTTCAGGATTTGCTTCATTATACTTCTGGTATTCCATGTTTGCTTTCCTGTTAGTGTGTCGTATAATGATATCAACCATTTCATTCGTGGCAATCAATTCAAAAGTGGCCAAGGTTGACAATGTCTCCATGCTTCGATGAGGACAAAGGGGTTAAACAACAGATTTGACAAACGTCACTAAAACCGCATGACCACCACAGCTGGTGCCTGTCAGAAAATCTTACAATTTTTTTCAGTGCACAACACAACTACTTGCATACCCTAAATAAATGCCATCCACACATCTTTTTTCGTTTAGCTTCATAATTTTATGTGTACGCTTGAACATACACACGCACACACATGCATAGAAATTGTAAGAGCGTGGCGAGGTAAAAAAGCCCTCTTCGCTCATACAAATCAAAGCAAATTTATCCGCTCAAATGCCCGAAACTGCCACTTTGACAGTTTTGAGTGATTTGTGGAGACAGTGCGATAATAATGGCGTTTCTGTCATCAAACACAAGCGATGCGGCAAATTGACGGCAGATTGGAAAGGGATTGGACTTAAGCCGCTGAAAAATTGTTCAAACAATTTGCTTGTGCTGATATGGGTAGTTAAAGCCTGTATATCTAAGCGATTGCAAAAACATTATGACTCATTTCATAAGTCCAAATTTTGTCATGTCCCACAACGAAAGGAAACAAGGGACGACGGAAACCGTTTGAAGACTCAGCTGTGCTAAATGCCATTAAAATGTGATATTTCATAACACCACACAACTCTGAAATATTGCAGCATAATAAGCGGACATAAAATATGGTACTCTAGTAAGCTATTTTTTCACAAAATTTGATGAATTCCCCCAAGGTCGGACATATTTGCTGAACCAATATAATTCATAAATCTATTTTCCTAAAGCACTCGGCACTTTTTCTTGGTTACGTGTATTTTACATAAGCATACATACCGTATGTACATAAGTACGTAAACTAAGAAACTTTAAAGACTTCAAGTCAAAGAAATAAATACCAGTAAAATTGTTTTCAACTTCTTGAGTTGTTTTGACATTTATGCCAGAGTATCAGAAACGTTTTGTCGCATGTTTGCGCACGTTTTATGTCAGCTCCTGTCCGTTTTGCCCTGGCGGACGTGATCCAGTGCCACGAGACTTAACGCGACATTAGATGGCGTTGAAGAGGAAATGTGCTGAACATGTGTAAAACTCGTGCTTGCAGTGACGTTAGCGTGCACGACTTTGAGAAAATATTATTTTGCGTAGATAATATTTTGGTTAAAAGAAATTTTATCACGTGTTTGGATAAGCCACATAATATTTGGGTAAGATCGCAAGGAACTACTAAAATCATGTGATCAGTAAAAAACGTATTTCGTTCTATCGTTGATAATGTCAGGCACATAGACACATTTTCACAGTAAAAATAAGACCGAGTCTAGATTTGTTAAACTGAGGTTTAAGAAAAACCGTAGCTCACTTCAATTATACACGAATTAGATCTTTAAGGGATCATTCCTGCAAATCTTTTGTGAAAAGGGAAGATGGGAAGTGGGCTGAATCTTCGGAAGAAGCCTTGGTCTCATACTCATTTTTCGGAAAATTCTACTGCCCCATGTTACATTGTTGACACGAGTCTACAGGTACGGTTATATAATTGGCGCTTAAACGTTTTTTGGGTATTCCATAAATGGGGAGAACTACAGGGTTGTTAATATTCGACGGACCCATCTGGCAACCTTGTATCTTTTGACAAAGACGTCAAATCGCTTAATGACATACCTCGTTGGAAGCGTCAGTCCAAGCAGATTTTTACCATGGAACAGTACATGCCACGCGAGCGCTCCCAAATTGTTGAAATTTACATTCAACAAAACAAGAAGAATTTAGAAAACTTAACGTGCGTATAAAAAATTAAATAATGTGAAAAGTGCGCCTTCTAAGAACACCATTAAACGTTTGTACGAAAGGTTTTCAAGTGGTGATGCTCTTTCTAATCCAAAGGCTCTTGTACGGGGCAGTCTTGAGACGTCACCAAGGACATCCCAAAATCTCCGTTCTCAGCAGTTGGGCATTGCTCGGACCACTTTACAACGAATTATCCGCATTGATTTGCATGTATTCCCATATAAGATTCAATTGACGCAAAGATTGTTGCCTGCGGACAAGCCTCGTCGATTGGAATGGGCCCGAAGAGTCATCGAATGGCACATGGGTCCGTCGAATATGGGCAACCCTGTATAGTTTTAAGTCGTTTCCGAACGGCACATATTTTTTATGAGGACCTTTTCAGGGCAGAAATATCCTTGGAGATTTGCCATTGCCCGCTGAGGGGCGACCGCTTTAAAAAAAACTTTTCCTTAATCTGCGGCGGCTGCTTATTCGGTGCTTCCCTTAAATCTATCCTGCCTATTGACAGAACTACTTAGGCAATCAATAGTTTTTCCCCTTCAATTCTAGCGGTTGTGACGATATTCTGCCAATGATGCTTCAGAAAACAAATGCCTGTGTGATTCCTGTCTTCCAAATTATCTCCAACGCAGCACGAGGTGGTAGGGCCTATGGAAAAATCTTTGTTGGGCAAACAATTTACTTTAGCGGCCTTCATAAATATAAACATAGTAGCATTTTTAGGCAATTTATCTATTTTCTTTAAACTACCGATTACTGCTAGTGTTTTTCAAGCAGAAGTCTTTGCGATCCTGTAGGCATGCAAAATGCTTAAGGAACGTGGGAGCGAGGAAAATACTAACATATTTTCCGATACTCAAGTTGCGATTAAGGCTCTGACGATCCCATGGTGCAGATCAAATCTGTTGGGTGTGCAGGTAACATTTCTCTGAGCTGGGTTCCGGGACATAGGAAATGAAATTGCTGATGATCTTGCCAGAAAGGGGTCGATTGAACCGGAGCGTTTGTATTCATGGAAATTTACTCGCTGAACTATGCACGAGTAGAGTATATGTCACCATCAAGATCATACAGCTCTTCACCTACGATACTTAACGTGCATAGGTCCCCACAATTTCGCAGAATCTTTCTCCCAAACACTCCAAGGGACGCATCTTCAGAAATTGTAATCTGTGCCATACGATAGGACGGGCATAATGAGAGCCTTAAAAGAGTTAGGTTTGTTCGTCGAGAGAGGACTTTACTACTCAATTACCTACTTAGCAAGAGAAATGATTAGTTCGATTTCAAAGCTGACATTATTATCGGCGTTAATGTTAGTTCCCAGATAAACGAAGTCTTTTAACCTTTCAACATTTCAACCTCGAAATCGAAACTGTCAACAGTGACGTGGGTACTGATACGCAACTGTTTTTTTTTTATAACAGGAGATATTTCGTCTTGTTCTCGTTCATTGCCAGATCCATTCACTTCCCTTCAGCCCGATGATATCGATAGCATCGGCATACGAAAGCGATTGTACGCTCTTATAATTTGAAATAATAGTCAGGAAAATAAACCCAGCTCTAAATATTTAATCTTAGTTTAACTAAACTTGGGTTTATCGTGAGAACTCCAATAAAGCAAAATTTTCGATATCGTGAAAAAAGGTAGAACTCCAGAGACGGCCAATTTATTGCAATTCGAGGTCTTGACGCTTTCAATATTAAGTTGCCTTGGTGATGATTCGTCCTCAGCGGTTGGTTTTTCTTAATTGTCTTCTGGCAAACAAATGACTGCATATCACTCACTCTTATTGTTCTAAGTTTCTCTAGTGGTTCAGTTGTGACATGACCCGATTTTCTTAAATAGCAGGTGACCATTTGCTTTGAAGTGCTTCTTCTGCGATTAAAATTTGTTAGATTAAACTATTTTTGGAACATCCATACTCTCGATTAATGTTTTGTTTCCCGCTCATACACATAGGTTCAAGATTCGTCACTTCTTGCGATGCCATTCAAAGCACGCCAGAACCACCGAGGCTGAATTTCTTCAACATATCTTTACACTTCATTTTTGAGCAAATTTTTTTTTTATATCCCCTTTATTTATTACAATCTCTTATATACTAACAATATGTAATTTTTGTACAGGGTCTACTATGTTCTTTTACCAATGCAAGAAGAATCTATTTTTTTTTTTTGGTTTTTTGTTTTGTAATTACACTGTAAATCTTAGACTAACTCTTAGATCAGTCGGTGTGAGTTGCTTTAATATTCGTTTGATATTTTCTGCCGGTACTATTTTACGCATCTGTTGGTTTTGTTGGACTGACAGTCGCTGTATATGTTTAGTGCTACATTTTGTGATTGTTTCTTGGATTGTGTCTACGTTTAAGGCACGATGTATGGCTTCATTGGAAATTAACCAACAGCATTTGTTATATTTCGTAATATTTTGGATTGTATTCGCTGTATGAGCTGAAGATATACATACATATGATTTTAGCTGTTCCCCATATCTCTATGCCGAATTTCCAGATAGGAGTAATAATTGTTTTGTATATAATCACCTTATTTTAAAGTGATAGTCTTGATGCTAGTCCGGTTAGCCAATTTAATTGCCGGTACTTATTTGAAATTAAGCGGCATTCAACGAGTGTAAATCGTCCTCAATCTTCATAAAATATTTAATGTATGCTGATCCCACTAGTGCCCAAAGATTCCTCTATTTCGCGGTACTCGCATGTAACATAACGATTTTGCGTTATCAATTGGCGCACACCTTGGATTGTTTCTGGCATAATAACCATTTTTGGATGACCTTTACGAAATATATCCTCCAAGAATCGACGTCAACGTTGGAACTCGTTGCACCAACGTTTCAGTAGCTAAGTGTGGTGCTTCCTCGTTGAAAGTGTCTCGAAATATATATATATATATATAATTGGCGCGTACACCCTTTTTGTTGTTGTTCCACAAATGAAGGGACCTACAGTTTCAAAACGACTCCGAACGGCAGATATTTTTATGAGCAGCGGCCTCCGTAGCCGAATGGGTAGGTGCCTGACTACCATTCGGAATTCACAGAGAGAACGTTGTTTCGAATTTCGGTGAAAGACCAAAATGCAAGAAATGTTTTTTCTAATAGCGGTCGCCCCTCGGCAGGCAATGGCAAACCTCCGAGAGTATTTGTGCCATGAAAAAAGTCTCATAAAAGTCTCGAAATACACGTCGAAAATTGTAATAAATCAACACACGAAAATTTACACGACTTTGCATCTTTTGGGCGAGTTGGGTTTTGAACTCACTGAAACAAACAAAAAAAAAAAAAAAACCACAATTTTCAATTCAAATTTCAAGTCAGACGTAGTTTTACATAGGGGCAAAATATAAAAACCAATCCTCGTAACAATTTGATGGTCATTTTAGCTCTTCTTCGAAAAATTGCTTGCATCGACATTTTGATCTTCCGAAGTGAAGTTGAAGACATGGCCTTGGAGGACCTAGAAGATCTCTCGTTTTAGTAAAATGACTCGCCATGACCAAAACATTAAGCAATCGATATTTTGCACGCGAATTTCTGTTAGCCGGTTATCAGCCGCCTGGACGAATTTCGTTGACTACGTGGTATGATTTTTCTTCCTTAGATTTTTATAGAGCTCGTAGTGCTCGATGTTATGTCGCCATTTCGGAAATCATTCAGTCTCAAAGACGGGATGGTATTCCGTATAAAATGGGAAGGTTGTGAAAAATTTGGTTGTTATGCTGCGCTTCTGCGTAGTCAGGGGCTTGACTGCTATATGACAAAAAATGTGTTTCATGAGTGAGTAGAATAGTTTTTACAATACATTTTACCAGGTAGATACCTTTAAAATGAAATTTTTTTTTCAATTTCAAACATTTATTAACAAAAAATGGTTACAAATTTTATCTTCAAAATAAAAGCCACCGCTAGCGACACATTTTTCCCATCTCTCAGGCAATTTGTGGATGCCTCGTCAAAAAACTTGGCCATCTTTGGCTGCAAACCAATCAGCGAGCCATTTTTTGGTTTCTTCGTGAGAATTGATGCGCTGCTCGGAAAGTGCGTGGCGCATCGATGCAAACAAATGAGAATTCGGAAGGCGCCAAGTCTGGTGAGTAAGCCGCATACACCAGCGGTTCCCAATCGTACGTCTCCACCAATTCCCGGGTCGCTCTTGCTCGATGTGGCGGTGCATTGTCATCAAGAAAAATTACTTTGTGACGCCGATCGGCATATTCTGGGCGTTTTCGATGTATAGCGCTGTTCAAATCGGTCAATTGTCGTTGGTAGCGTGCACCGTCAACTGTTTCACCTGGTTATAATACCTCGTACTAAATCATACCACTCTGATCCCAGAAAACACACAGCATTGCCTTGCGGCCGAGGCGATTTGGTTTGGCCGTTGTATTTTGCTTGTGTGTGTGTGGCCGGGCAGACCATACGATCGTTTATGCTTGGGATTGGAGAGATACACCCATTTTTCATCACCCATAACGATTCGATGCAAAAAAAACTTCCTTTTGAACCGAGAGAGCAGCATTTCACAAGTGGTTTTTTGGTTCTCTTGCTGCCTTTCAGTCAGATCATGCAGCACCCATCTTTCGACCTTTAAAATCATGCCCATGTCTTTGGAACGTTTGGAAATGGTTTTTTGGGTCACTCCCAACTGCTCTGCCATCATTTCTTGCGTTTGACCATCATCTTCATCCAACAATGCTTGCAATTCGGTGTCCTCAAACTTTTTCGGTGGCCGGCCACGGTCCTCGTTCTCCACGCTAAAATCCCCACTTCGGAATGTTTCAAACCACCTGAAGCACTGTGCTCTACTTAGAGCATGTCCACTATATAGTAAGCTTTTGATAAGCTTGAGAAGGGTTCTTCTTCAATTGATAATAGGAAATCAACCATGTCCGCAAATCGTAGTTTGAAGGCACGAAATTCGACATTTTTAAGAGCGACAAAAATGCATTGAAACGTAACAAACAATGAACTGAATATTGTTGACTGATGACAGACGAAAAAAACAATACATTTGGGAAGGTTTAAAAATACTACTAGCGACATGTATGGAGTAATAGCTGAAAGTCTCATTTCATAGGTATCTACTTATACAGTAAATCTGAAGAATTGATTTCTGTTTATTTTATTAAACTTGCATTTGGACCACCCATTACTGCGCTTTGGAATTTTTCTTTGCTATTACACTTTGTCATTAGACAACAAATGCATTGCATGAATATTTATGTTTTTACCCTACTCAATGCAGGCATGCGTACATAAATTAACGTTTAGGCTAATAATTGCTGTCATTTTCCAGCTGTTTCTTAAATGTTTCTTATAATAATAACGTTATATATCTCCACAACCCACACTAATTGCCAGCTTAGATATTTGAAGTGATAAAAATTATAACGCCAAATGATTTCTTTCATTTATGTTTTGTGTGAATTTATAAGTTATGTTTGTGGGCTTTTGTGTGTATGTATGTATGTATGTATTTGTTGTTCGTGCGACCGAAATGTTGCCCTCACATACGAATTAGTCGTGTTAACTGTCACTGCATGTTTATGGAGGTGATGAATGAAGTGCTTTTCAAACACATTAATTTTCGACGCCGAAGGCAAAAAACAAAAAAAAAAAAGACAAATGCTGCTGCAGTAAAAAAAGGTCAAAAAAGACACGAAACGCCAACCAAAACGACCTAGAGACCAACCAAGCAGCCAACAGTGTGACAAGAAAAATATTGACAACACAAAAATTGTGTATGAGAAATATAAATAACAAAGCGGCTACAACAACAAATTGCTTACGCAAAGAAATTTTTCTTTCAGTTTGTTTGAAACTCCTGAGCCACACCAAAGTCTAGGAATATTCATACATACACACACACGCACACACACGTACGTATATTTAACAAAAAATAAATTATCATACATATTTACGTAGGCATGCAAGTGTGTGTTTGTGTGAGATGTGTTTGTGTTTCGGTTCGAACAGCAAAATGGACAACAATAATTCGTGAAAAGAGACAAGCGGCTACTGCTGACACCACAGCTGCCACCGGTTAGTTGGCGCGACGGCCGATACAACGGCGTTCGAGTTGGCTGCTAGTTGGTCAAGTTTTGCTGACACAGCCACCGTCAAAGTATCCGATTATTTCGGTTTCTCGTGGTTTCTCGTGTGTGATCGATCCAGCTCAGCCTTCAGCGTAGCTTTGCCGTTGCTGTTCGCCGAAGCTGCTGCGTGTGTGTGTGTTTTGTGTGGCGTTGTTGTTGTTATTGCTGGCGCGGCGTGGCGATACTTCAAAATGACTAATGGCCAGCGATTATCGGGCGATAAACAAAAAATAAAGGCAACATGAATTTTATATTATTGTTTTAAACATTTGTCAGTGACACTGTGTGTGTGTGTGTGTGTGTAACCGGTGTGTGTGTGTGTGTGTTCGTTTTTCCTTCAACGGCCGGCTGCATTGTGCTGCTCCCAACCACTTCACCACCTTCATCCTGAGCGCTTTTAAATGTGACCAAACGCATTGAATATCTTCATACATTTTCTGGCGTATATTTTGACTTGTTGATTGCTTCCTTTGTTATTTAAGTTGTTATTGCTTTTGTTGTTGTCATTTTAAGTTGCTACTTGAAAACCGCTCATATTTCATCAAACTGACTTGAATACATTCATACACGATTTAATGATCATAAATTAAAATCTAGATAGCCATTGTTGAGTCCAATTGTTGATTTGTGCTCTTGACTGGGATCTCTGTTTTGTGGGCTATTTCATAATTTAAATTGACTATTTGCTTTAAATATTTTGTAATATTTCATTTGACACGCACACATACATATGTATGTATGTACCTTAATGTGTACACAAAGCCAACCCTAAAGGTTAGGTTAGGTTGAGCTGACTGGCTGAAAGCCATCACATAGACCTTTCGATTCTTTGTGTCACCAGATGGAGCTAGACCCTTACGTTTCCTTGTAGTAGACATCTTGTAATAAGTATGCGTCTTTTGCGAATCTAAGTAAACTTTGGAGCTCTTTCCCCGAGAGGCATTCTAAATTCTCATATTGTAAAGCTCCTAAGCATTTTAATCTTATTCTACCTAATGCAGGGCAGGAACATAGAAGGTGTTCTAGCGTTTCCGTCTCTTCCAGTTCATTGCAAAATCTGCAGTTATCATTATTTGCAATTCCCATCTTGTATGCGTGCGCCGCTTGCAAATTGTGGCCTGTCAGCATACCTACGATAGTTCTGCTTTCTTTTCTAGACAGAGCTAGTACGAATCGGCCGTATTTATCTGCATTCTGTGTACACATGACATTCAAAATAGAATCGGGAGTCGGAGCAGGGGTTTTCTCTAAATCCGCCAATTTATCTATCTCCTTTAAACTGCCTCCCACTGCTAATGTTTTTCAAGCAGACGTTTTTGCGATCCTGCAGGCATGCAAAATGCTTTGGGAACACGGGAGCGATAGAGATATTAGCATTTTCTCCGATAGTCAAGCCGCGATTAAGGCTCTGACGACACCATGGTGCAGAACGAAATTAGTAAACTCTTGTAAAGAGGACATCAAATCTCTTGGGTGTGCAGGTAACATTTCTCTGATCTGGGGTCCAGGACATAGAAACATAGAGGGAAATGAAATTGCTGATGAGCTTGCCAGGAAGGGGACTGAATTGGCCTCAGAGACCTCATACCCGGTCATCGGCATCCCTCTCATAGTTGTTAAAGAGGAAAGCGCAGAAAAGATGGAGCTTCATTTCTACATGTGCTATTTCGAAAACCCTTTGGCCCCAATACAATATATGAAGGACTCAGAAAGTCCCTTGGACTCCTCGCCATTCAACTTCCAAACGCATAGCTGTGTTTACCGGTCACTGGACGATCGGCACACACACGGAAAAGCTAGGGTTACCATTTAACCCCCATTGCAGAAGCTGTAGGAACCTTTCAGAGAAGGAACAATAGAGTATGTGAACTGGAGATTATGGGGTAAATCTTTTATGATTACCGTCAAGGATGATTTTATGATATCTATGTTTTCTTCGTTCCAAATATGGCAAGTGCTCTTCAAATCCTCTTCATTCGAATAAATCCACTGTGTGTATAAACTATGTATATGTAAACATATAATATAATATATATGTATAATAAAATATAGTATTTGCTTAAAATATGAACAAATAAAAGCAGGGCAAACGATTTGGTAATTCATATACGCATCCTCGTACACACATCCATACATACTCGTATGTTACGTATGCTAAGGCAAAGCGAATCTCCAGACGTGCCACATACATCTGCACGTAATAGTTTAGCATTGGTGCATATATACATACATTTGTACTATATATAAATATGTATGTATGTATGAATGCATAAAAGCACAATATTTTTAATCTGACATTTTGACATCATTAATTAAAATTTTTTCACTCTTCATTCAAACAAAAAGCAAAACGAAGCATAACAATATTTTATATATTTTATTATAGCTTTTTATGGCTTTAATACTGCCATTAGTGACCTGAATTTCACACAAAACACACTGGCTTACACGAAAAAAGCACTGCGCTGAAATAAGATGAGAGACTAATTTAGGGCCGCTGTGCGCGAAAATTTCTTTTACTTGTTTTATTATAGGGGCAAAATTTGTTTTCTAGTGGTCTGGTACTATTTGTCGAAATTTAAAATGTGGAAACTAAAAACACCGAAAAAAAATATTGTAGGTAGAAAACAAGGGAGGTCGAAAAAACTGTAGAAAAAATTAATGTTTAAAAATAAAATGTCGAAAAAAAAATTCGAAAAATATGTGTAATTGCGCGAATTTCACACATCGTTCAATACTTTATTTCGATTTATTTAATCAAATAATTACGAAAACCTAAATGTAAAAAAAAAGTTAGGCGCTAAGCTCGACCCGGAATTAAAGGATATTGAAATAAAGGGTTTTCCAAAATAGTTTCGTTGCTTATGTGGCACGTAGCGCCGTCTTGTTGAAAATAAACGTTGTCCAGATCAATACCATCCAATTCCGGCCATAAATATCGATAATCATCTCTCAATAGCGCAATCTATTCACCGTAACTATTGCTCCAGCTTCATTTACGAAAAAGTAAGGTCCAATGACTCCGCCGGACCATAAACCGCTCCAAATAGTCACACGTTGAAGATAGAGAGGCTTTTCAACAATAATTCTTGGATTTTCTGAGCCTCAGATCTGAGAATTTTGCTTGTTGACGAAGCCACCGAGGTGGATATGGGCCTGATCACTCAAGATGACTTCCGATTGAATTCCGGATCATTTTCATTCATATCAACGACCCAATCAGCAAAGGCACGACGTTGTTGATGATCGGCTGGCTGGAGTTCTTATGTTAACTGGTCTCTATAAGCCTTAAGACCCAAATCGCTATTGAAAATACTGTGCAATGGCGTTTGTGTGACGTTGAATTCCAAAGAACGACGAGGAATGGACAAACCTGGGTTTTCTTCAACACTTTCGACTACAACAGCAATTTTTTCGGCTGTTCTTGAGCGACGTGCACGGGTTCTTCGCATCACTAATTTGTCCCAACAGCTCGAATTTTTTCACCAATTTCTGTATTGCGGTCCGAAAAAGTGTTTCACGATGACCCAAAAATGTTCGAGTTTTACGAACCGTCTCTGCCAAATTTTCACCATTTTTATAGTGAATTTTAATAATCTCAGTGCGTTGGGTAAGCGTCTATCGTTCCATTTTTATTAATGGCGTAGTTTCTACTTATCAAATATCAAAAAATGAAAAAATTACAGCTTCAAAAGTGATATCTATCGAAATAGAGGGCTATTCAAAATAACTCCTGTTATTGGAAAACCCTTTATATACATACATTGACTATCAAATACTTTTGATCATATGGAAAAGGCAGCCGGTAAAGTTGGATTAAGAATTAACGAGGAAGCAAAAAAATATATATTGATGTTCAGTAAAAATGCGATGGTACCTAGCACAATAAAAATCGGACCATATGAATTTGAAGCGGTGAAAGAGTATTTGTGGTTTAAACTAAGCCACGACAATGCAATGAGCATCACAATTGACGAGAGACTACAGCCAGCATATAGAGCATTCTACTCACTTATATATCTTTAATGAGCATGAAATCGCGTTCTGGCCTGAATCCGATGCTGGTATATAAAGGGTTTTCCAATAAGAGGTGTTATTTTGATATTCAAAGAAAAATTAGATTTAATACAGTAGTACCTCGATTCTTGCACATAATGAAAACAGGGCTCGGTGCAAGAATTGAGGTTGTCGCAAGTAGCGAGTATTTTTATTTGTATGAAATAAAAGGCAATTTTATGAAAGAATTTGGTTGGAAAATAAGTTTATTATTTTTAATATGTATTTTAATTCAATACGCTTAAGTTTAATTCGTTCATATACATAAATATAGAAAGACTCACATTCTTTATGGTGAACTAAAAAAATTTGAAAGGTTTGTTTGTTTTGTGCAAGCTCGGTTGTTCAGTACTACGCTGCTTCTAAGTCTCTGGAGCGTCATAATATCGTCTAAAGAGGCATTATTTTGATCAGCCCATTCTAAGCTAACATTGTATACTGATATAGTCTCCTCCTGTGTAACTTTCTTCGTATTTACTACCACGTTGTTTGTTTCTTCACCATCAGTAAGGTCACAATTGATACAGCGATCTTCATTTGGTTCAAAAGACTCGAAAATAGGTTCAGCAATCCATTGCTCAATTTCAGAATCGGATATTTGCTGCAATGGTTCTCTTCACTATCCCATTCGGATGTTACCTCAAACAGTTTTTGAAGTGATGACTGAATGGAGGTCATATTAACAGCATTCCAGGCATTAGCTAAAAAGCATATTGCGTGTTTTAAGTTGATTTTTCGCAGAAATTCGTCTATTGTTTTTCCACGGTGAACGATGTCACTTAAAAGGCTTGTTTTGTAGTTAAATTTCGTAACTCTTATAACATTCTGGTCCATGGGCTGTATAAGTGCAGTACAGTTTGGAGGAAGACACATTACAGATATTTGACCATCACTACTCATTAACTCGCCGTCTTTGGGATGGCATGGAGCATTATCAATAAGCAATAGAGCATTTTCGGGAAGATTTTCGGCACGAAGGAACCCTTTTACCTGCAATTTTAGGAAATTTAAATTAATAATCGAAATTTTTTACAAACCACGATGGCCAGATGTACCTCTGGAACTAATGTTTTGTGAAACCATTCCTAAAACAAAGCCAAGGTTATCCAAGCACTTTTATTTCCTTTGATTTCCCAATAACCATTAGTTTTACTCTGTGATTTCCAGATGCATTCGTGCAAGCCAGAAAAGTTATTATTTCCTTACTGATTTTATGTCCTGGAGCGGAAGTTTCTTTTGACCGCACAAGAGTTCCAAAAGGGACCAGATTCATCGGTATTGTATATCTGGTCCTTGGTCAAACCTAAATCAGCAATTTTTTTGTTCAGTTTTTGTAAAAATGGATTAACTGAATGAGTCTTATTCGAAAGGTTTTCTCCACATATTTTGAGTCTTCGTATTCCATATCTTTTTTTAAGTTTGTAATCCAACCATTGCTAGCACGGAAGTCCCCCGATTTTTCCTGAATTTTGGCATGGAGAAACTTGGCCTTTTGTTTAATCATATCAGAAGTGATTGGTAAATTCTTGGCTCGTTGATTTGCAAACCATTTCATCAATGCTCTTTCCATTTTAAGAAGCTCTGCAGGTTTAGACGTTTTTCTCTTCCCAGGACCAGATTCAGCATGCGCCAGGAACTTCCTTATGGTGTTCTTCTTATTCTTAATGCGGTTTATTGTTGACCCGTGCACGTGAACACTTTTGGCTAAGGCATCGATAGAAAATCCTTCACTTAGCTTCCCTAAAATTTCAGCTTTTTGCTTTATTGTAAGCAACGTAAATTTTTTCCCTGCCATTGTGAGGCCGCACTCAATGAAACGTCCGTTAAAACTGATTCAAATGTCCCAAAATACACATGCGTAAGAGAATTAGCCAATCACAGCAATTCATTTCCGAAATAAATCGGGACTTCCCCGAATTTTATTGAATCTAAGGAACCGTTACCAAAAGCAACAAGGCAATGTCGCAAGTATCGAGTTCAAATTTTTTGGATGTCGCAAGGACTGAGTACGTAATGGAAAATTTTTTATGTTGCAAGAATCGAGGTACTACTGTAATATAAATAATGAAATGTTTATTTCATTATAAAGAGGAAGGTATGCCGTTAATAATGGAAAATAACATCAGGCAAATTATCACCACGACCACACTTACAAGGCAATATTCTTTGCATGAAATTTTCCATAACCGAATTGCAAAGTGGCAGTCCTATGTCCTCGATAGCTTCACGAATTCCATCCTTGAGGTCTTGAATTGACCCTGGGCTGTGGGCGTAGACCTTCTCTTTCACGTGGCCCCAAAGAAAAAAGTCACAAGGTGTTAACTCTCAAGATCTTGGTGGCCAATTGTGACCACTTCTTCGAGAGATAACACGGTCCGGAAACTTTTCCCGTAAAGGATCAATGGTTTTGTTGCTTGTGTGGCACGTAGTGCCGTCTTTACGTTGTCCAGATCAATACCATCCAATTCCGGCTATAAAAAATCGTTAATAATCTCTCGATAGCGCAATCCTTTCACCTGTAACACCTGTTATTGGAGAACCCTTTAGCAGAACAAGAAGAGATAGACCTATAAAAAGTTAGGCCAAAATGATCAGAGTGGCTAGTTGATTCGGTTATGCCATGCTTGTCTCTCTATCTGTCCGCCTGTCAGCGTGAATGCAAACCTCTTCCTCAGTTTTCAAGATATCCTATAGTAGACATGTGCATGAATGAGTATCTTTTAAAAGGCATTTGTCGAAACCTACAATATCTGCTGCCACAAAACTTGTGTCACATCACAAGTATTTGCTCAGATATGACATGTTGCGTTAAAACTTTTCTATGCTAATAAAATGAAAATGCAATTTTTACTTACCAATGCTATAGAGAGTTCACAGTGAAAATCTTTAAAATTGTACCACTAAGTTGCTATAAATGATGCTCCCATGTAAGTGATTATTCAGATATGAGATTTCTTTCATTTATACAACTAAAGTCGTGAAATTTTGTGAGCTGATTACTTTCATATTAATCATCCTGAGTGTTTTTAGGAAATCATCAAAATCCATGTTCTATGAAGCATATCTGCGTTTGCCACCGGTGTTGAAATAATAAAAGAATTGTAAAATATTTTTAAAAATTCATACTAAATTTTTTAATTTTTTGTTTGACACTTTTGACATTTTGCGTTTTTTCGCCCTTTCTTATATCTGCAAGATACGATTTCGATATTTTCTCTTTTCGACGAGACATGATTTCGCTATTATAAAACTTTTCGAGTTTCTACTTTTCTGTTTCTTTTTTATTTTTTAATTTATTATATAATTATTTGGAGCGCAACTTAGTTCTCGTTGTTTTTTTATGAAAATACAACTTTATTCTGAAAAAATGGTTACAAGTGAATCATTGCAATATTGCCCATCGCTGAAACTGTTCATCTTTTGAGGCTATCCACGGATCAAGCCATTTTTTGATGCCTTCATATGAATGGAACTGCTGATCAGCAAGACCATGTGCCATCGATCGGAACAGGTGATAACCGGACGGCGCAATATCTGGAGAATATGGCGGGTGGGGTAGGATTTCCCATTTCAGTGTTTCCAGGTAGGTTTTAACGGGTTTGGCATCGTGAGACCGATCGTTGTCACGCTGTAGGATCACTTTTTCATGCCTTTTCGCGTATTTCGGCCGTTTCTCGCGCAGTGCTCGGCTCAATCGCATCAATTGAATTGGTTTTCACAGTTCATAATAAATAAAACCAAATACATAGCATAACCTTCGCAGTGTGAATATTCAGACGAGGCGACTACGTAGAAGCATGACCGGGCAGTGCCCATGGCTTTCTTTTCTTTGGCTTGCTGTAATGAATCCATTTTTCATCACCCGTCACGATGCGTTGAAGAAAGCCCTTCCTTTTCCTTTCCTTGCCGCTGGAGCAGTTGTTCACAGGCGAAAAAACGACGTTCAACATCCCTTGATTTTAACTCATAAGAAACTTAAGCCCCTTGTTTCTGATTCATTCCCAAAGCATGCAGTCGCTTGGAAATGGATTGGGGGGTAACTCCTGATACTGAAGGAAGCTCTTCTTGCGGTTGACACGGATCCTCATTGAGCAATGCCCCCAATTCAGCGTTGTGCAAACCTCTGCTGACATACTCTAATCTCTGGAGTATGTTCAGGATAAGCTTCTGAGAGTAAACGATGTGCTTCTGTTGCAATTTTCTTTAAATTGACATTTTGACTGTAATAAAAAAAAATTATGTGCTTGCTAATATTTACTGTGACATATCAAATTTACTTGAGTTTTTGGCGTGCTTTAACATAGAATAGCTGTCACTGTCAAAATATTGACTACATAAATAGATATGAGGTTAGTAACAAATACGAAATTAATTAGTTGTACACCCGATATAAGAAACCTTTTCTCAATAAAATACCACTTTTTATAAAAATATTTGTAGACTAGTGTAATTTACTTGAGCTTGAGTGTAAACTTGTGCATACGTTTGGGTAGTTTCATATATTTCGTGCATACACACACGTGCACGAAAGTGGCTGGCAGTTTTTGAGTAAATGTGGCTGTCAGATAACACCAACTGAATTGTCAATTCCTATTTAAATTAATTGACAACTGTCATAAATTGAAGGCAGCCGCAATTTAAAACTGAAGTGCTGCTTATTTGATTTGCTTGTGATAAAACAATAGACGATTTTAAAAATGATTATTAGTGTATTGGGTATTTCCGAAAAATGGAAGCCCCTGAATTTTGAAGTAGCTGCGATAATTGAAATTCATAATCAACTTAACAAGTTGTTAGACCTTTCCACTTTTTAACGGTATAAATTGTAGTTCGTCGAGGTCACTTAGTAGGCAAGTAAACTATTTATAATTTGAAAACTCTTTTTACATGCACAAATTCGTACTTCAAGATGAATTCAGGGCTCTAACTCATTTTCGAAAAAAGGTGCAGACATCCACATTTAAAATCAGGACAGCAGAGTACATAAAACTATTCTCAGCGTCTGAAAGTTTCAGCTTCGACACTTTCCCTGAATTATACATTTTATTAAATTTTTTTTTATATATATATCGTCATCGACCCTCCCGCAAATTGAGCCAATAGTAAAAGAAACGCAGTAATCGGAGTCACGACATGCTTAATTTTCAGAGGTTTTTTTACAATTGGGACTCTTCTCTTTTCCAAGAAGAATTAGATATAATTTCTGTACGTCACAAAAGAAAACAAGTGTGAACCTTGTATGCCTTACACTAAATACAGGGTGTCCGGTGTATGAATTTAAAGTTTCCCCCATCCGCAAGGGGAGCTTTAAGGGGACCGAGTTAGTTTAGAATATTGAACACAGCGCTGCAAGTTTGCACGACAAGCGGCTGCCCTGGGACTTCCAATAACTATTGTGCATGAAATATTGAAGAAGGGTCTTCTAAGACTTCACTCTACAATGCACTTCATGAGTTCAATAGGCGTAAAAATTGCTGCGACACAATATTCGGTCGATTTTGTACGCCATTGGTTACCTAAAGGGGAGAACCCACTATTAAAACATCAACACCCACTTCGCAGTTCCATATGTCGTTTTAGTGTGCCCTGTTAAGCAATGGAATAATTGAACCTTTTTTTTTTTTTTGAAAAACGTCGAGGGATAATGATTTCTGGGAGTATCTTACCTGTGCATGCTGAAAAATTATTTTCTGCCAATAATGAGAGAACTTCTTTCCACATACGGCTGGAAAGATCATGGCGATACTGCGAGATTTCTTCCCTAACAAACTGATAAGCCGTTTCGATGACATATCCTGAGGACACAGATCGGCTGACCTTACTCCTATTGACTTTTTTTTGTGGAGATACCTGAGAGATAAAGTAAGGTCTATGAAATAAAAAAAAATGTGTTGCCGGAGTTAATGTCATCTCGATAACATTTTTCCCCCTTTCTTCCCAAAAATTAAAAAAAAATAAAGAAAGACCTAAACCCATTTAAGGTTTGTATGGAATTAAATTATTGTATAATAATTTTATAATTTTCACAAAATTTCTAAAAAGGAATTGTAGATTGAATTTACATCTTACAAGCCTGAGAATATACCCCAATTGAACTTGCAGAATCTGTAGATAGGAAGATGAAACTGCCAAACGAGTGCTGGTATCGTGACCAGCATAAACGGTGCAAGCGCCTGGGTAAAATTGCGTTACATTGGAGGAAATAAAATCCAAAAAAAATAATTCAAATATTAAAATTCATGAAAGGAGCACCATAGACCTTGCAGGTCGCAGTGCCAAACGTCTCATAATAATAATAATACAAACTTATATTCTACCTGGCTTAGAGCATCCGATTTAAGATTATTCCTTAAAAAAATGTTTCCGAGTGATGGAAATCCTCTTCAGGCACTGCATTATTGTCACTTTGTATACTGCAGCTGTGTAGTTCCCAAGTGTCAAATATGATTGACGTGCGACGCCATTTGCAAAACTTATTATATAAATTTTAAGATAGGGTGATTAATTTTGGGCCACATTGTACAGATCAGGCCGATTTGCATTTTAGAAATTTTATTATGTTAAACCACTTTGCTCAAGCAAAACAACTTAATATGACACCTTGCAGAATAGACTGTCTAACGACTACTATAAAGATCCAGCGCGGATTTCGGCACTTAGAACTTTTATCTTTATTAGAAAATGCTGCCAGATTTAAGGATTAAGGAGCGTTTGTATCCATTCAACCGACATGACCCAGCTAAAGCAGCCGTTGGATCTTTATTCGCTGCTCGTCGAAATGTTCATACAGCTTATTGTTCTATAAGTTACGATACTCGCTGTCACCAAGATGCAAAGGCCCAAAACTCGTAAAATCTTTTTCTCAAACACTCCAAGGGGCATCTCATTGGATATTGTCATCGGCAATGCTTCTGCTCCACACGTCAGAACGGGAATGATGACAGCCTTATAAAGTGTTAGTTTTGTTCGTCGAGAGACGACTTTACTACTCAATTGCCTACTTAGTTGGAAGTAGCATTCGTTAGCAAGAGAGATTCTCTGTTCGATTTCATTGCTGACATTATTATCGGCGTTAATGTTGGTTCCCAGATAAACGAAGTCTCTTATACCTCGAAATCATAACTGTGAGTAACATAAACGGAGAAATTTATTACTATATTAATAGAGCTTGTGCACAAGTTACATAGAGTGAACTACCTTAACACATCCTAAAGCGTCCTTTCCATCAAATCCTGTTATCTAATTGTAATCAGTAATTTATTTCACCATACACACTTGGCTGTGATAATTCTGTTACAAGTCTGTAGTGGAATAATTATAAAAAAATATACTTGGAGTTTCATTGCTTTCAACTTGTGCTCTATTCCGTTTGTTTTTCAATTTTTTCAACCAATTTATGTGCATATTCCCATATAAATAGTATTATAACCCCATTTTTTCCACCTCACTCAATATTTTTCCTACTAACTGCTTCTTGCAGTCGTCTTCCACCTCGGTTGCAAATCGATTTGGCGAATATGCTTCCAATGCCATAAACAATATTTCTATGACCAATGCGAATGATGTTGCCTTTGCTGTCCCTAACGCCGTTTGATATTGCTGCTGTTTTTATTGCTTTCGCTGCCATTGTTGTAAAATAATTTATTTTCGTTGGAATTGAATGCAAACAACTGCCAGTGCCACTGTTGGCAAAGCCACTCCATTCGCCACCTCCTCAAATTGCAACACTATTCGACCCAATAATCCTGGTCATCGTTTACCCTTCACCATTTTCCCGTGCCATATACAATTATATGTATGTGTGTATGTATATATTATATGTATATGTGTGTGTGTATATGTGAAATCTGCAGTTATAACTCCCAGACGTGCCAATACTCGTATTACCAGAGTCCGCAAATTTATTATGTTTCAATATTCGTTTGTATGCAGTTATTTATGCATTAGGATGTATGTATGTATGTACGCTACTGTATTTTCGCCTCCCTCCCTTTTTTGTGTGCTCATAAATCGTGCGGCAAACAAAATAACAAACTTATCACAATTCGAATGAAATTGATTTGTGGCCTGACGGCTTCCTGCTGAGAGCTTTGTACAAGTACTCATAAATACTGAAAATACTCGCACTGGTCGAATCGGAACAGAAAATTAACTAAAGGGTGTAGGTGGAAAAGATGTGTTTTGAATTGTCGAAAGAGTAATATTTCATGCGTAAATAAGTTTGTAGATGATTTCATTTTCTTCATTTTCTGCTTTGCAAATTAAAAAAATAAATAAATAAATTTTATGCTTTTGATTTGCTACAAAATTGATTCATTTTATTTACTATTTCAAAATCCAGAATATTGGTATGATATGCACATTATTCAATTCGATTTGTATTGGTAGCGTAAGAGTGGTCACCATTGAGTACACTCAAAGTTCAGCAAATCAATTCAATGGGGTTTCATCGAAAGGGTACGTTCTATTGACGGAAATGATGAGAATGTTTTCCTGAAAAATCCTACAATATGGATAAGACTGGTCCCAAGCTCAAAGGAAAGTTCGACAAGAGAGTTTCTTAAACAAATACGTACAGAGAAAATTACAAAAGTATTTGACCTCCAGAAAAGTAAGCCTGCGTAGTCTTTACGCGCATTCTTCTGATTGATAATATACAGAACCTATACTACCTAAAAAAATAGAACAAAACTGATAGGTTAGGGTAGGTAGTAATGGTTGTCCAGAGAGTGGGCCCGCTTGGACAACAGAAGTTTGGTTCATCCTTTGTGGTGCCATTACAAGAGGGAAAAAAGAAGTGAAGGAAAAAAACGATAGGACGAAAAGCAGAGGGGTGGGGAGGGTTGAGTACATGTGGACTATGAACGGTGCCTAATTTGCGGTTGTGCTAGCCTCTTTATGCTGCTGATAAAGTTCATCAGATTTTTGATATCAAGACTTGCTATATCAGCAGGCACAGAAAAGAAGTGAGAACCAAGATGCTTAAATCTTAGTCCCGCGAGAGCTAGACAGCTAAGGAGCAGGTGCTGAGATGATTCCACATCATCCTCCATACAACTGACGCAAAAAGCACTTGAAGTGATTCCGAGTCTCACGGCATGTGTACCTCGCGGGCAGTGCCCCGTGAGGATGCCCACGAAATTTGAGAAATGAGATTTTGTCATCCTCAGAATATCCCTCGAACGCCTCCTATCCAAACGTGGCCAGAAGGACTTCGCGACCCTACACGTTCGTGTACTTACCCAGCGCTCGCTGAGTTCGGAGCAAATTATTAGAAAATTGCAACCACATGAAACTAATGTGGGTTCCAGGCTATGCAGGCACAAGAGGGGACTATCTAGCGGACGAATGAGCTAAACTTGATGGGAAGGAGCACTTTATAACTTTATTTCGAAAAAAATACCAATACAAATTTATATCGCACAGGCACTATAATGCACAAACGGTCACTTGGAAGTCCACTTCCCAAAATTATATCACAAATAAACCTAACAGGGTAAAGCCTGTTTTTCATTTAACCTGTTTTTAATTTCTTCTGCAACAACATCAAAGCATTTGCCCGCCTACGACTGGGGTACATAATCGCCACCTATTAGTAGGTTTTTAATAGTTCCAGTCTTCCTTCCTCTCAACACTGTCACTAATCATATTTACCGGTCTGCCATCTACTCGACGACTGCCCGCATTTGGCACCAATCAGAAAAAGTATCTTCTCCAATCAAATACCATCAAATATATTAAGAACTAAAGGGTTATTTACTTCCTTAGAAAATATATCAAAAATTTCAGAAATGTTGTTTTCTTTTCTTACGCAGATCTTGTATTTTTACCATAGTCATAATTAACTAAGTTTTCTCAATTTTAAATGTCAGACATTTAAGCTAACTAAAGCACCTTTTATTTTTTCATCAGCTAACTGAAGCTCCTGGCAGTGGCAGCAAGTGCTGCTTTTTTATGTGTAAAAATAAGTGCATTTTCAATTCTCGTTTATAAATAAATAAATTTATATACATATATACATAAAAGTTAGTAAAAATGTTTTTAAATCAACATTTATTATTTCTCACAAAATAACAGCAAACAGAGCAAAAACATATAAAATGAACAAAGTACTGGTTCTTCAATAAGTTATGCGGTTCGATAAGAGAAGGCTGCTAGCCTACATTTTTTTTTGTTATGCTAGCACACTTTTCATATGCACGTTCTTGAAGTTTCAATTCAATTCATTCTTTATTTGCGAACCATTTAGTATCGACATGTCACAGTATTGGCTACAATGGGAAAAAATCCAGTAGCTTGCAGTGATTGGATTTTTATTTTGGGAAGGTTTAAAAGCAAAAGAAATCTATGAACGAATGTTGAAAGTGTATAAGGACTTTTTGTCATCAATTAGTAAAATAGAAATATGAGTTGCTGGATTTAAACGTAGTCCTAGTCTTGTAGCCTAAAAGACGATGTACGTCAAGGACGTCCAAATACGGAAACAACATCAGAAATCGTAGAAAAAATACAGGAGATCGCATTGAAAAATCATCGAGTGACTTAAAGGGATTTAGTAGAAGCCCTAGGCATTCCATTGGGCAGAGCAAGCAAAGTTTTGACTAGAGCAGGAATATTGCGTTTCAGAAAGCTATGTGCGCAATGGGTGCCGCATTCGCTAGCAAAGGAACCAAAACACATTCCAATGCGACTTTCTCAGCAACAATTAGAGCGCTTGCGAAAGGATAAAGTGGATTTTGTGCGCCGCTTCAGCTCTGTGGATGAGGCTTGGATCTATCACTATAATCTTCAATCAAAACAAAATACTAAAGAGTGCTGTGAACCTGATACTTTGGCTCCGAAATGAGTTCGTGCCCAGAAATCGGCCACGAAGATGTTAGCATCAGTTTTTTGGAAAGCGAAAGGAATTTTGTTTGTGAACTACTTGCATACTGGTACAACAATAAATTCTGAATGTCATTGTAACCTTTTAGACAAGCTCGAGTAAAAAATTCGCGATAAAAGACAAAGTTGGCAATAAAATAAAATATTTTTCATCAAACCAATGCGCCGTGTCAAAAGAGCACTTTGACAATGGCTAAAATCCATGAATTAAAGTTCGAAATGTTGGCGCATCCAACGAAATCATCAGATTCGGCCTCTAGCGACTTCCATCTGTTTCCAGACCTAAAAAATGCAGGCGTTTTTCATCAAATGATGACGTCATAACAGCTGTGGAAACGTATTTTGTAGTCTTTCCAGATTCACACTTCAGTTATGGAATTCATAAATTCGAGTCTCGTGGGAGCAAGTGTATTGATGCTCAGAGAATCTTTCCTGAATAATAAAGTGGATTTCAAATAATAAAATTGTGTTTTTCTTATCGAACTGCAAAACTTGTTGAACAACCTAGTATAGGGTGTTTTTTTTTTTAGAGGTTAGGTTTTCAAGTTGGCACTACTTTTTTCGTAGATGGTCTTTTTGACAGCTGTCACTTGATTTATGCTCAGTTTGGTTTGCCATTTCATAATGAATAGACTTACACCTGAACAACGTTTGTAATTCGTGCAAATTTATTACGAAAATAATGGTTCGGTTCGCGCGACGCATCGAAGAAAATTTTGTTCAGCGATGAAGCTCACTTTTGGTTGAATGGGTATCATTTTTAAAACATAATGGCAAACCCTTATCTTTATAATAAAGCTAAATTCTTGGCCATAACATTAAATTATACACGTTTTATTTCATCTTGAAAACCTAACCTCTAAAAAAAACACCCTATATATTATTGTTTGGTATCATGGCTGGTCTCTCACACCACCACACAGAGGCTACAATCTTTCGTCAACAAATGCCTCCGCATCATCTACATACATAATATTCTGGCCAAACACCATCAGTAACGACGCACTGTGGATATTAACGAACGAGAAGCCTATCCGTAGGCAAAGCAAACGAAGAAATTGACGATGTATAGATCATACATTGAGAAAACCACCAGATAGCATCACAAGAATGGCACTGGATTGGAACCCGCAAGAGAGCAGAGATCGCGGTCGACCAAAAAACACTTGGAGAAGGTCGATGCTGCGCGAACTAACAGATGTCAACATCTCATGGGACGGTGCAAAAACAACAGCACAGAGCCGTCTACGATGTAAAAGTCTTTTCGAGGCCCTATGCTCCCGAGAGGAGTGAACAAGGTATCAAATATAATAAGCAGGAATAAATTTAAATAAAACCAATTGTACCAGCATATCTCAAAATGTGTTATGAATCCATATTGAAATTTGGTTACATTAAATTTGATCGTTTCTAATATTTATTTCTTAACTTTTAATATTTTGCCTGTGGTAGGCCTTGTGGTGGAAATGCCTATATAGACTTAAATGAATGCCTATTTTGGACCTCGTTATCAAAGAACTGCAGCAGCTTTCAAAACATTCGTTGGTGTACATGAAATGCATCCACCTCCTCTGCGTCTGAATGCTACTGTGGATAAGAATAAGCCGACGCAACTAGTTGAGGATGGCAAAGTTAGATCTTTTTTTTTGTTAATTTTTTTATACCATTAGTTAAAGTGTCAGCAAACATTTATTACCGTAATATTAATGACTGTCATGTCACATGAATCGAAGCATAACTCATTAGGTACACTCCTCTTACAAATGTCATCCTTCTGATGTAGGCATTAAAATGTTGTAAAGAGTACGCCCTCATTTTCACTTTGGTGCACATTTCGAAATAAATTTGAAATATTTGATGGCGAAGAGTGTGGAGGGTTGTAATATAAAATTAAGTAAGTAGCAAGGAACGAATTCCAAGGTATACAAATATACTTGTAACCACACGACGTTTGGTATAATATGAATGGATGCATGTATGTATGTGTGTATGTATGTGTCATATATCTGCATGTGTGTATGTATGTACTCATATGTGCTCATGTAAGTGGTAGGTAGTTACATAAATGTGTGCACATGTGTGTGAAATAAAATAAATGTATCTCATGGGGATGTTGACAGCTCAGCCTGTCACCTACAACTGTCGACTTAAATTTTACAACATTGCATTGCAACATTGTCGGCAACAATAATAACAAAAACAGGGAAGCAGCGCGAACAGCAATCAAGATGATGACAGCAACGGCAGTGCTGACAACTGCAACAGCTAGCGACGATGGCTGTGACAATGACAGGCAACAACAACAGCAACAGTAACAGCAACAATAACAGCAAGCACAGCCATGACTGTCAGGCATGTAGATGTAACTTAAGAAAGTGTCAAACTAAACATAACGAAAATGACAGAAGGAAGCCATAAATATTAGCGTTAAGGAGTGCAGCGACAACAACAACAACAAAAACAACAGCAACAACATCCATATGAAGAAAATGTACGACAAAAAACGCAAGCAAATGCAATTACACAAGTCGACTATTCAGTAGCAAAAGCGGCAGCAACAACAATAACAACACCAACAACAACAACTGCATATGCAAATGCTTGCTGACAAGCAACTTCAACTGTCACTACTCATAACAATAACAACAATTACAATTTGTGCACAAGATTTTTAGCGAAAAAAAAATTCAAAAGTGTGGAGATAGAAAACATATATTAACATAAAATAACAAATTCTGGTGTAGAAAAGTAAACGCAAAAAAGTCGTTTAGAGACAAAAAACTGCTAAACAAAGCATGAATACAAATCCTATTGCCGGCACTTCAATTTTTTTTCCACTATTTTGTTTTGTAATTTCCGCTCATGTTACTCCTGCATTTTTTCTATGTGGGCGTTGCTGTCAGATGTTGTTACAATGCCATTTTGTTGTCACTTCTCATGATTGAGTATTTCAGCTTGCTGCTCAAATTCATACATGCCGTTATGTACCAGCATATGCAAGCATATGTGAAAATGTATGTACAAGGTGGCGCAAAATTAATCATCCTATCCAAAAATTTCCATTTTTTGCAAAAGGCGTTGTACGTCAATCAAATTGGACACTTGTGAACTAGACAGCTGCAGTATACAAATAGACAAGCGGATAAAAATCAAAATAAATATTTCCATCACTTAAAATAATTCTTATTATTATATTTAGGGTTTTCAAAACATATGCGTTATTTTGATATTCAAAGAAAAATGCTATTTTTTAATATATTATAAATCATCGGATGTTTATTTCATTATAAAGAAGAAGGTATGCCCTTATTAGTGTAAAATAACACCAAGCAAATGACCACCACGTCCACGTTTACAGGAGAATACCTTTTTCATGAAATTTTCCATAACCGAATTGCAAAGTGGCTGTCCTATGTCCTCGATAGCCTCACGAATTCCATCTTTGAGGTCTTGAATCGACCGTGGGCTCTTGGCGTAGACCTTCTCTTTCACGTGGCCCCAAAGAAAAAAGTCACAAGGTGTTAAATCGCAAGATCTCCGTGGCCAGTTGTGATCACCTCTTCTAGAGATAACACGGTCCGGAAACTTTTCCCGTAAAAGATCAACGGTTTCGTTGCTTGTGGGGCACGTAGCGCCGTCTTGTTGAAAATAAACTTTGTCCAGATCAATACCATCCAATTACGGGCATAAATAATCGTTAATCCTTTCTCCATCCATTTCATCCACTCACCTGTAACACCTGTCATTGGAAACCCATAGTAAGAAAGATTATTAAAAAATTAAATTATTGAGTAAATTTGCGCCACCTTGTAGATTCAATATCAGCTGAGACATTGTAAATGTCATCGAAAAATCAGTGTGTGGGAGTACAAAAGGAGATCAATTGACAGGCACGAGGACACAAAGGCGCGGTAGCTCCTGCATTTACAGGAAATACAAAGAGAGAAACAAATATGAAGACTCAGTGGTTGAGGCATTTACTTAAAAATAATTTATTAGTCTTACTAAAGGCCTTTACCAAAATTTCAATAAATAATTTTACTAAAGATTTCTAAGTTCCCTTCTTTTCTCTTGGTCTACGGCTCAGTTTCACAATTCGAATTAATTTGATAAGTGATGCAACTCGTTTTCGTGGTGGCGATCTAAATTCCGATTGAGTTCGAAAAGTTTGCAATCGTTTTCATGTATGCTCGATAATCGGACGGGTTCGGTTTCGCAAATACTTTCGTCGAAGGTCCCCATTTGCAAAGATGTACCTGATAAAAACATCAATCGAGTAAAAGAACCGTACAGAGATGCCAGCTGTCGAGCGAGCAGCGATATTTAAATGCACTCAGAAGTAATAAAAGAAAAAAAAAAAGAAAGGAAAAAAATATGCTTGCTGTCTCCGATTCTGTTTAACCTGGTCCTGGGCTTAATAATGCAAGCTTCTGCTGATAATAGCTTCTTTTCCTGTTCTTGGGCGGCAGTTTTCACCTTGACTATCTGGACGATATCTGTCTGCTCTCGCACAAACACACACATACGAGGTGTGTTCAAAAAGAATCGCGAATTTTGAATTTTCGCAGGTTGCACTCATGCCGATGAGTTCGGTCACTTTGAATGTTCAGTTACTTGTTGACAGCTGCTTTGCTTACTGTGTTTCGGCTCGTCTTCGATTTTTACCTATTCAAAAAGATGGATTAAAGAACCTGTATCAAAATTTGTGTGAAAGCGAAATTAAGTGCGTGGGTGCATTCCGAATGTTGACTGTGTCATACGGAGAAGCTACTTTGGACCAAAGGAACGTTTAGCGGTGATACAAAATGTTCTCAGAAGGCCGAGAAGTTGCGAACTACGAAAAGCGTGCCGGACGCCCGAGTACTTCAACAACAGACGAAAAAATTGATGAAGTGACGAAAATGGTATTGGCCAATCGTCGAATCACCATTAGAGAAGTTGCTGAGGTCGTAGACATATTGGTTGGCTCGTACCATTCGATTTTTTTCAATAATTTGGGCATGAGACGGGTCGCCGCAAAATTCGTATCCAAACTGCTCCATTTCGACAAAAAGCAGCATCGCATGAACATTGCTAATCAGATATTGGACTCTGTCCGCGACGACCCAAATTTGCTCCAGGGTGCCATAACTGGTGACGAATCATGGGTTTATGATAATGACGTGGAATCCAAAGCTCAATCATTTCAATGGACGCTGCCGCACAAACCAAGACCGAAAAAAGCGCACCAAGTTCGGTCGAATGTAAAAGTTTTGCTTACCGTTTTCTTCGATTGCAGGGACGTTGTGCATCATTAGTTCTTGCCACAGGGTGAAGCGGTCAATAAGGAATATTACCTGCAAGTTATGCGCAATTTGCGTGAAGCAATCCGCCAGAAACGCTCGGATTTGTGGAAGAAGAAAAATTGGCTCTTGCATCACGATAACGCCCCTGCTCACACATCGTTGCTTGTGCGCGACTTTTTGGCCGAAAACAACACACTAATGATGCCACAGCCACCGTATTCTCCTTTGACTTTTTCTTATTCCCGAAACTAAGAGGCCCATGAAAGGCGACGCTACGCTACGATTGACGAGATAAAGACGGCATCGAAGGAGGAACTGAACAAGATAAAAAAAATTACTTTTTGAAGTGCTTCGAAGATTGGAAAAAACGTTGGCACAAGTGCATAACATCTCATGGGGACTACTTTGAAGGGGACAAACTAGATATTAATGAATAAATAAATAATTTTTGAAAAAACACAAAATTCGCGATACTTTTTGAACACACCTCGTATGCATATTTTTCGGGAAAGTGCAACAGCCCGCTCATCGCCCTTTCGAGCCAAACTTTTTCGAGCATCGGTGAGGTCTTCTCATTTTTGGAAGGCTCTCTTAGATGATATAAAACTCTTGAGCTTCATGAGAGCTTTTGCAGAAAATGCTGCTCCTTCAACGAAGTGCAGCATAGTACGTAATCGTTTACAAATCCATCGATACGTCTCGCCGCTATTTTTCTTTAATTCGTTCTACGTATTTGAACATAACCGGGAAGTTATGGAACCCCTCTACGTAACTTGCAGGGAGTACGGAGCACAATCGCAGCTATTAATAAAAATAATAAAAAAATTCAAATATGACAAAAAACATGCTTTCTCAAAACTTTTCAATAAAAATGTTGAATTTTTTTCTCGCAAAACAAAATTTAGGAATATTTTATTCTAAAAAATTGAAAAAAGATATCAAGTTTTAAAAGGTCTACTTAAAAGTCTGCCTGGCACGAATTACGCCTAAGTACTAAATATTCATATATATTAAGTGTAGCACAAAAATTTTAGTGCCATCGCTTGATCTGTTTTCGAGATATAATAGTAATAATTTTGATAAAAGGAGTTTTGGAGAAGAAACGAGTTGGAAAGTTTAATTATGATTGCCAAACGGCGTGCACCTGTCGCTATCTACATCTGCTACTTGCTAAGGAATCAGAATTTCGGAATCCTATATTGTGGCTGTATAAAGAAGGCGCCTTATGCAAAAAACACATTTAATATTTGTTACCCTTCGCCCCAGACGACCCGCTTTATACGCAAGTAGCTATGAGTTTTTTTTTTTTTTTCAACTGAATATGATCTGTTGTACTGCATAAATCATCCACTTCAAAACCGCTGCCATTTTTCTTCGTATTTATCACATTTGAGAAAATATCTAGAAAACTACAAAAACAACGTGCCCTTTAACCTAATTTTAATTGTATACTGCATACTTCTATACGCACTCACACATTTACATGTATATGTACTTAGATGCTTATCTGTTTCCCCATCGCTTCCACTAATCTTTGTTGCTGCAATTACTTGTGGTGAATGGATGCCACTTATAATGGGCTGTGGCTTTGTTGTTGTTGTTGTTGTCGTTGCTGTCATTTAGTGGCAGGGGTCTCTAAAGTCATACCATACCACTGCAGACTGCGATATAATCTATATTTTATAGCTTCGGCTGCAGTAGTTTGTTGCTGCTGGTACTCGTGTTGTTGTTGTTGTTGTTGCTTTTAATGTTGCAGCTATTCATGCAAGGGGTGGCTCATCGTGTAATTTATAACAAAATTGTTAATTAGCTGCAACATCAGCTGTTCGAGTATAATTTATGGCTGCGTGAAATGTAAGGTCAAAATTTTAAGTATATGCACACAATGTAACATCCTACATACACTCACACAAGCAAACAAATACACATACGAGTACACACAAGAACTTATAATGGAGTGGTTAGAGTAACTAGGATGCGTGTGTGATGCATTGGATGCACGCGACCCCAAACCTTGGAACTTGTGCGACGAGGGCCCATAATTCAGCGCAGTGCTGGAGGTATGAATGCATTAATTTTTTGATGAGGCAATTATGTGCATGTTGCTAATGTCCCTCTCTCGAATCGTACCCCCATAGCTGATGATGTGCGGTTGTCGGTGCGACACTTGATAGGATTGACTGATGCATTTGTTGCGTGACTGACTGACTGAATGACTGACTGGCAGTATGAGGTGTTGAAAGCGATTCAAGCAAAAGCAATGGAATAGTTGGTAGAACGCGGGTGAGGTGAGATGAAGGATGCAAGTAGGCAGTCATTGAAGGCGGAGTGCATGAACGAGGATGAATGATAGCATTACAACTTGAAGCTGGCAAAGGTAATCAATTTTCCTGCACGGATTAGTGAACAAATCATACGGATGGAAGAAGCTACGCATACGCCGAGAGCGGTTTTGTTGCCAATACGTGATTATGCAATCTTAAAGGTAGCTCAGCAAGAGCGGAAGGAATACGCGGATAGAAAATGTGAAGGAAACGGTTTTGCTTATTTTTTGTATTCTACCAAGCATAATTGGAAACTAACAATCGAAGCACTATAATTCTTGATCTCTTACGAGTATTACTTATATAATAGTGAAGGTAAATTTGCTTTCCCTAGTTTACATTGGCTGCTGGCTGTTAATACCTGTGCCGGTATGATTTCGCCAATTGCGAACCACTTTGCTATTCATGTCAGAGGTAAGGACATCTGCCTCAACTGTGTTAAAGTTGCAAAATACTTACATAAAAGGTTTGTTCAAAAAATAATTTCTGGAAAAAATAGAATTAAGTGCTCAAAAGCACTTTAAATGTTGAGAGTACTCGGAGTAAAAAAAAAATGTTTACAAGTGGTACAAGTTTTTCACAGAAGGTCGAAAGATGTGAATGAGGACGCTCGCTCTGGGCACGCCAGCGCATATCAACAGCCGATGAATATGTTGAGAAAGTGAAGAAAATAGTTATGGAGAACCGTCGAATCCCAATTAGAGAAGTTGTGGGATGTCGGCTTATTGACTTCGCTGCCACTCGCTTCATGCCCAAAATTTCCGAATTTTGAACAAAAACAACGTCCCACGAGCATCGCTTAGGGATTGTTGAATGACGTCAACAATGATTCAGATTTGCTTAAAAGTGTAATAACTGGTGACTAATTATGGTATATGGTTATGACATCGAAACCAAAGCCCAATCCTGCGAATGAAAGAGTTCAGGAGAGCCAAGACCAAAAAACGCGCGCCAAGTTCGATAAAATGTCAAAGTTTTGCGCACTGTTTTTTTCGATTATCTTGGCGTGAAGCATCAGTAGTTCCTACCACAAGGTCTTGCGGTAAATAAGGAGTATTACCTTAAAGTCATGCGCCGTTTGCGTGAAGTAATACGAAAAAAACTCGCGGAGTTGTGGACAAAATATTCATGGCTTTTGCATCATGACAATGCACCTGCTCACTCATCTTTACTTGTGAGAGATTATGTGGCCCAAAACAGCACCGTTATCATGCCTCAGCCACCGTATTCACTAGATTTGGCCCCCTGCGACTTTTTCCTGCTCCCAAGATTGAAGAGACCCATGAAAGGGCGGCGTTTTGCGACGATTGAGGAGATAAAAACCGAATCGCTGAGAGAGCTCATGGACATACCAAAAAGCGCATATCAGAACTGCTTCGAGGATTGGAAAAAAACGCTGACACAAGCGTATTTTATCTAAGGGTAACTACTTTGAAAGAGATAAAGTAGAAATTGATGAGCAAATAAATATTTTTTGAGAGAAATTAAAAGTCACCCTATTTTTTGAACACATCTCGTATATACACAAACAACCCCGCATATAAGCTGTTAATGCAAGTAGTAAGATCAATATCAGAAATAGTATTGTTCAAAAATTACAGAAAAAAAAGCTTCCCAATATCAAAAAAAAAACGCAAAAAACTTGTTTTTCTATATATATTTTATCCAAAAACACCACTTAAAAAAATTAAAAATTTTCGCAAAAAATTTGTTTCATTAAATATATTTTATCCTAAAAAATATGTAATGATGTTACACAAATTCTTTACAAATACTTTTTAAAAAAGAATTTAAGCATTGAATGAATAAAAATCAAATTACAAATATTTTTCAAAAATTTTGCGGTTTACTTCAAAAATTACAAAAAAAATCTGAAAAATGTTTACCAAAAACATAAAAAACAAAAAAAAGGTTTACATATTTTGTATCCTAAAATGCAATACTAAACAAAATATATGTAATAATTCTAAAAATATCCGAAGATACTTCACATTAAAAACCCATACACACTTCAAAAATGATAAACAAATTTCCCAACATTTTTAACAAAAATATACAAAAAACAAAAAAAAGTTTAAAAGTATTTATCTTAAAATTCTAACAAAAATTTGTAACAATGTTAAATATAAACCAAAGATATTACCAAATGTTTCAACATTGAATAAATCCCAAAATTACAAGTGTTTTTCATAGATTTTGCGGTTTGCTTTAAAAATGACAGAAAACAAAATTCATCCCAAAAAAAAAGTTAAAAAAAATTTTTATTTAAAAATATATTTGACTAAACACTAAAAAAATTTCAATCATATTAAAAGGAACCGAAGATATTTCATATTAAAAACCTTTTTAATAAAATTTTCAACATTTAATAAATCTCAAAATTACGAATATCTTTGAAAAATTTTACGGTTTACTTCAAAAATTACAGAAAAAAAATTTTTTCCCACATTGGATAAATGTCGAAATTATAATTTTTTTCATAGATTTTGCGGTTTACCTCGAAAATAACAGAAGAAAATTTTTCCTGAAATAAAATAGGAATAATGTTAAAAGAACCGAAGATATTTCACATTAAAAACCTTTTTAACAAAATTTTCAACATTAAAGAGACCTCAAAATTACAAATATCTTTCAAAAATTTTACAGTTCACTCCAAAAATGACAAACAAAAAATTCGTCCCAACAATGTCCTAAAGGCTGGGATTAGTTGACATGGAATCACTAAAATTTAATAGGCGCGTTTTTTCGGATTTTGATGTGTGTTTTGAACCTGGTCTCCCGGTATGGTTGTCACGAAGGTACAAATCCATTCCGGCATTTCCAAAAAGGACTCGACTATTTCAACAAGGAACAGAGACTTCTGAAGGCGATCACACTGTTACCCCCGTGTGACGTTAGTGAATGAATAAAAAATGAGAAAAAAATTAGGGGAGGCCGAATGAAGAACTAAATTTTGTCAGATCTATAGCAATTTGTGACCGGCTACAAAGCTGTCTGGAATGCCCAACCGGCCTATCTGGCAAACAATTTGGCTTCAGACGGACTAGAACGACTCAGGACGCTATTAGAACGGTGAGAAATATAGCGCGCGACGCCATTAGCGGAGGATACACACGGATGAAGTTTTGTGCAATTATCACGCTAGAGGTCAAAAATGTGTTCAATTCGGCGAGATGGTCAAACATTTTGCTGTCTTTAAGAAATCTCCAAGTCCCTGGATATCTGATACGCATAATACGAAGCTACTTAAGGGATGGAATATTGCAGTATGATTCGGATGACGGTCTAAAGTCATATAAAGTCTCTGATGGCGGCCCTCAGGTATCAGTTGGACCCCCACTGTGGAATGCCATGTATGACGGAGTACTTAGGCTAAAATTGCCGGATAAAGCAACTCTGGTAGGCTATGCCGATGATATCGCTCTCGTGGTCACGGACAAGAGGCTAAACCACCTGCAGGAGAAGTGTAATGATGCAGCAACTAGAGTCCAACTATGGCACTCTGCAGCGGGGCTGAAGTTGGCAGTACAAAAAATAGAACTGTAACTGCGCGAAGAAAAAAAAAGTTCATGAAATTGCGGATAGGTGGCTATGAAATACTGTCGCAAGAGGCAATAAAGTATTTAGGCGTAATGATTGATGCACGGCTCTGCTTTAAGCAACATTTAACAACTGTGGGTTCCTAAGCACCGCTGACTGATTTTACAAGAATTCTTACAAACATAGGCGGACCGCAAGGCGCCAGAAGGCACCTCCTGGCAAGTGTGGTGGATTCAGTCATCTTATATGCTGCTCCTATTTAGGCAGGAGCTAAGTCATCGAATGTTAAACCAGTAGCTCAAGTGCACCGCCAAAATGCACTAAGAGTCGCGTGCGCATACAGGACCGTATCAGACGACGCGGTTTGCGTCATCGCTGGAAAGTTTCCAACAGATATACTTGCGCAGGAAATGGGGCAACTTTATGACAGACAAGGAGTAAAGCCGACAACTGAAGGGAAAGCTGCAGAACGCCTGCATTCGTTAGAAAAATTGCAAAGCAGATGGGACTCGTCTGTTAACGGACGTTGGACCTATAGACTTATCCCCAAAATTAGCCAATGGGTGACCAGAAAGTACAGTGACGTACACTGCTATTTAACCCAAATATTGAGCGATCACGGATGTTTCTTGGAGTACCTCCATCGTTTTCACATTAAGGATACTTCGTTCTGTCCAAGCTGCAACAATGCAATAGAGAGCGCGGAGCATGTGTTCTTCAACTGCGATCGTTTCAGCGAATACCGCCGAACGCTTGAGTTAGTCTTGGGCGAACAGCTGAGCCCAGAGAGCTTAATCAATAACATGTGTGCATCACATGACTGTTGGAATGCAGTTAAAAGTTTTGCAAAGAGGATAATGCTGCACCTGCAATGCGCGGAGTGGCAGCGCAAAGCGCAGAGAAAAACAAATCAGCCCTTGATAGGAGGTGGACTGTCTACGAACTGACGACAAATAACAGATGGTCGAGTCACGTGCTCACGACGGCATAAGACGGTATAATATTACCGCAACATCTTCTTTGCTGCAGGTGCAAAAGAAACCTCGATAGCGTGCAACATCCATACGCCCATGTGAGAGGAACCTGAGAGCATGCCACACATACCACTGGCACTGAGACATTAGAAGACGAGCATATAGCATGAAGCAGGCTACAAATATGGTGGACCCAGACGTGGGTGAATAGTATTGGTCCATTTAATGGACACCGTTCTGGGCCTTCCCGAAGTATTGCAAGGTAGTTCCGGGAAGAGAGTCTCCCCAGAAGAGGAGAAGGGATTGTTTTAGTGGCTACACCATTCGACGCAGTTGACGACGGTCGCTGTAAGTGCGAAGGCATTTTAAACCCTCCTCACCCACCACAAAAAAATCTGGCGAGCTTTTACACGCACATTGAACATTGCACATTTCACATGGAAAAATTAGTGTGGATTGGGTACTGCTAAAGCTTATATGTCCGATAAGCAGCAACAAGTGGAGATTTGTAAAGAACGGGGTTGAGGAATACCTTAAAATCTACAGGTTTCACAAATATTGACCACCCAACTCATAGTCCTGTCGTGGGTGCTCCGAACTTTTCCATTTTTTGAACTATTGACGGAGTTATAGGAAAAAAGATGAAAACCACTTAAAAGAGAAACCTAAAAACAAACAAAAAGCTACTAAATTAGGCTTAAAAACATTATACAGTGGCCGACAGAAGTCTACATACAACCCTCCCTTTCGTTGTTTACAAAGTACGAACACTTTGCTTAAAAACGTGATTATGCAATTTCCTTTGAAATATTTTTCTCATCGACTTAACGAAAACAAATCCATTCTTTCACTATGTTGTGGTAACGGTAAAATACCGTTTGTCTATTTCTTTCCTTTTCTTATGTTTGTTGCTTTGCTAATATTGATTTTATTTGCAATTTGTTTGCTTGAGCATCTACAATGGCTCCTCGAAAATAAATTTCAATTGACGTTAGAAATTTAGTTATTCAGCACAGGAAAGAAAAAAAATTATAAGGCGAAATTTCAAAAATCTTAAATTTAGTTCCACTGTAAATAAGCCGCGCAGGGGGCGCTCGAACAACCTATCTCGCAGAGACGCCAGCTTGATTCTAAAAGAAGTGGACAAAAATCCAAAAGTTTCTGCTACGAAATTGGCCGAGGATATAGCAAGCTCATCCAACAAGTGTGTTCATCCAAGAACAATTCAAAGAGCGCTGAACAAGAACAGCTTTCATAGTAGAACACCTCGAAAAAAGTCTCTTATTTCTGAAAAAAACCGTAAACCTCCCCTGGAGTTCGCCAAAGCACACAGGGAAAAGGGGATGGATTTTTGGCAAAAAGTTTTGTTTACAGATGAGTCGAAGTTTAATATATTCGGTAGCGATGGAAGAGAAAAAGTGTGGGGAAAAAAACATACTGCACTGAGTCCGAAGAATTTGGTATCAACAGCGAAGCATGTTGACGGCAATGTAATGGTTTGGGGAGCTGTTGCTGGATCTGGGGTTGGAAGATTAGTATTTATTCAAGGTAATTTTGTTCGTTATAAATACAAATCACTATTGGAAGTCAATCTGAAATCTTCGGTGGGTGATTTGGAGCTTGGTCCAGGTTGGGTCTTTCAACAGAATTACAAACCAAAGCACACAGCACACATTGTGAAGGATTGGCTGCTTTACCATGCTCCAAGACAATTAAATACACCACCGCAAAGCCCGGATTTGAATATTATTGAACATGTCTGGGAAATTTTATATCGAAAAATTAGAAAAAATCCGACTTCAAGCGCTTCAGTACTCAAAGAACGACTAATAGAAGCTTGGAACAATATAACTCCTGCAGAGTTAACGAATTTGGTCACCTCGATGCCACGACGGCTTCAAGCTGTAATTGATGCTAATGGTTGACCAACTAAATACTAAGAAGCAATATTACTTAGGTAGGGAAGTGAAGTTTTTCACACTTTAGTGAGATATTTGTGTACTGTATGTAGACTTTTGTCAACGTTGGTTCTAGGTTTTTTTACCATACCTTCCATATTTTATGTTAATGTATGGATTTTTTTAAGTTTATAATGATTAGAAAAAGCTTTCAAATAAAACTGTGTAAACACATTTTTCAGTAAAGGTTTTGAACTTTCAATCCAGTGGAAATGGGGGGATGTCTGTAGACTTTTGTCGGTCACTGTATACACGATGCGGAAACTATATTTCACTTGAGTTGGATTACACTGACAAAAAAAAAAGTAAAACTATCTGTTTCATTCCTTAAGTACCTTAGGCCTTAACTACTTTATCAGCTGCCTCTCCTGTGTACATAAACAAAGATTTGAATGTCTGGAGTTTACGAAATCATCAAAGTTTACGAAATCTTTAAATTTCCCCGCGCTTCTACCCACACACACAGCAGCAGTCTAACGAAAGCTCAAATACAAATAAATTTTAGTAAATCATGAATCATAAATTATAATATAATTTTATATTCGTCACAGTTCAAAAGCGCTGCCCGCAAATCTTGAGCAATATAAGTAAATCAATTTCTGTAACTGATAAGAAGCAGCCGAAACGGTGATCAATCAAAGGATTAAATCACGCCAATAAGCGGGTCATGTTTGAATATTATCAACAAAATGCATACTTATAAATATTAAAAAAAAAAATTTATGCAACATCAAAGTTAATTTCAAGTTTGGAATCCAGTTTATCGAAATCAAGTGTGCAAGGTGAGATAACGTCATTTAAAATTGTAAATGTCAATACTTAATAGTTAAAGAGCGAATTGAGCACGTTTCACTTGGCGCAAATGTGTGTGTGTGTGTATGTAGTTAAATATGTACAACGCGGCATAATTTTTTAAAGCAGCCACATGGAACCGACGACCATTAAAGTGCTGCAAGCATCACCCCATCCTAGCTACGATCGATGTGTCACAACCGAAAACAATAAACAATGCGTAAACAGGATTTATATATGTATATGTTTATATAGAGATATATTATATATGGTTTTCGATTGCTTTTCATGCGATAATGTTTTATTTATTTTAATACTAGCTGTACCCGGCGCGCGTTGCTACGCCAACAACTAAAACAAATTTAAGAAAAATAACTTTAAAGAAAAATCAGTTCACAAATATTCATTCTAAACCATTTCAATGATTTGGTTGATTTCGGAAGAATGGTGACATTACAAAGTTTAGTTTCAATTCGATGTTTATTGAAGTGCTGTGGGATACACAATATTTCTTGTTTTTCCATCTGGTGCGTAGACGAATAAATCAGAAGGTTCTCCGACACGTGAGCAAGCCACATAGAGCTGTCCATGTGAGAAGCATGGATTCTCCAAATTTAATCCACACACTTCTAACAATTGTCCTTGGACTTTGTTAATAGTCATTGCGAAAGCGAGTCGCAGCGGGAACTGTAAACGTTTAAATTCGATTGACATATCTGTCTAGATCATTGGGATACGTGGCAACAGTACGTCTTCTCCATTGAATTTTCCAGTCAAAATTGTTGCCTCGATAACATTGTTCATCATTTTCTTGACTGATAGTCTGGTACCGTTGCAAAGTCGTGGAGGATTTATGTTTCGAAGAAGAATGATGGGTACGCCAATTTCCAATGTAGGAACGTGTGGCCGCTATCTGGCAAATCAAGCGAATTCAAGAATTCAGTTGGATAGTTGATTCTCCACAGTATCGATGGATCGATGGACTTATATGTTGTCGTTGCACTGGGTATTCCATGCTGAATGGTGAAGTTGATGGTATTGACATCGATGTTTTTGGCTGCTAATATAGCACGCGTACTGAGCCACTGATGGTTTTTGTAGTTTTGTGCAATATTTGGGAAAACTTTATGCACCAATTCGTCGATGCTTTATGTGATCTTACAGAAGTTTGCTGGCAGGGTGATACATTGTGTGGATTCATCAATTTTCATTCGCCCATTTCCAATATCCAATAATTGTTTTGCAAAATTTCCAGCCGATGCATCCGCAGCGTCACCTGGTGGCAAGTGGCATCAGTAAGCATATTCTACAAACCTTCTCCGTGGAAAAATACATCTATATACCAATTTTTATATAAATGGGTCTAGTAGTTTTTGAGTTCATCGATGGCATACAGACAAACATTCATTTTTATGTATAAGAAAGAAGATATAATCAAAGTGTAAATGTTTAATAATTATATAACTTATGAAACCGGAAATATACTTGCCATAGTCAGTCATATTTAGGCGAAAATGTGAATTCCAGGAAAGTGACAACTTTAAACCCTCTAAGGCCAAACTTATATACATAGGTGTTTCTTCAATCTTGTTGAGCCAGATGACAAACTAAAGTTCTTCTTATAACATAGTGTCATTCAAGTTTAAATTATAGGCTTCGAAGTTGAATTCGCAACATCGAACGAAATCCATACATTCCTCTAAGGAATAATTTCAAGAGCCGAGTGACTGTACCCATTATTATGCCGAGACATATCCTGTGTAACCCCTTGTGTGAGTCGTTGCTCGCAAGGATGATGGATTACAAGGTTTGGCTATCAAAAAAAACAGTATTGTGCGAGCAACCAAGGATAATAGATTTTACAAGGTTTGTTCTATAACTGTAGTGCAAAAAAATTGTGAGGGGAATTTCTGATACCACGTCACTTGGGAGATTTGGCAGCACAATCATTTCACACATTGCTAATCAGTAGTTGTTCAAATTGCAACGAAGTGTCATTGGTTGATTTTTTTCGTATATCATCAACACAATCTCAGTTTTTTTTTACAAACACATCCCCTGTTACGTCAGTCTATTCGCTGAGAGCCGATTTACGGTCTTATATTGTCAACACCTCTAAGAATCTTTTCCCCCATGTGTGCGCGTAACCTCGGCTGCCATGTCACTGGGGACTCATCAGCAGAATTCTCCCGCTATTTTAAGAAGTATTCACACACTCGTCCAATCAGTCGTTGTTCAGACGCAACGAAGTAACATAACGAGCGAAGGTTATGCAAATTTTTGTCGTATGTCACCAACACATTCTCAGTTTTTTCCCAAACAAACCGCTGTCATGACTCTAGTTACGTCATCACAATCGGTTGATTGCGACAAAATCGTTGAGTGCCGGTTAACTGGTAGAAAAACCGTGCAAAGAGCATTGTGGGGGAACGGGTGTCGAGCAGAGTTCCTCCTAAGAAGCTATTAATAAGTAGGAAAAATAAGCGCCTTAGTTTAGAATTTTTGAATAAGTTCAAAGGCAAGGGCGTGGAATTTTGTAAAATTATTATTTTCACTGATAAGTATAAATTCAATTTATTTGGAAGTGATGGGCGTGTGAAAGTCTGGCGAAAATCTAAAACAGCGGCTCAAACAAAAAATTTGCTTCCAACTGTAAAGGTCGGTGGGTATCGAGTAATGATTTAGGCAGCAATAGAACCTTGCAGTGACTAAAAAACCATATAACTGGGTTCATAGCCGCAGAATATTGGCCGTATAGATGTCCAGATCTGAACCCATTGAACTACAGTTTGTAGTCAGAATTTTAGAATATGGCCTGTCGAAGACCTCACAGAAATTTGGAGTCTCAAACAATCTTTGGTTTGGAGACCATGCGTGCTGCAACAGCTGAATGGCCTAATCGTTTGAAGGCCTCTGGTAAAAGCAAATGGTGGCCATTTCAAATGAAAATGAACACTTTTTTTTAATATTTACATGATTAAATAAAACTGTATTCATCAAATAAGTACAATAATTTTATATCTATAAAGGACTTAGCTGGCGGCAACCGTAGCCGAATGGGTTGGTGCGTGACTACCATTCGGAATTCACAGAGAGAACGTAGGTTCGAATTTCGGTGAAACACCAAATTAAGAAAATCATTTTTCTAATAGCGGTCGCCCCTCGGCAGGCAATAGCAAATCTCCGAGTGTATTTCTGCCATGAAAAAGCACCTCATAAAAATATCTGCACAAAAAAGGCATCGTATGGAGTTTCACCAGGCATCTTGAGGAACTGGACTTCGCCGATGACATCTGCCTTCTCTCTCACAAACTCTCTGACATGCAAGCGAAGGCGGACCAACTAGCCGCGCTGGCACGCACTGTCGGACTGGTGGTCGACATCGCCAAGACCAAGGCTACGAGAGTTAACCACAATAGCTCAAGGCAGATATTGGTTGACGGATGCTCGGTAGAATTCGACGAAAACTTCTGCTACCTCGGCTGGCTCATCACGGCAGATAGTGGAGCAGATGAATATGTCCACTGCAGGCAAAACAAAGCAAGAGCGGCATTCGTGCGAATGCATCTCCAGGCGCTCTAAGCTGCGAATTTAGCTCGTTTGTGAAGTCTGTATTGATGTACGGAACTGAAACCTAGCTGGTCTCTAACGCCATTACACAGGCTACAATTTTTCGCCGGAATATGCCTCTGCATCATCTCTAGAATATTCTGGCCGAATACCATCAGCAACGACTCGCTGTGGAGATTAACGAATGAGGAAAGTAAAAAATGTGTGAAAATAATACAAAATTAAGAATCAATTTATTTTGCTCGATATGACCACCTTGGCCTTGACTATGGCCTTGAGACGGTCCAGAAACGAATCGCAAGCTGTCCGAATGTGACTTGCAGGTATTTTGACGCACTCGCGAACAATGGCTTTTGCTTTTTTCAACGACTCGAGGCTGGTGAATCTTCTAGATCGGAATAATGCATCGGATTCGCGTCTGATGAATTTGAGGGCTATTGTGTGAACGTTATGAAATTCGGAACATTGGCTCTCAGCCATTCTTGGTTCACTTGAGATTTGTGCTGACGGTGCCGAGTACTGTTGAAATGTCCATGGTCTGCCACCGAAATGTTTGTCTGCCCACGGCTCCAGAATACTTTCCCGATAATATTTGGCACTTACCTTGATGCAAGGCTCGATGAAAACGAATGGAGAGCGCACATCTGCGGTTACAGCAGCCCAAACCATTGCCTGTGGCGGGTGTTGCTTCCTGGTGGCTAATCGATGACTCTAGTTCTCGTATGAACGCTCGGACAAATAAACCCTATCGTTTTGGGAGTTCACAAATTGCTCAATTTGAAAAACTTTCTTGTCAGAAAACACAGTGTTCGGAAATGGACCGCTTTCGGCCAAGCGAATCCACTCCTCCGCTCTCTCATGTGAGGCTTGACTTTGAGATCATTTTTAAGTATGCGGTGGGTGCTACGGTCAGATATTTTCAGTTCTTTCGCCATTTGATTGACACTTCATCGGGGATTTCGCTCAAGTCGCTTCTTCACTTTTTTAACCATTTCATGTGACGTTACGGTCTTTTGATGACCACCTCCCTGACTTTTCATGATGCTACCAGTATCATTGTAACGAGTAATGGTGCCATAAACAAAAACTTTATTTAGTTTAAGGAGCTCGAGCTCACGAACAATCGCTGGTTGCGATTTACCTGCCAAATATAATGCAATCAGACTATTACGTTTGAAATCCATTGCTGATTTTCTTTTTTCGCGTTTACTCTCGGCAAAATGCTACCACGCGCTTGTAAACAATACTCTGGGCTATCATTTAGCCAACTAACAGACAAGGCATCATCTGCGCAAACGGTCTGTAGTTGGTTACACTTCGAGGTGCTGGCCCTTTACGGCAAATCAAACGTAGAAAGTGGCGATGGATAGGTCACATGCTTAGAAAACTGACAGATAGCATCACGAGAATAGCACTGGACTGGAACCCGCAAAGGAGGTGACGGTCGGCCAAAGATTACTTGGTGAAGGTCGATGTTACGCGAACTAGCAAATGCCGACATCATATGGGGCGTCGCAAAAACAACAGCCAAGAACCATGTACGATGGAAGAGTCTTGTTGAGCGGAGTGAAGGATACAAAAAAATAATTCAGATTGTGCGACTCCGATTACTCATTGATTTTGCTATTCTGGAGTAGGGAATAAATAATTCATATGCGCATATATATACTATGTATGCGGTTTACGGGTGCCCTTTATTTCTTTTACATTTCTGATATAAAGTATTTACGTTCCTCGCTACCACCACTAATGAATGATGATTATTTATATGCCAATATTTTTCGTATTTTATTTATGAATTCCTAATTACCGACTGGAAAACAGAAATTAAACACTTTTATATATTTAGATTGATTATTGCTCGCGTAAATTAGTTAAATCTGCATCACCATCAATCATTTCGGTATTTAATTGTCATGAATGACTCAATTTTGGCTGTCATGCATTTTGAATGTGCGGTAGATATTTTCTTCGCGTAAATATGTATTTAATGATGTGCACACATACATATACCAGTGATTGTGTGTATACATATTTTTATTTTATCATTATTATTTTTTTTTTTGATTAATGCTATGCGTTTTTTGCACCTCAGCAACTTGACTTGAGCATTTCGTAATGAATTGCAGTATTCTCAGCTTTTCTGCTGGCGTTGTTAAATTAATTATGCCTAAATGCTGTCAGCTTAGAGGTAGGTATGCAGCAAAAAGATACACCGGTACACCGGTATTTGTGCTAACTTGAAGTCGTTTTTTCAGCTTTGTGCCTAAAATGCCATAATGTGATGATGATAAATGATGTAGTTCCTACTTTGGCAATTTTCAATACATATTATTAATTTTCTATCAATTTTTAATGTTGTTATTATATGGGATTTAATTTATCGTCGGCAATGTGGAAAAATATTAAACCTCAAGAAAGCTCTATTTTGCTGTGTTATTAGATGAGTCTGCTACTAGCCGCCGCTATAGCTTTGACGACATATTGCGGCTGCCATGGTATCACTGTTGGTCACAAATTACCCATAATTTCTTGGACTTACTGACATTTTCATGGTGATTAATTACTTAATGAGTTTGCTTTTTAACTGCTAACGAAAAATCTGTTGTTAATGACATTTTTCCAACAGCGGCCAAATTGATTTCTTTTAATGTTTTTCGCCGTTGGCAGCGATTTGCCCATGGTAGCTTTTAATATCCTACAAGCTGTCGCTGTTGCTCTTTTTCATTCGTTTGACTTTAGTCTTACATTAACTGATGCCACTTCATTCCACTAAATTCCATTTCCACATTCGTTGCGCGACTTTGTCTTACTTGCCACCGCTTGCTTACTTAACGTCAACGCGCTGGCAAGTCATGCATACTTATACACTCATAGCACATACAGTTGCACTTCGGATACATATAGCGGGTGTTTTTTTAGCTGCATGAGAACTATGGATATCGAAAACTATCGTTTGACAGCTGAGAAAAGCAAACTGTGTTACATTTCTGATCAGTAAAGTTTGGCGAGTAATCATCAATCGTTTAACGCCAGAGCAACACAGCCCGCGATCTATTCTCGGCCCCGATCTCTGGAATCTGAGCTACGGTGAGACATTGAGCATGGAAATGCCAGAAGATACATACCTAGTGGGATGCGCGGACGATATAGTGGCGGTCATACCAGCTCGGGACACTGAGGACGCTAGAAGGAAGCTGAACCAAGTCATGATAAGGGCGCAAATATGGCTTGAGGACCACGGCCTGGAACTCCCCAAACATAAAACCGAAGTCATCCTTATGATACGATGTCGACACGTCCTTAGTGACCCAAAAAGTAGTAAAATACTTAGGTATTCAACTTGACTGCAGGCTTACTTTCTGGACCCGGATACGGCATGTGGCTACCAAAACAGCAAAGGTCATGGGTATGCTAAGTAGATTAATGGCAAATATCGGTGGACCAACACAAAGCAAAAGAAAGCTAATTATGGCGGCCACAAAATCAATTCTCCTGTACGGCAGCGAAATATGGGAGTTGTGATAAATTGCAAAGCCAAGCGCAAAGCACTGGAGTCTGTGCAACGAACAGTGGCACTCAGAGTTGCCTCAGCCTACCGCACTGTCTCAGGCGCTGCAATTTTCATGATCAGTGGTCAGATACCTCATTGTTCGGGAACGAATGGATGCGTGGCACTCCAACAAGAAACACAAACAAACTGCGGTGGCAAAGCCGATAGGACACTGAACCGAGTGGCAGATGGATGGCAAAATTTATTCCATCAATTGACAAATGGGTCCAAAGGAACTTCGGAGAAGTGAACTACTTCTTAACTCAGTTACTCTCGGGCCACGGATACTTCCAGATTTACCTATACCGTATTGGCAAGGTAAACGATCCCAAGTGCGAACCACCGAGCGATGACGCTGAACACACGTTTTTTAGTTGTGACAGATTGCTCGCAGAAAGAAATCCTCTGAAAATGTTCCAACGCGGGGACAACTTGAACGCGGTAAAGAAATACATCGAGAACGTACTACGAAAAAAAAGATTGACCTCGATTGAAGTGAAGCCGCACAGATAGAGTCACAAGAAGATGAGCCTATAGCATGAAAGCTGGCTACAAATATGGTGGACCTAGTGAATAGAATTGGTCCTTTATGGATGCCGTTCTGGGCCCTCCCTCTATATTAATAGAAAGCAGTTCCGGGAAGGGTGTCTCCCCAGAAGGAGAGGAGGGATCGTTTTAGTGGCCACACCACATGACGCAGTAGACGATGGTTGTTGTAAGTGCGAAGGCATTTTGAACCCTACCTCACCCACCAAAAAACAAAAAAAAGAGCAACGCATCCAAGAAATCAAAAAATGTAAATAAATAATTGGCTTGGGGGTTTGCCATTGCCTGCCGAGGGGCGACCGCTATTAGAAACAAATGGTAGGCACCAACCCATTCGGCTACACCAAAAATTTGCTTTGGAAATTTTGTGCAAATTTATTTTGAAAAACAAAAAAATTGTGTGCAAAGTTCATAGACGTAAGTGTTGAAGAAAAGCCGAAATACGCCGTCGATTCGTCGTCGTTCTCAACTTTTTGGCCTTTGTCCAGCGACTACGTGGAAAATTGTACGAAAGAGTCTTGGCTTAGTTTATGTTAAGTTAGGTTATGGGTAGTCGATCTGTACAACCAACTCACTTAGACCTTACAGGTCCATTGTGATCCACTGCGCAACGCCGGAACCTCATTTACTTCTCTTCGTGGCTTTTATGAAACGTAGTATTGATCCCAACTCCACGCCAGACAGTTCTGTAAGAGAATTGAAAAAGTATTTACAACCTGCTCTGATTTTAGCTAAGGTTGGAGAATTGCAAAGGAAGTGCTCAACTGTTTCTTCCTCTTCCTCTAGAATCTTGGCTTACGTGACTATAAAGTACAGTTCGTAGTAAAAAGTTGGACTCATCGAATGGACCACGTAATTCGTAGCCGCGGCGGACATATGCCGGATATCATATTCAAAAAACAAAAACCAAAAAACTATGAAATTATTTTCCAGATTATATTAAAAAAATGCATCCAACAAATGTTTTGTTTTGTACTCGTATAATCCTTTTAAGTTCCCAAGCTCTTAAGAAAGCACCCAATATATATATGCATGTATGTGTATATGTCAGTATCTATCGAAAAATCAAGCTCATATTTTGCTATTGTTGATTGATTGATAGATTTCGTTTTCTTCCCTTTCATTGAGCAGTCTTGTTTATTTATTTTTTTACCAAGCAATTACTCGATTATAGGTTTTTTAGTTAATTATTTGTTGAGCTTGCACGTAAGCTCATTTTGTCTAATTTTCTTCATTTTTCTTGCCTTTTTGTGTTGTTTTTTCGCAATGATTAATTGTTGGCTAATGACTATTTTCGAAAAAGCAGCAGAAACTTTAAAAAAGTCGACAAAATAAATGCGATTTCATTACATGCTTAGCAAAGGCAACGGTTATTTAAAAACGCTGATACTCAATGAAAACAACCTCATTTTTATGTAATTTTAGGTAAGCTGAGTGATAGGTTTTGGCATCTTTTATGAATTGTGTTGAGTAAGAAGATTAATTTTTGCCACTGAATCAGCGAATCTAACATCAAATTAATTGCTTTGGGAAGTTATATGGCAGCCAATTCATGAACTTTCGTGGAGAACAACCTGTGTATGAATGTGTGCCAAATATACCCTTGAGTTAGAAAAAAAGTGTCCTCAATATATCCAACAAAACCTAATACATTTTTTGCAATTTAAATCTATTTAGTTTTATTTTCTCGAGGTTTTTGAATAGACCTCATTGTGGCACGGAATAGTCGTATGGCAAACTGCGACTCGGAACCATTTTTGTACCGATGACACAAACATACTGACACTTTAGACGCATTAACTTCGCTTCCACTGAAACGAATGTCACCAAGCTTTCACTGGAAATCAGCTAGGGATTCATTAAAATAAAAAGATGGCGCCATCAAAAACATTTTTATAACGCCAGTCTTGTTTATTTTGGACTTCACATTGTTTAAAATATCAATGGATTAGTGCATCAAGCATGGATTTTTTTTAACACAAAACTTTGGAGGATTCGGGAAATTATAACAACGCTTCTATGTGCCCGGTTAAGGAGCACAGTAAAAGTCTTAGCAACCAATTCATATTGGGATGTGACAGCAGAAATCACCCCTTTAGGCACTTGGTACAGCCTGAGCTACCTCATACGGGAGTCTCTTACCACTTTCCTAAACATCACCCATCACAAATGAAAAGCTTCATCTGCTTCGAGAGATCGCGTAATTTCGACTCAATTACCATTTGGATATTGTAGCAGCTTAAACTCCTATTTATTTAGAATCGGCCCCAAAATACTCAATGTATGTCCGGCATGTGATGGTGAGCCGCTGGATACTAACCACCTATTCACATACCCCCTTGAACCTACTCACCTAACATCCCTCTCCCTCTCGAACGAACCCGTCGAAACAGCATGTTTCCTAAGCCTACCTTTAGATGAGTTAGACGATGACGATTAGTGACGGGCTTAATGAACTGCTACAACAACATGGAAAATTAACCATAGACCAGTCATACGTAAAAGCACCATGCTTTATTAGAGAGAGCAATTGCTGCCATATGCCGATGAAATTTCAGTCATCCGCTTTAATAAGCGCGTTTATTTGGGAACCTTGAAATCCAAAGCAGACTATTTGTTATTGTTGTTGTAGCAGCATATGCAGTCCCCATGTATAAGGGAATGGAACTGGAGTGACAGTCCTTGGCCGGATATAAATCCGAGTCGTTCCGGTAACGTAGAACAGACTATCGCAGAATATTTATTGCCAATAAGTACTACTTTAGTCATAGCAGACAATTAAAGAGCAAAATCCTCTTTTGACGGAAATAAACCACACCTTACAAGCGTCTCATCATGAGGCACTGGGAGTGTTCGAGAGAAAGATTATATGAACGATTTTTGTATCTCTGCCTCTTAGCTACAGGATAGAGCAATGACCGATATAAGCTTTACGGCGCCTGAAACATAATGCAGCGAATAGGTTATTATGTTTCCGTCTATATGGATACAAATACTCTTTTAGAATTGGAGAGCTATTATTCGATGCAGTACCTGCTGACCGTAGTAGACGAAAACAATGGTCTGCCTTGCGTTAAAAGAATCTAGTGAAGAAGGACTCGTTTTCATTTGATATGCCCAACAGGTTCCGATAACCACAAGGAAGAAACGCGCTAGTCATTTTGTAGAACCCAGCTAAACTCGCTTTGGTGCTTATCGCGACAATCAAGAAGAAGAAGGAGAAGTTCTGGGTAAATTGTGAGTTGCTTGTGATTGGTTAGCTTCCAAAGATAATCTATTTAGCGCTAAGCATCTTATAAATCTCATCAATTTATAGTTGTTATAAAAGCACATGGCTCGAGCCAACAGAACGCCTTTTATTGCTACCCAACATTTCTGATCTTTTTCATACATCAACTTTTCAAGTATTCCTCATAAACTTCTCACTTAAAGTCAATAGGCGCTATAAATTTCACAAATCTCAGTTATTTTTTGGATTTCCATTTCTTCGACGAACGGAATAAATCTATGGTTGTAAGCTCGAAAAGTAGGGCCGTATTTTTTATAGTTTAATTCGCTTGCTAATATGCGAATATATTTATAACACCAATGGTGTAAAAACCAGTGTCGACTGGGGATATATATATTAATTCACATCTTTGTGTGAGTGTGCTTCGGCGATAATTAATGATATATAAGTAATAATAAATGTTGTTATGAAAAATTTTTCACCTGAACTCAACCTTTCGAAGCCCAGAAAATATTCTATCGCCTCAGATTTAAAAATATATGAATATATGGTGCATTCTTTAACAAAATTAAAAATTACTAGCATCAAATAAGTTTTTTTAAACCGTTTAACACATTTTTAATAAAAAGTTATATACATACATACAAGGTGGCGCAAAATTAATCATCCAATTTTATTTTTGAATAACTTCTTTACTAATTAAAAAAAATTATTGTAAGTGATCGAATTATTTATTTTGATCTTTATGCGCTCCATAGATTTTCTGTTTTTATGATGCAGCTGTCTTTCCACAAGTGTCAAGCTACATCCCTAGCAGACTTGGAAGTTACATCCCTAGCAGACTTCTAATGAGAGGTTGGTGACATTCGGTTCAGTGGAAGTGTAGTTATTGCGTCTAAAGTGTCAGTATGTTTGTGTTATCGGTACACAAATGAGTTTCGTAAGAAGTTTATCTCGTGCCAGAGTTCATGAGTGGCAATGAGCAAACGGGCCGCCCAAAATCAGTAATCACCGAAAACTCCATCGGAATTGTTCGTAAATTTATGAAAAATGAACCGAAACCATCATTGATATTCATGGAATCGGAGTAGAATATCTCCAAAACATCGATTTATCGCATTTTAACTGATCATTTGGGCTTACGAAAGGCGTTTCATTCCGCACAAGTTAACTGAGGATCAAAAATTGCACAGAATTCAACATTCGAAAGACCTCATTAATGAGGCGAGAAACGACGAGAACTTCCTTTACAAAATTGTAACTGGTGATGAAAGGTGGTGCTTCCAATATGAACCTGAAACTAAGCGTCAAAGTGCCGAATGGAAGGCCACAGACTAGCCACCACCCAAAAAATTGCGTTTGGAGAAGTCAAAAATCAAGTCGTTTTTACGATTCCAAGGGAATTGTCCACAAGTAGTTCGTGCCAAAGGGTCAAATCGTCAATGCAATTTTTTATCTTGGCGTTTTGAAGTGTTTGTTGTATCGCATTCGTCGAATTCGCCTTGAATACCGCGAAGGAGGAAGCTGGCGCTTATTGCATGATAATGCACCATCTCATCGATCCACTCTTGTGACTGATTTTTTGACTAGAAATCGCATTGTAATCATCAATAACTCACCGTATCTACCTGATATGGCGTCCTGTGACTTGTACCTATTCGGATAATTGGATATGGCGATGAAAGGAACACGTTTAGCTTTCATGGAGGCCCTCCATAAGGCTTGTACCAACATCCTGAAGGACATTCTGGTCAATTACCTGAAACACTTTTTCGAATAGCTTCTAGATCGTGCAAAATAGTGTATCGAAGCCAGAGGGGACTATTTTGAATAAATAAATTCGAAGTTATCAGTACAAAGCTCCTGTCGTTTCTATTTTAGCTCAGTCTTTTTTATTTTGGACTTCACCTTGTATTTACCTTGTTTACTCTGCTCACTTTTACTGTCACTACTATAAGACTTACAGTCACTTTCTTCATCATTAATGTCTTGATCTTGGTAATTTTTTAATTTTATTTTTACGCTGCTATTTCCAAATACTTTTGATAGCTAAACAGTTAATAATGACAGTGTATCGTAAGTTTTTTGTTGGCCATATTCCATGTCCGGGAAAATAAATGTAAAATCAATTTCTATTAGATAATGTGAAGAAATTATTTGAGCCAAAAGTACAGCTGAATCAATACGAACAAGAATAATAAATAAGGAAGCTTTATGCCGTAATTCGTACCAAATTGATACGAGGAGCGGATAAGGGTTAAAACGGCTATGAAATGTCTTAGTCGAGATATTCTAAGAAATAGTTTGATTTGGCTCGTATTCGGAATATGTCTTATCAGTCATAAAATTTCTATTTTTGAAATAGAGCCGTTAGGTGGCGCTATGATCGAGATATTCAATAAATCTTATTTAGGGTCAGGTTTGGGTCATATTCAGTCACTAACTGGAGCTGAGATGATGAAATTTTTTTATTCCTATCGCGTCGATCATCGTCGATTTCGATTTTCAGCTTTTGCCTTAATCTGTGCTAATATCATATAGATCAAGGTCATCTATGTTGCTACTTCGCCATCAGCTCCTTGGACGTCCGCTATTTCGTGCTGCTTGTGGATTCCAGTCTAAAGCATTTCACCCAACGCTCTTTTCTTTCCCGAATTTCAATATTTATTGAAATGATTGACCTTCAAGCGCATACATACTCGTTGTCATCGGAATCCCAGTTCGATATCAATGAAAGTACACAGTTGTGCCCAATGGAAGTTGTAATTAATTTACTTCCATGAGAAATTTTTCAAATGTCTGCTTAAATAATTACATGAAGGTTTGTATAAACTTTGTGCAGGGTTTGTTGCAACAAATAATATTTTGAAGTTTATAGAAAAATTGCCCCTTAAATGTTTATAAATTCTACCAAGCAAGCAACACATGAAACGTCCAATGAATAAAGGCAACGTTGTAAAATATAAGGGAGCTGAAGCCAGAAAATGAGTAGGGAAAGTCTGCTTTATTACTTCACCTTTATTATTCCGGCATGGTTTTTATTGTAGTATAAACTAGTTGTATATAAAAAACAAAAACAAAATAAAGAAACAATTAAATAAAAATAAATAAATATTGAAATCTTTGCAATGTGTCGCGCTGCTATTGTAGTGAACTCAGGTGTGCATATGTTGCATATACCGACACACTTAATTAATTGCTTTATGCAAATAAGTTGGAGGAGGTTAATTGAAGGTTAGTACAGGGGTTATTAAGCAATAAATCATAAATGTTGGAATTTTCAATTATAAATATTGGAATTTTCAAACCAAAAGTTTTGTACAAATTTCGTTTCACATCGCTCGATCTTAGGTGTAAACTAATAAAATTCAATTTGCTTAGACCGCACCTCAAAAGTTTCAAAATATATTATTAAAATAAATAAAAATGTTTAAAAAATTTAATAAAATACTAGACACTTGGGCTCGTCCGGGATTTGAACCGGGGACCTCCCGCACCCTAAGCGGAAATCATACCCCTAGACCAACGAGCCAGTTGGGGACTAAAATAATACCTAATACTGATGGGTGCAGGGTGTCAAAACAAAATTTAGGCCAAGCTTTTGACTTTTAAATATTTACTGTAGATAAAAAATGTCGCAAAAGACGAAATTCGCATGGAAATATTGTTTTATAAATAAGATATCTAACATATATATCACTATGTCTTAATTAAACTTGATAGTAATTTTGTTAAAAGTAAAAAAAGAAATATTTAAAATTAAAAAAAAAGGTTTAACACTTGGGCTCGTCCGGGATTTGAACCCGGGACCTCCCGCACCCTAAGCGGAAATCATACCCCTAGACCAACGAGCCAGTTGGAAAACAACTGCTCTATTGTGAATAACTACGGCATTGTGGAGCAAAAGAAAGAAATAAAGAAAAAATATAAAACCAAAAGCCAACTGATCATAACTATTCGTTGGTTTATATGTTAAATTTGTAAATTCGAAGGTTTGTTTGCACGAATGTGTTCATTTCCAACACACCACAAACATACTCGTGCATAGAGCTACATATTTTTGTTCGTGCTGAATATTTTTATGTCAGCGTTTTGGTTTGACTTCTTTGCTGTACCAGCAATCTTTGGAAAATATTTATTATCAGTCGTCAACAAACACACACACAGGCACACTCGATTGAAAATATTATACAACAAAAAGATACAACAAAGAGTATGTCTGAGAACTTGTTTGTGTTTTAGTGGTTTTCGCGGTAGCAATCGGAGTCGAAATGGCCGTGAAAAAGTAAGAGAAAGTAAATATATACATACATATCTGTTTATAAATTGAATAGCGCAACAATTTTTAAAGTTAAATATTACAAAATATATAAAAACCTATTAGATCTGATATAAAGCTCGATAGCACAGAAGCAGATAATAAATAAATATATATTTGCCCATGGTTTCTAGGTGGAGCACGGGGCCTCAACAAACAGCTTAAAATGTGATTAGAAATTGTATTTGCCTCCTCGAATAAACTGCTTTCTGTGCTTCTGCATCCACCTGTCGCATCCAGGCGTTGGCTGGTCTCTCGCGTCTGTGACTCCCTTGGCGAGTCCAATCCAACGCAGTTTCTGTGACGTCGTCCAGCGGATTACGCAGTGTATGGACGATTCATCCATTTGTGACGTCGTACTTCGAGGAGGACGAGTATTTATTCAGTACTAACCCGTAGGACAGTGTTACTTATGGTTTTAGGCAAGAATATCCGCATGATTTGGCGTAGACAACAATAACTAACACTCTATAAGACTCTCATCACTTCCGTCCTAACGTATGGCGGAGAAGCGTGGACGATAACAATATCCGATGAAGCGACGCTTGGAGTGTTCGAGAGAAAGATTCTGCGAAATATTTCTGGACCTTTGCACATTGGCGACGGCGAATATGGAACAATGAGCTGTATGCGCTTTACGACGGCATAGACATACCCCAGCGAATAAAGATCCAACGGCTACGTTGGCTCGGTCGTGTCGTCCGAATGGATACAAACGCTCCGGGTCTGAAAGTATTCGATGCGGAGGAAGAGGGAGGTCTCCTCTGCGTTGGAAAGATCAGGTGGAGAAGGACTTGGCTTCACTTTGTGTGTCCAACTGGCGCCGGATTTTACGTTGGCGTCGAAAATGCGGAACTTCGTACATCTGGATATGTGCGCCGATGTCCAGACTTCATCCAGCATACCAAAGGCAGAACGTGCTTTTGATATGCGGTTGAAAATATCTTCTGCTGATCCGCCATTTTTTGTGCTAATGCTGCCAAGAGAGCAGAATTAATGTACTATTTCTAAGAGGTTGCCAGCGAACTGCATAGCCTGCGTTTCGTTGGTATCAATGCACATACATTTTGTTTTAGCGAAGTGGATTTTCGCGCTGTTTGAGCTGCAGAAGCGCTGACCGCATGCAACTTTGAAGATATATGCGATATATTTGTGCAGCATCAAGCATATATCTACGCGGATGATCCAGGTCCTCTAGATTTCCGTTCTGACCCCAGGCAATGCCTCTATTTTCCGCGCAAGCTTGCCGCATAACTCTGTTCAAGACTAAATTGAAAGCACACATCCCTGTCTGGCCCCGGTTTCTACTTGATTACTGGCACTCAAAGCATTTTCATGATGAACACTTCAGCAAGCATCAGTGTACAAGTTCTTTACAATATCGATTATTTATTCGAGCACTTCGTTGGACGCGAGAACACTCCAGATTTGCATCATGCCTTAAAGTATCGAATGACTTCTCGAAATCGATCAAGGAAAGATATAGAGGAGAGCGCCACTCCATCGATTGCTCAACAATCACTATTAGAGTGTTAACGTGATTGACGCCTGAGTGGTATGGACGAAAGCCGACTTGTTCATTGGGTAAATTCGAGATGGATACTGGGATGGAAATTGGGCAAAAGTCCAAAAGATGGACAGGCTTTTGTAAGATATATGGGCTATAATTTTGTTTATCATGCTGAGTCATGTTATCCCTCTCAAAATTTTGCACTCGGATACAAGTGCTGAACATGCATATACATACTTTTCATTTTTCCCGGTTCCCCTGTGGCGTAATAATAGTTGAACTGCTTTCTGAATTAACATAAATCTATTAGATAGTCTTCATGTCTATCCTATTGGGCATCATTTAAAGTGTTAAAAAGACAATTTTCAATTTCGCTTCAGTGGAGCTTCTTAGTTCCAACCGATAAGCTTTCATCTGTAAATTTATGCTAGGCTCGACGTCTTGAACACTTCGTCCAACGCTGTTCTAGTTTTTTGATCCCTTCCGAATGATAGCAATTGTCAAAGTCTGGGGAGTCCGACGGAGCTAAGGCTAGAGTATAGGGGGATGTAAAACGAGTTGGAATCCTATTTCTAATAATTTTGCGCCCAAAACTCCTGCGGCGTGAGCTGATGCCTTGCCGTGATGGAAAAGGAAGCTCCCTCCACTTCCTCTATTCAAACAAATGCCAAGCACAAGGAAATACGCCGATCTGACTGAGGCTTGGTGGGTGTTCTTCCAAGAGATGCTACTAACTAAGCATAAGATCGATACGCGCCAGTAGTGCCATCTCTCTGACTGTGCACGGACTTTTCAAACGACCCTCGTAAGTTATAGAAAAAGGTTGTTTCTAAAAACGGTCACTTAACGGCAGACATAGACCAGCTTCGGGTGCAATTCTGCTTTTCAAATCTTCTACAATTCTGAGCTGATATAAAACTGCAGGTCTTTCAATTTGTCGAACCACACCGAGACGCGCATCAAAAATTGGAGAAGACTCTCAGCCAAATACCTAACGAAGGATGTGTGTGCCAATTATAAATATAATTGGATTTTCTAAACATTAACTTTTAAGTGGCTTAGATTGATTCCTTACTTCAATTGGTTCAAGGTACGTGGGCACCAAAGTTCTTAAGTAGCACTTGCTAACTTCGAGTTGTTGATATCTAATGCTTCAGATAATACTCGTAATAGAGGCGAAATTAAGTTCAATTGCAAATAAAGTAGTTTACTTTTCGCCACGCTAACGAAGCTTTCAGGAATTGTAAACTAATATGTGGAACTTTTTTATTTGACTTACACTTAGATACGAATTGATAGGCGCAGCCCACGACTATAAGCTGGCGCTACTTGACTTTATATATCGGGTATTCCATTACGACCGCCTGTTTTCACTTTGATGCCAATTTTTAGGTCAGCTGCACAGCGCCTGCGGTTGGCAGTAGTTTTGGGTAAACTCTAAGGATTTGTGTTGGAGAGTTTCTCTACCGGAGTGGCGAGTATTTTCTGGATGGTTTGTAGATGTCTTTCTTGTTTCAGTTCCAGCTTTTCGTCGATAAGTGGCACAGTAAATTGAGAGAGTAGAGGAAATTTGGTCAGTTTCTACCCAGAAGAAATAAACAAATGTATCTATCAGGCGACTTAGTGTCTGGTCTTAGACAAGCAACCTGGGTAACCTGATCTAACCTACCCAGAAGAGATATGCCCATTTTATCGCAGTTCGGCCTTATCAAAGTAGTCATTAAAAGTCGCTTCTTCAGCGGGACTTTCACGAATCAGTTTACAGCAAACTTACAGGCTAAAAACATTGAATTGATACAACTTTTAGGGCCATCTGGGAATGTATGGCAAGTGACCGAGTTTGAAGAAAAACCTCTGCTTTGATGAAGCGCTTTGGACTTTGATGTGTTTCAAACTTTTTCTTGTGTACTCATTTCAATAATTAACCTATGAAGAAGATTTTTACAAGCTAACTTTAAAAGAAATTATAACTATCGGAGTTGAATTTGTTAAAGTCATTCAAATTTTATTATGTCCAGTCGTATTATTTCCAGGATTTGGCGTAATGTGAAGATCTGGTCGATGGAGGACTTACCACGTCTGAAGCCGCGCTGATAAGGGCCGATCAGTGTGTTGGCAAACGGCTTAAGTCTTCCACATAGGACGCTAGACAGGACCTTGTAAGCGATGGTTAGAAGACTGATGCCCCGGTAGTTGGTGCAGATCGTCGGGTCACCCTTCTTCAGTACAGGACAAAGAACACTGAGATTCCAATCGTCGGGCATGCTTTCTGCTAGCCATATTTTGCAGATGAGCTGATGCATGATCCCTATCAGCACATCACCGCCAGTCTTGAACAATTCAGCGGGCAAGTCGTCAGCGCTAGCCGCTTTGTTATTTTTGAGCCGCTGAATGGCAACTCTGACTTCGTCATGACTAGGTGGTGGAACGTCCAAATTATCGTCGATTGGTGGTATCGGGTCATCTTCTACTGGGGCGGAATTGCAAGTAAATTGCAGAAGTATTCCCTCCATATGCCCCGTGTGGACTGTGTATCCATAACCAGATCTCCGTTTTTATCTCTGCTGGCTGATGCTCCGGTCTTGAAAAAATTGTGTCAGACACTTGACATGTTGATAGAATTTTCGAGTATCATTCCTGCCCCTGTACTACTCTAGCAGCTCTCGCTCACGCTTCTCCTGTTCTCGTTTCTTGCGTCTGAAGAGGTTCTTCGTAAGATCTTCGGTCCTGTGCGCGTTGGCGAAGACTACCGTTCAAGAATGAACCACGAGCTGTATGAGCTATACGCCGACATTGACGTAGTTCAAATATCGAGGTTATGTTTAGCAGAAGATTTGCAGGATTTTGCGAAGGCATTGAAAGTGAAAACTTGCAGTGAGTTTATATCGGCCGCTGTTGCATTCCACGTTTCACAGGCATAGATGAAAGATGATTTGACATTAGAATTAAAGATTCTCAGATTTGTGCGTTGTGAAATGTATGTGCTTTCCAGATTGGGCGTAGCCAAATGTAGCTAGAGTTTTTCTTATGCGGGTTTCTATGTATTCGAGCCACCTGACACCGAAATGTTACTGCCCAGAATACAAAAAGATTGCTTTCCTGCAGTGGATACCATCGAGAAGGAATTGACGCGTACTTTGATTGTTAGTACGCCTCACTTTGGTTTTGAAGATTTTAAATACTAGCACTGATTTTATCTTTTTTCACGCTAAGGAATTCTTTGATTTGTATTTTAGAATTTTTCTTGTGTTTCCGAACCTTCTTGGCTTAGTTCTTTTCCTAAGTTTTTTTTTCTTTTTTCCGTCCTAATGTTTCCAACTGTGTTTTTATTATTCATGATGTTCTCTGTATATCAGCTTCACGGGCATGTTTTACAGCATGTATTGCGTTGCCTTTTGAGAAGTTTTGTTGTAGATATTTGAGTCTCTTCGATTTTCCAGTGGAGGTATGTTCGATTGAAGCATTAGAAACAGGTAGCAATTTATGTTTGAGATCAGTAATGCTTTGATAACTCCAATTGATTGCAATTGTCTGGAGGTCAGAGTTGAGTATCCGAGATCAGAACATCTGAGGAGAATGACATGATTCAGCCCAAACAGTTTCTGGAGAAATACTTGACGCAATCACAAGTATCACCGCATGAATACCTAAAGGGCAAGCCCGGTAAGATCACATCCACTGAATTCGAAAGCTGCGACTTTGTCAACCTTAGAAGTCTGAGGGAGATTCTTCATGTTCCCACAATGCGACATTCTTTTGGAGCACATTTTGTGTTGGCAAAGTTCTTGAATCGTTTTTTTTTTCAAAATGTGGTTGGAAATGTGGTGGGCGTGTAAAGCATTTATTACCGTTAGTTGTTAAACCGTTATTTCTGAAAGATGAAATTCGCATGTAGGGAGATTACCCTCTCAGGGAGTTGTGAATTGGTTACTGAGGACAAATAATTGGGCGCCGTTGAATTTCTTGATTTGGGGGTTTTCGAAGATGAAGGTGTCCGCCAATTAACAAATATTTATTGTTGAAATTTAATTAGACTCAATCTGACATTTATGAGATTGTGATTGGAAACTGCGTAAAACAGGATTTAAGTTGGGGAGGCAGTCATGTATTGGGCATTTATGGTACTTAGACGAAGCCACTAAGTACTCCTATGCCACAGGACAGATGGCCACGGTATTCCTTACGTAAGTCTATGCCATCTTGAACGGGGCATACTGGCTAAATAAGAAAAAGCGGCGGGGTAACAGTATTAGAATTTGTATTGACAGTCAAGCTGCACTGAAAGCTCTTGCTAACCCACGCTGCTCTTCGAAATTAGTCGGTGAATGTAAGACAAAACTGAACAGTGTTGGAAAACACAACAAAGTTAGTCTTATTTGGATGCCTGGACATTGTGGCATTACAGGGAACGAGTTAGCTAAGGCAAGTGAAGGCTATGCAAGTATGCCGTTGATCTGAGTTGAACTCGTGCAGAGTTGCCAAATACTTTGTGAAAGAACCACACAGGAAAACAGCGACCTTTCTCCTAAAACTCAGCAAGAAGGACCTGAGAGTACTGGTGGATGGGCACAACGTCTGTGGTTAGCATATGTATGGCTACCATGGGGGTCGTAGACATCCCGATATGCCTATCCTGTCTTGATAATGAGGACACAGCAGAGCATTTTTTCTGTAGCTGTCCTGCATTTTTCAGAATCAGACTTAGGATATTGGGTAGTGATGTACTGAGTATGGATAAATTTCATACTCTTCCTCTTCCGGATCTCTTGAAATTCATCAATGAATCCAAGAGATTTGCGGAAGAGTGACGTCAAACTAATTTATCCGTCTTACCATCCACTTTTTATATTTTCTATCTTAATTATTTCTACTGATATCTATCCGGGTGTAGTACAATGGGTGGTGCTTGGACTTGTCCAACCCCTCACAAATCTAATCGAATCTATTGGGCATATCCATGTTTGCACTTCATATAACAATAAAAACAATCGAGCTGTTCAAGTAACCATAGCGTTTTTTTTTTTCAAATTTCAATTTAGGCGGTCTTACTGGCACACCCTATGCTATAATATGTACTTATAAATCTACATATCAATAAAAGGAGGCAAATATTTAACAATTATTTACTCCGCTTGATTATTTTTGTATACTCTATAAGTTTACTTGAAACTAAATTATATTTAGAAAAGTTTATTCAAGTAACTCCTTCTAATACATTCATGCTCCCAAGTCAATAGGCAGTCATCACAAAAGCAACTAGAGAAAATAAGTGTTTATTTGTTTGCATAGAAATTTGTTTGCATACACCTACATACATACATACATATATACATATGCACATGTATGTGTATGTTGATTGCATAACGCTTAATTTTCCATTCACTTCAATTTAGTTATTTGTCAACTGTGCACACAGCCTTAAAAATATTAATATTTAAAATACCATTTGTGTTGACAGCAAACAAAATAAGTTAACAATAATCATCATCTCAGCTGGTGAATGGTTGATTGTACATACGAACATACGAACGAACAGGCATCCAAACAGCGGAGCCGACGACGATAACTTGTAAAATTGGGCGGTAAACTTAGAAAACAAATTACCTATTCATGTCAGGCATCATAAAGTGGCGGCCAGGCAGTCACATCACAACAATTGACGGTAAAAATAAAACCGTTTACACATTTAGAATAGCAGCAACAGCACCAACAACAAAGCCGACATCCACTATAGTAATAGCAAAGTAATTGAATTAATAAATGAACTCAGCTAAATGACAATAAAAAAGTCGGAAAAAATGGCACAAAGCTGTAGGAGAGGGGAGTAGTGGGAATGGTTGTGGAGTTGATTGTGCACTGTGAGCTTTCAACAGCTGTCAGTCATAAAAAATTCTAGCTACAAACGCGCTTAACATACCTAATTGAATAGATATGTATTTATTTACAAATCATACGTGTGCGTCTGTGTGTTGGTATAAATACATAAATTTGCTTATACAGATGTGTGCACGAACCCATACATACATATGTGTGTATGTGACAATCAAACGCGAACTTAATCAAATTGTCTTTACGTTAATACGAGGCGCTCATGGTATCTAAATTGCTAAAATTAAGCATAACAAAACACAGCAGAAATCACTGGCATCGCATTTGAAAACCAAATTGAAAATTTAAAAGCAATAAAAATAAATAAATTGTCGATTTGATGATAGGAAAAAATCATGTATGTGTGTGTATAAGCTAAAACAACACTGATTTAACACAAATCTATGAGTACCGTTTGCTCCGCACGAGTGCGACACTTGGAATAGCAATAATTTTTTCTATTTAATCAATTGAAAGTTTTCACTATTAATTTATTTACGATTAAGGATGAGAGTTTCTTTTAGTAAACAAAGAACTAACGGTTTTGGGTTACTCTCAATATTGAGATTTATATGCATGAATATTTAATGCAATGCCGATATGTCGGGATCAGATTTCGGGACTAACTTTTTTAATATTTTCTTTTATTTTAATGAAAAAAAAAATCTGAAAATGCAGATGTTTAATGCTATACCGAAATGTCGGGATCAGATGTCAGATTTTTTAATATTTTCTTTCATTTTAATGAAAAAAAATTTGGAAATGCAGATGTTTAAGGGTATACCGAAATGTCGGGACTAACTTTTTCAATATTTTCTTTTATTTTAATGAACAAAAATCTGGAAATGTCGGGATCAGATTTCGGGATAATTTTTTTTGTTATTTTCTGTTTTAATTTTAATTAATGATAATTTAGAAATGCAGATGTTTAATGGTATACCGAAATGTCGGGATCAGATGTCGGGACTAACTTTTTTAATATTTTCTTTTATTTAATGAACAAAAATTTGGAAAAGCGGATGTTTAATAGCATACCGAAATGTCGGGAGCAGGGAATACCGAAATATCGGGAGCAAATGTTTCGGGACTAACTTTTTTATTATTTTCTATTTTTGTATTGTATGTATGTATGTATAATTGGCGCGTACATCCTTTTTGGGTGTTTGGCCGAGCTCCTCCTCCTATTTGTGGTGTGCGTCTTGACATTCTTCCACAAATGGAGGGACCTACAGTTTTAAGCCGATTCCGAACAGCAGATATTTTTTAAGAGGGGCTTTTTCATGGCAGAATTATTAATTTTGTATTAATTAATAATAATCTAGATATGCAGATTTTTAATGCAATACAGAAATGTTGGGATCAGATTTCGGGATACATTTTGTTTTATTATTTTCTGCTTTATTTTAATTAATGATAATTTAGAAATGCAGGTTTTTAATGCAATACCGAATCAGAAAAGATAGATTTCGGGACTACATTTTTATTATTTCATATTTTTCAATTTTAATTATTAATAATCGAGAAATGCAGATTTTTAATGCGATACCGAAGTTTCGGTATCTCACTTCGGGACTAACTTTTTTATTTTAATTATTAATAAACAATAAACTCAGATTTTTAATTTAATATCGAAATTTCGAGATCAAAGTTCGGGACTATTTTTTATTATTTTCCATTTTCGTTTCAGTTAATAATAATCTAGAAATGCAGTATTTATTACAGTTTATGAAAAAACCAATTGTTTTTTCTTTTGGTGGGTGTGCTGCGGTCAAAAATGCCTTCGCACTTACAGCGACCGTCGTTTACTGTGTTGAGTGGTGTGGCCTCTAAAACGGGGTCTCTCTCTCCTGCTGTTGAGACACCCTTACCGGGACTACTTTCTGCATTACTTCGGAGACGCCCAGAACGACATCCATAAATTACCAATTCTATTCACCAACGTCTGGGTCCACCGAATTTGTAGCCAGCTTTCATACTATAGGATTGTCTTCTTGTGTCTCTATCGTGAGAGTTCGCTTTGTTCCACTGCGTCTATATTTTTTTCCGTAGTACGTCCTCAATATATGTATCTCTTTACCACGTTCCAGCTTCCCTCCCTGTTTGACCTTTGCTGCTTTGGTAATCGCATGTCGGCATATCTGGGTATTATATAGTATCTGCGTGTCGCCTATTTGCATGCTGACCTCGCGTGGCATGGGGCCTCATGTTAATAGGATGTCTTCGGCCTTATGTTTACGTTCTTATCATAACTTGGTTCAGCTTCCTTCTAGCGTCCTTCGATATCGCTATCTTAAAGGAAAATTTGCTACTAACTTCCACAAAATTACATATTCGGAAAATTTTATTATTTGATTAGCAAAAATTTCCATTGGCTCTTCGGCTCATATATGTTTGCTGCGCCTCCAATATACTCCACTCATCGACATCGCCGCGAAGCAAGACCTTACTTACTAGGTGGCGCTGTTATGACCACAACGATTTTTTAGAATGCTTGGGAGTTGCTTCCTTCACAGACAGGCTGAAGACAATTAGAAACATTGAGTACTTTTAGTGCTGAAACATTTCGAACGGATTAGTCAGTGGAACCGCCGATTATAAATTTACGCGCCCGCAATACTGAAAATTGGGAATTTATTAGATAGATTTTTAGGGAATAGTAGTTGCGTATAATAGATCTTAATCGAATATTTCAAAATTTATTTTTGAAAAACTTGTTTACTAAACAAAAAAATGTGATTTTGAGTGATAGAAATCTTTAGTTTGAACCTTACGTGCTCCATTGCTCGTCTGCTTGTATAGTCTCAAATATGATTCGCTTACAACTTCATTTGCAGAAATTAGAAACGTACTGATCGGGTGATTGATTTTGCGCCACTTTATATTTATTGACAAAAATCATAGTTGAATGCTACAAATTATAATGCGAAGTATCGCAATATCTTAAAATAAACCTGATCTGGATGCCAGGCCATAGAAATATAGAATGTAATTGCAAAGCAGATGAGCTTGCAAGGAAAGGTACAATACTAAACATTCACATACAAAATGTTCTAATACTGATTCACTTAGCTATGTACGTGCAAATTATTAATAGATGGACACTCTACCAATGCTGCTAATGCCTGCTGGAGGCAACAATTTTTTTGCCAAATAAGTAGGTAAACTTGGCCAGAATGGAACCACGGCCGCACAAAATCGCTACTGAATTTTTGGAGGCAGGTTATGAGGAACAACAAAGGGCTACTCACAGTACATTGTGTAATTGGAAGGCATGCAAATAGACTGGGGTCCCACATAATGACTTTGCCGAAGCTGTCAAAATATTGAAGAATAGAAAACCGTGGAACACCTCCTGTGTACACGCAATGCTCTATGCAGAAAAAGGCGTTCCACGCCCATATTCGCCTTTCTTGACAGCATTGACGAGGTCCATTAAATCCACAGGTTGGTTCAGAGAAGACTCAGAAATGTAAAGATGAGCTTCAGTATCACAGTCGAGTGTGTCGGATGACAGCCACTCAACCTAACCTTGTATTTAGACTTGTACTAATATAAAAAAATATAAAAAAATTCTATAGTAAAAAATGCCAAATATATCGAAGCTGAACGAAATGGTTTTATACCAGGAATTGAATCACCCAAATAACCAATTTAAAGTTCTTGATTTGATAAGAGGCCTCATTTAAATGTCAAGCAATCACTCTGATTTCAATAATCACAATCAGTTTTACGAAACTGTTGACGAACTGATAATACGGGTATGATGACTCAATACCTGACTGGCTGCCCGCCCTGACTGACAGCACAATAAAACGTTCATAAATTTGTTTATATTTATTTGCCTACTTCAAAGTGAACGACTATTTGCGACAATTTGCCTTGATTTGGGATTTCAAAAATAAATTGTGACCAAGAAATATCACGTCCAACACTAAAACTTCCATATCACCAACTTTTCACTATAGTTAGTCGAGTTATAAATAATAGAATTATTTACTTTCAGAATTTCCACTTTATTGCCTAATAACTTTGATTGCTTGCTAAATTTTACTTAATTTATAAGAGTCTATTACGGCTGGATACTCGTAATTTGTGAATGGCGTGAGTACCCAATTGTCGCTCACCGCTTTCACTGCGATGCTTATCGCCAGCATTAGCATTTGGCTTGTGACTGAAAGGCGATTAAGTGGGATTTAATTATTCGGATGTATTTATGAGCACCACCATTAAACTTGGAAGCTTTGTTCAGATTTTTTGCGATTTGGGCGTAATAATAGCGTGATTTCAAAGTATTTCAAAGCAGTGCTACTTCGCTTCTTTATACTTTTATAATTAAGCAAAACATATAAAGATGATTGATTGATGGTGGACAAGTTGAGGGGAAATTTATTTTGCTGTACGTGGTTTATGGACATTTAGGTGGACCGATAGTATTTGGAAATTTTTTTAATATTTTGTTTTTGTAATGACATATGAATTAAATGCTGCATTTGTAAGAGTTTATAAGATTCACAAAATATTATCAGGTCAGTCCATAAGTTCGTGCGTGGTTTTCAAAATTCCGAAGTGGTAACTGCGACGTGGAGGATGTCCCGCACGCTGGTCGTCCTGAAATTTTTAACTTCGACGCCTTGCTCGAACTCGTGGAAGCTGAGCCAAATTTTATAATCGATATTATAGTTCAGAGGTTAAATTCATCGCATGGAGCTGTTCACAGCCACCTGGTTCAGTTGGGAAAGGTTCCAAAGCTGGGAAAATGGGTTCCGCATAGACTTTCCGTCGCCAACTTTCAGCAGAGAGTGAATGTGTGTTCTCAGCGAAGCGTGATGAACAGCTCAAGCGGTAGCCAAACCAAGACTAACGGTTCTGCTGGGCATATGGTGGCCAAACACTAAGTTAAGATTCCTACTCTCAATAACTGGACCGTTTGAAGCAGCGATTGACCAGAAATGAACAGAAGTAGTCAACAGAAGAGATGTTGTGTTCCACCAGGACAACGCAAAGCCACACACACTTCTGTAGTGACTCGGGAAAAACTGCAAGAGCTTTATTTGGAAGTTTTAATGAATTCACTATATAGTTCGGACTTGGCTTTAAGGAATTACCAACTTTTTCTGTCATCACAAAACTTCTTGAGTGATAAGAAATGGGTATCCAATGAAGATTGTGAAAATCGATTGATAGAGTTTTTGGATAGTAAGGACCAATGTAAAGGGTGGTTAAATTTCAAGGGCCGATGTTGAATGTGAACTACATCTAAACGCCAAGTTTTTTCTGCATTTCATTCGACATTTTTCAATTTCAGACTAACTCAATTGGAGCCATGGAAAGATACACAATCGAGCAATGTGTTAAAGTTATTCAGGCGTATTATTAAAACGGGCGTGCAAATCAAAATGCATATCGTGCACTTCGTGAAGAAAATCATCTTCAGTGATGAAGCACATTTTCACCTCAGGGAATTCGTTAATAAGCAGAACTGCCACATTGGCGAATGATAATCCAAGAGTGATTGCCGAAAAACCAATGCACCCACAAAGAGCGACTGTTTGGCGCGGTTTATGGGCCGGCGGCATCATTGGCCCGACTAGAAATTTTGGTAAGGCGATGATTAGGCGCAAATAAGGCAGAACGCATTCCAAATTTTCGCCTCATAAGGCAGCCAAACTAGGCCCAAGTCCCGAAAGGTATCGCCACACATATGCCTCATTAGGCGCAGGTTCGAAAAACCGAAATTCGGTCATACTCCGGATGCCCTTCTACTAATCAGTTAGGGATTCCAATTTATGCCTAAGTGAGACACTGCCACAGATTTTCGTGACCACAACCAAATTTGGTATTGTTCTGGCATGCCAACCTTTGCCTTGCCTAACGTGGGCCTGGTAAGGGAATAGTGAGGCGTGCCTCAGTAAGGCCTACCTAATTCGAACCTAACTGATTCTTCGGCATGCCTCACTGTAATTCTAGTCGGGGGGCCATATTTTTTCCAAAATGAGGCCGGTAAGGCAGTTACTGTGAATAGTGTTCGCTATCGTGAGATGATAATGATAATTATGGCCCGAGTTGGAAGATATGGATGTGGACGATATGTGGTTTCAACAGGACGGACCACTTGTCACACAGCTAACGAAACAATGGCACTTTTGCGCGAAAAATTTGATGGCCGAATAATCTCACGTCGCGGCGATGTCAATTGGCCGCCAAGATCATGTGATTTGACACCGTTGGACTTCTTTCTTCGGGGTTATTTGAAAGAAAAGGTGTACGTCGATAAGCCAGCAAAAATTCAAGAGCTAAATGATGAGATAATTCGGCACATAGAACCTCAATTATGCCTCAGCGTCATCGAAAATTTGGACCATCGGATGGAGATGTGCCGCCGAGGCCGCGGCGGCCATTTGGCCAATAGTTTGTTCCACACGTAATTGAGCCGTACCAATATTATCATAATAAAGGGAAATGGCAAGATATCCCTAAAAAAATTGTATTTTATTAAATTAACACCGGCCCTTAAAACTTAACCACCCTCTATATAATTGTTACTTACACCCCTTTGCAGATTGTTTGTCCAAGCTCCTCCTTCTAATCTATCTAAAATCTTAATTATCTGGATAGAAGGCATTAAATTCACAGAAATTTAAAGGAAAGATCAGTCTTTTAAAAAAACTATATTTTGGTAAGAGCATTTTCCGCAAATTACCTAGGGACACTAAATCCTCTATTTGGGGGGAAAAATAATAATAACCGCCCAGTGCATATAAATGGGAATTATAAGCCCATAATGAAATTATTCAAGCGTTCGCTTAAGCGGTAGCTTTTCGTAATATTTTAGTTTAATTCGGCTTTGAGCAAATCATTCGACCACGCCCATTATTTAATATTTACGGGTGTACATATGTACGTACTATGTACATACATAGTATGCGTTACATTTATGCTAATTAACACATTCTAGGCCAAAGCTCAGACACCGAAAAAGCGCACGATTTTAGCTTTCACATTTTTTGGCTGTTATTGGCTCAGTTATCCGTTAACCCATAATAAAGTATTAACACGTATTTTGCATAATTATATACTGTATTTATCTTAGGTGATTGTCCATGTCATATGGCTTAATAATCCGAAGGTCGTGGGTACATGAATACCTTATACTTATACATAAACATTTAGTTAAAGCAGTGTAGAAGTTTTCTTCTTATGAACAGCCATTGCCCCAACTACATATTTATATAAGTTGGAGAGTACGGTTTGGGCATACCTCACCAATTAGAGGAACCTTAATATGCATAGGATAAATGAGTACTCATGCCAGAGCCCACTTGGACAAATTATCAAATTCATCTATTGTGATACCATTGAGAGGGGAAAAACAGAGCGAGCAGAACCAAATAGGGGAGAAAAAGGGAGAAGGCGGTTTAAATGCAGCAGAGGATGACGTCCAAACGGTGGCTAATTACATTTGGATACGTCAATCGCTTTAAGCCTCCTATGGTGTTTGCAGGTGTTGCAAAAGATGTCTTAATCTTGGCGCGGCGAGAGCTGGGCAGCTGAGGAGAAGGCGCTGAGATGATTCTTCCTTATCCTCCAGACATCTTCTGCAGAAAGGACTTGAAGCAATCCGAAGCCTCAACGCATGGATACCAAACGGACACTACTCGGTGAGGATACCCACCGAATTCGAGGGCTGCTGCTTTGTTAGATTTAAAAGTTCCCTTGGGCGCCTCCAATTTTGAGCGCTCCAATGGTAAGGCCAGCACCAAACAGAGCTGTTGATGTAATAGAGCAGATTGATGGGACTTAGGTTGGAGCCTTGCCACAGGCTATCAAAGAAAACAGCACCCTTAGTGACATTAATCGTCTAGCTGATCTTAATCGTCTAGCTGACAGACTCTGAAACTGGCAGAGAACGTGCTCTACAGTCTCCTTATCTGAAAGGTCCCCACAGCTTCTGCAATCGGGATTAAATGGTAAATCTAGCTTTTCTGCGTGTGTGCCAATCGTCCAATGACCGGTAAGCACAACTACGAGTATGAAAATTGAGTGGCGTGGAGTCCCCTGGACTTTCTCAGCTCTGACCTCTATTGTATTGGGGCCAAAGGGTTTTCGAAAAAGCACACGAAGAAATGCAGCTCCATCTGATCTGCGCTTTCCTGTAAACAAGTTGGGCAATCCCTTTAACAACTGTCAGGGGGATAACGATGACCGGGTAGAAGATATCAGAGACCAATTCAGTAGACCTCTTCCTGGCAAGATTATCAGCACTTTCATTTCTCTCAATATTCCTGTGTCCTGGAACCCAGATCAGAGAAATGTTACCAGCAAACCCTGATTAAAGGCTTTGACCAATTTGGATCTGCTCCATGCCGTCGTCAGAGTCTTGATCGCGGTTTGACTATCGGAAAAGGTGGTAATATCTCCGTCGCTATCACGTCCCATAAGAAGTGCCTGTATGATCGCAAAGACTTCTTCTGCCTAAACAACTTCTGCAGGAATTACTTGGAAATATTACCCTTGCACGACCCTCAAACTCTAGTTTGCGGGTATAGAGATCTGTCGATGCGGTAACTGCCTAAAAATTCCATCATGCCCCTTGAGAGATTGCCTCCTGAGCCCAGACTCCTTTAATCTGAATGCACTTCGAGCGACGATGGATATAGCTTATACGTTAGCTTGGAAGTAAGTGCAAAACGACATTTAGAGCAGCACTGGGACAAGTTCAACATGCTCCGAGGCGCCAATACAAGCAGTGCTTTGAATTCTCTCGAGCTTAGTGATAGTATAGCTCTTCCGAAGAGCTTGCCACCAAACCATGCATCCATAGGCTGAAATTGGCAGAAGAACTTGTTTGCCTGAGGTCGAAAAATATTCCCTTTACATTTTTATACCTAGGTTCTAAATGTTTCAGTTTAAATTGTAGTTAATTTTCAAACAAATAGCTCATGCTTTACGTAGTTCCGTAATCGACCAATGTTTCTTTGACGGAACGCTGAGAAAAAGAAAAGAATCAAAGCGCACTTTAAAGTGAAGAAAAAGTTATCGGCGCGTTTAGTAAATGGTACTCTAATACTAAGAGGAGGATATGACCCGAAGTCAGTTAGTTGGGAATGGACCATAGCGCACTGAGACCTCTAATGTGTTTAGACATTTCCTCAGGCCTTTTGTTTCATATTACCAATGGACTTGGAGTCACATCGCCTATACGTGGTAGTCTTCGTATGCAAGAGCTACACATTCATAGAGGATGTGCTCTGGAGTTCCATTGCGCAGCTCACAAAAGTGGCAGGTGTTTATTTCTACTAACTTTCTACCAAATTTCTAGAAATGATAACAAATACTGCACAGGCCGTTTAGTACCTAGTGGGAGTTCGTAAGCTCTCTTTATCCAGGTTTTTGGATCCTACTAGGTGCTCTCCATCGGGTGTTTTTTTAAGAGTTTGGGAACTTAGAATGAAAATACAATGGAGTTGGGATGAATATTTTTTTATTATAATCTGGTAACAAACTTCATGGCATTGGTTTGATTATGATATCCGACATATGCCCGCCGCTGCTAGGAGTTACATGGTCCATTCGATCAGCTCAATTTGTTACTACTTTTTCTAATAAATCTGGTCGTGTAGCGTCAATCGTGGCTTGAATATTACCTTTCAATAATGCAAGAGTTGCTGGTTTGTCCTTTGCCAGCAGAATTCAATCTCTTAACATAGACCCATAAAAAGTAATCCAGTGGCGTTAAATCGCACGAAGGAGGGGACCAGTAGGTAGGTAGGTATAGTGGTTGTCGGTTGACACACCTAGGCCTGCTGTAGGCCCATTGTGATACCACCAGGGCTGTCCCCTCTCCTCACTCTACATTGTCCTCATTGAACCAACCTGTGGCTTTAATATATTTAACAAGACTTGTTATTTTTGCATTGGCTATTTCTGCCAAGTTATTCAGGGAACTTTTTCCTAAAATATTGAGCCTTCTTCCATCCAGAGCCATGCACCCGCATAGAAAGTGTTCTATAGTCTCTTCTTCTTCAATGTCGTTACAGCTTCTGCAGTAGTCGTTATAGGGCGCTCCCAGCCTACTGGCATGTCTGCCAATCAGACAATGCCCTGTTAGGACCCCTAGTAGATTTCTCATATTTTTCCTGTTTAGTTTTAACAGTCGGTTTGTGCGGCCCATGTTCCATTCCGGCCACGTCATTTTACTAGTTCTACAGGTCAAGGTCTGAGACCACAGCCTGTTGGCAGCACTGATAGTGTGTTTATCTATGAGCATCTTACAAGTTGCTAAGGGTATAGGAATGTCCGCTTTGTCTGGTTGGATCGGTAACGTGGTCCCCAATCTCGCTAATTCATCTGCTTTGCAGTTGCCTTCTATGTTTCTATGACCCGGCACCCAGAGCAGGTTTATTGCAAAGTACTGTGATAGTTCTGTCAAAACGTCGATACATTCTTTTACTGTCTTCGAGTTAATATTGGGCGATTTTAAAGCTTTCAGGGCCGATTGGCTATCTGAAAATATGTTTATATCCCTTGTGGTGAGGACTCTTTTATTTAGGGCTAGCAGGCCCTCCCTGATAGCCAAAATTTCAGCTTGAAATACACTGCAGTGATCCGGCAACCGGAATGAGGTGTTGGCATACATTCCTTCAGAATAAATGCCTCCGCCTACTTGATCATTTAGCTTGGAACCGTCTGTATAGATGCTGATTCCGCTTTTATTGTCCATTATCCCATTGTCCCAATCTTCCCTCGTTGGGAAAGTTATGGTAAAGGATGTGTTTAAGTGCAACTCTACTGAGCTGCAAAAGTCTGTCGCTTGATGTAGGAAGGGATATTCGTCTAGTATTCTAGCGTGACCTCTTCTGTTAGTGACTAAGTTAGAAGATTCTCTTAGCCTAAGTGCCGATTTCGCCGCCAGCTGCTTGCTGTAGGCTTCAATCGGTAATAAATGCAGCATGACATTCATCGCTGCCGTGGGTGTAGTCTTTAGTGCCCCGCTTATGCAGAGACTAGCACCTCTTTGAATACTTTCTAGGCGTTTTACTGTTGTTCTTTTCTCAAGTATTGGCCACCAGACCAATGCACCGTATGTCATGATAGGCCGTACCACTGCTGTATATAGCCAGTGTACTATTTTTGGGGTTAGGCCCCATTTTGCCCCTACAATTCTTTTGCATGTATAGAGTGCTGTGGCTGCTTTTTTTACTCTATCATTAATCGTTTGTTTCCACGAGAGCTTCCTATCTAATATCAGTCCTAGGTAGCTCGCCTCTTCCCCAATTGTTAGTGTGATACCCTCAAGAGTAGGGGGTTTAGGACAGGTAACCTGTATTTCCTGGTGAACATAATTAGTTCTGTTTTGCTGGGATTTACCCCAAGACCACTCGATGCAGCCCACCGGCTTACATCGTTCAAAGCATTTTGCATTATATTGCGGAGGGTATCTGGGAATTTCCCTCTTATTAATATTGCAACATCGTCCGCGTAGGCCACTACGTGTATTCTCCTTTCCTCTAGATTCTTCAACAATTGATTCATTGCTAGAATCCACAGCAGAGGAGAAAGCACACCGCCCTGAGGGGTGCCCCTCCTGACGGATCTGCGTATCGTCGAGGGGCCCAACGTCGAAATTACTAACCTGCTTAATAGCAACTGTTTAGTAAATTTCACAAGGCCCTCGTCGACACCCAAGTCAGTCATTGCGCTTGTTATGGCCTCCGGTAGGATGTTGTTGAAAGCGCCTTCTATGTCTAGGAAGGCTACCAGAGAATACTCTTTGTCCTCTATTGATTTCTCTATCTCTGAAACTAGTGAATTTAGTGCTGTCTCTGTGGATCTACCTTTACAGTAAGCGTGTTGTGATCTCGCCAGTAGCGACGGGGTCAAGTTTTCCCTTATAAAGGCGTCTATTAATCGCTCTAGCGTCTTTAATAGGAATGAGGAAAGGCTAATAGGTCTGAAGTCTTTAGGCTTTGTATGCGAGCTCCTACCAGCCTTTGGAATGAAAACTACTTTGACTTCCCTCCATCTTAGGGGGACGTAGTTTAGTCGTAATGCTGCTCTGAATATGGTTATCAGCCATTGCATAATGTTGTCCAATGTTTGTTGTAGTTGCGCAGGGATTATCCCGTCTGGTCCCGGTGTTTTATATGGATGGAAATTTTCTACAGCCCAAGTTATCTTGGCTTCTGTGACAATGTTTGGGATGTCGGTACTTAGTACCGCATCCGAAGTTGGAGTATTGGCGGTTATCGCTTCCTCTAAGTTACCTGGGAAGTGGGTATTTAGTAAAAGGTCTAATGATTCTTCGCTGGATTCTGTCCAGCTGGAGTCTGGCTTCTGAAGATACCCTATGGGTTGAGCAGACTTGGTTAGGATTTTCCTCAGTCGAGATGCCTCCACCGTAGTCTCGATCTCCCCACAAAAAGTTCTCCATGAAGACCTTTTTGCTTTTCTTATTTCTTTCTTATATATTTTTAGTTTGCCATAGTATAAGTCCCATTCACATTCGCTTTGGGAGAGTTTGGCTCTGTTGAATTGTTTCCTGCAATTCTTTTGTAGCTTTTTCAGTTCGGGTGTCCACCAGGGTGGCTTATTCTTCCCTCTATACCTGGCTGCCGGACAAGCCTTATGAAGGGCTTGGTTGCAGCAATTAGTCAGTCTATTGACCATATTGTCTAATGCCTCTGTGCTAGAGGGGTTAAAGGGGGGATCCATGGGCAAACGTTCTGCTAGTTCTTGAGAATATCTTAGCCAGTTTGTTTTCCTATGGTTCCTAAATTTTTGTGCTTTAGGATGAATGACCTCTTCTTGGAGCGTGCATTCTATATATCTGTGATCAGAGAATGAATGTTCATTAAGTACCCTCCAATTCACTATTCTATCTATAATTGAGTCTGAGACTAACGTAATGTCGAGAACTTCCCGACGATTACGTACAATAAAGGTAGGCTCATTACCGCGATTGCAGAGCAGTAATTTGGTACTCATAATAAAATTAAAGAGTGACTCACCTCGCTCGTTAATATCTGAACTACCCCAGGTAGTGTGATGGGCGTTTGCGTCGCCTCCCATAAGTAAAATCTTGCCGCAGGCTTCGCTGTCCAGTGTTAGCTCTTTTAACAGCTGCGAAGGGACTGGATCCCCGTGTGCCATATAGAAGGACGATAGCCGGTACTTGTTACCATCTGTCTCCCAGCTTATCGTAGTTGTGTCTTTATTGCTATATTTATAAATCATAAATGTGGTTAGTTCTGTTTTTGCCATAATACAAGACCTTGATTTACCTTCGCAGTCTGCTGTATACAGCTTATATTTCGGTGTCCTCAACCCGCAGATGCGCCCTCCATTGATCCATGGCTCCTGAATGAGGACAAAATCAGGGTTGTCTGCTGCCATGCGATCAATTAGGGCTTGTGATGCTAGCTTACTGTGGTGTAAATTTATTTGTAGAAGACGCATGGTTAACACTCTCTGAATCTTCCTGTGAGTCGCTCAAGAGCTCTTTTTCTGAATATGTTGTACTCAAACCAGCTTTAAGCTCAGTTGTCGTACTTGTACTCATTTTCTTGAGTCTAGCTGTGAGCTCAGACCCTGACGAGCAGTATCCTTCAATGTCGATGCTTTCGACATCGCTTGAGGACTCCATAGGATCTTCCTCAGCGTCATTGGCCTCAATTTCTGAGGCCAATTGGTCGATGGCATCAGCATCTGTTTTATAGGTTCTGACCTTAACCTTGCCAAAACCATAGTTTATCATACCTTCGCTTTTCGCCAAAGGTTCTAGGGAATCGTTTGTTAGTAACAGCATTACTTGCGTTGTGGCACGTTTCGTCACCACACCGTCTACTGTTACGGTATTGTCAAAGGCCTTGACAAATTTCCAGCTCCCCGTAGGAAGGCCTGGGTTGCATGCACTTATTATCTGCATGACTTGCTGTGGGTCAGAGGGTGTAGGGACCCAAACTCGTGCCCTCGGTCGAGACGGGATGTCTTTTTTGTCTACCACCACGAGCTTCGCTCCAGGGTAGACTTCCCCGATCTTCGCTATTGCAGTCTTGTATAGCTCCACCGATCTTTCGTCATCGCAGGCTATAATTTTAATCTGGCCTTGGTACCAGCCAGCGTCAGTACATGATGGGGGCGGACCTGGATTGCTTAGTAGCACTTCCAGCGTCACGTTGGTCAGAGCGGCCTGCACCCATTTCCATTGGGCTCTGGGAATTCTTCCTTCGGGATCACCCTCATCCAGGACACCAATGATGATGCGATTGCGGGCCACTTCCGCAAACGTTTTATTAGGCGCTATGCCTCGATTTTTCGGTCTTTTCGCTGACGGTTTAACCTCTTCAGTAGACCTCTGTTTTTTGGTGGCAGCCGACGATGTGGTTGGCCTTTCGAGGGTGAAGTTAGGAAGAACCTTCTTCGCCCACTCTAACGACTCCTTTACCTCCTTCGTCAGCTCCTCCGTTGTTGGTGGAGAATCGTGCAGCCTTTTGAGTATCCTGGCGGCATTACGCCTCTCCAGGTACCCTGCTTTAGTTGGATCAGTGATCCTTACTGTCGGCCATTTTCCGGCAGGAGCACTGGCCTCGGTGCTACCTGTGGCAGTCTCTTCACCAGCTCTCCGCATAGCCACAGGACGTCGACTAATTGGTCTGGTTCCGATAACCACCGCAGGAGGTGCCGATGTCCTGGGGCTAGGCTTAACCTCAGTCCCAGTGTCAGCGCTTGCCGCCGGTCCACTCTGACTAAGTTTGACTACAGTCATCGTGGTGGCAGATTGAGAGCTCGTTTTGAACGCTGCTCGCTTCTCGGAGCTTGCTGCCCCTTCTGATTTGTTTGTTTCTTTCGTTTCTTTTGGTTGTTTTGATTTTAAGTTGTTCATATGTTGGTCCCACGAGTGTCGGAGAAGAGATGTCCACCTGTGCATAGCTCCGAACTACACAGGCAAGGCTAGTTATTACGGAGGGCGCCAGGTATCCGTAAGCTCACGTTCTCGACTGGGCTATTTTTGAAAAGGGCCCCCAGCCAGGCTGATCCTCGGCACGGGTCGCATGACACCTTGATCCGGCCCTTTACCTCACACCATGGTAAAACTCCATTTACAAATGCTGTACTATTAAGGAGTAACGAACACTTATCCGTGGAGTCTTACCTTAGCTAGCTACCTCTCAACTGAGTGCAGGATGAGAACTGTGGTACCTATTTCCAGTCGGCACCCTCGGGGAGGGTTCAGTGGAGGGGTTTTGGGACCAGTAAACGGGACCACTTCTGGAAAGAAAGTTCTGACCAAATTGATTTTTAAATTATTCGATCGTTAAGCCCGCTGTATGGCAAGTTGCACCATCTTGTTGGAGTCCGATGTTTAGCTGATTAGTTTTTGGTAACAATAATTTAGTCAACATGGTTTGATAGCGCTTGGCATTCACCGCAACGGCTGCTCCTTCCTTATTTCGAAAGAAATAAAGACCGATCATATCGCCAGTGCTCTATGAACCTCGCGAAATGATTTCTTTACTTTTTCAACGTAAATTTCCATAATTCGGGAGCGTTGTTCTGGCATTAAGGGGGGAAACCGGTTTAGGAGGCCAAAATTTTGGTGTTCTTCGAAAAATTTTTGAACAAAGAAGGAATAATCGGAAATTGTTTAAGTTTAGAGGATATTTTATTTATGTTTTCAGGTACACTTTTAAATTTTTTTGAAGCTATTTCCGCGGGTGAAAGGGGCATTAGAGCGTGCTGTCCATGGACGATCGCCATCCGAGTGTCTTGCTGGTGGGAATTCCTGAAGTTGCAATTTTTCTCCGAAATCAACGGCAACTTTTTTTTATTAACATTATATTTTCTAAGAATATGAACCTAATTGTGGTAAAAAAATATTGAAAATTGCATGCTTTTGAGGCGCTTGAACAAAAAGTAGTTTTTTTATACCATATTTTTTCATCTATTTTGTTAAAAAACCATATTTTAAATAATAATATAATCCCAGAATTAGGTGCATATAAATTAGAATTGAATAAAGAAAAAATCCCGAAAAATTTTAGAACGATTGGTCGATAACTTTTTAAGCTAGAATGCCCACCAGTTGAAAAAAGTAGTTTCGAGAAAAACGTCGTTCTAACTAACGCGCGCTACGGTGCGGAACCGACGGGCAGTCACTTAAGTGCTCATAGAATCTGGAATAATACGAATTTCGCTTTACAATTTTTTCCACATAATCTTGAGTAGTTATACTAACAATTTATGCAATAAAAACAATCGATTTTTTGATCGATCTAAACCGGTTTCCCCCCATAAACAATTCATGAAGGCTTCCTAAGCTTTACTGTACAGAAATGTCAACACAGTTTGCTCTCCTAGCACAGCCTGCTCCATAGCTGTCAAACCATAGTTATCGATATCGATAGTTCTCGTGCAGCTAAAAAATACCCGATAGAAGGAAGAATAAACTGTTTTGCCTGCCTCTGTCTTTCGACATTCCATCGGGTATCGTATAAACCACCTTTTCTCTCAGTCCTTCATAACTGTTTTCTAGTCTTAATGAAATGCGTAAATCAGGCAAGACGCATTCCTATAGAGTCCGCATTTGATTACGAGGGGTGCCTTTTATATTTCGTTGCAATCTGGCAACTGACAGCTGTATCGCAAAGTTTGACATTTTTTGGCTTTTACGTACTCAGAGCGTTTTGAAATACCAGCGCATTTGTGTTGTTTACAGTGACTTAAAAGATTCATCTCGGTCCAGAAATGGAATTAAATCGTGAACATTTTCGTGCGATTATTTTTTTACAACTTTCGACGTGGATTAACTCAGCAACATTGCATGGATGAACTTAATTCATTTTTTGGCGATGAAGCTCCATCAAGGACCAGTGTTTATAGATGGTATGGTGAATTCAATCGTGGTCGTAGTTCACTCCAAGACGAATTTCGTGAAGGTCGTCCAAAATCAGTTGTTGTTTCGAAAAGCATTGATGCTGTGCGCGAATTGATATTGCAAGATCGTCATGTGACCTATCGTGAGATTGAGACAATCTTAGGCATTAGTGGGACCAGCATACATTCAATATTGCATAAACATTTGACTGTCAAAAAAATTTCTTCGCGTTGGATCCCACACAATTTGTCAATCGCTCAAAACAAGGCTCGTGTCGATTGGTCGAAGGATATGAAAATACGATCGCGGGGCTTCGAAAAACGTCGCTTCGTGACAGGTGATGAATCATGGATTTACGCGTATAAGCCCGAAAGTAAACAGCAGTCGACTGTATGGGTGTTTCAAATCCAACAAAAGTTGTTCGCACACGAAGCATTTCCAAGCAAATGTTTGCCTGTTTTTTCGGAAAAACTGGACATGTCGCATACGCACCACTAGAACAATGTAGAACAGTAAATTCTGAGTGGTACACAACCATTTGTTTGCCAGTTGTCTTCCAAGAAATTAGGAAAACCAATTGCCAAAGGCAGATCACTCTTCACCAGGACAATGCGAGCTCTCACACATCGGCTCAAACAACTGCATTTTTGAGCACCCAAAACATCGAATTAATGGGCCATCCTCCGAATAGTCCTGACTTGGCACCGAATGACTTCTTTTTATTCCCGTACGTAAAAAACAAACTGAGAGGTCAAAGTTTTTCGACACCTGAAGAAGCGATTGCGGCATTCAGAATGCATGTTTTGGAGGTACCTCATTCAGAGTGGCAAAAGTGCTTCGACAATTGGTTCAAACGCATGCAAAAGTGTATAGATCTTCATGGAGAATATTTTGAAAAACAATGAAGTGATTTTCGATGATTAAAATTTGTTTTTGTTCTCTAATCCCGAAATGCCACGCATTGGGCTACCTCGTACGCTCTGGATTTTCCTTCGCACTATGGCCATTTCTAAGTCCATACTGAGGTTACTAACAGATTTAAGCGCTGCAATGGGCTTTTTAGCCTGAGCGTTTTAGGAGCCACCAAATCTCCTGGTACTCCTTGGCTTGACATTTTCAAGCGCTGCCGACTGTGTGCGGAGATTTTCACTCTGGCCCTCATATAATATTAAATTTTTTGTGAAATAAAAGAGCACCGTTTATTTATTATTATGTATTTTTATTTATTTTCATTTAATTTTAAAATGAAAACTAATTATTCCATCAAGTTTGTAGTTGAAGTTTTTGACTTTTGTATTGTATGATTTTTTACAGAAATTTCGTTCAAGTATATAAACACATACAAGCCCTTAATATGTAGTTAAACATGGTTTGTCTGCAAATATTTCGTTTTCCTTATGCTCCTCATGTATGGTTAAACATTCATTACTTAGCTAAATCAAATTTTTAAAAAGCCATTATAACATAAAAATTACAATTAGAAATGAAAGGCCTTTAGACGGCTTTTCTGCGCGAAACAAAAAACAGCTTCACCATTTTCACGCTTAAAATTATATAATTGAAGGCAAAAGAACGTACGTACATACAAATACAATATATTATATTAAATTAATAGTAACAAAAACTTAATTATTGTTGTTGTTTTTATTTGATTAAGGTTTAATGGTTATTGAAAAAATGCTTTGGCTGCATTTTACGTACAACTAAAAAGTTCAATTACTTTTTCGCTTTTGTTCACATTTTCTAGACGCTTGTAAGTCATATGGTATTTGTATCAGTTAAAACCTAATAAGCCTAGCATCCAACTACATTTTAGTATCACAGTGTAAAAAGATCGCAACAATAGCGCATTCTCAAATTTTAATTTTTTGCCTTATACTCTTTATACTTTTATGAAACGCAATTTTGTTTTAATCATTTTTAACGTTTTTTTCCGCAATTTCAACCTCGATTTTCTGATCTTTACTCTCCCTTCCTGTCCTCATTTTTGGTATGCAAATTGTAACTGAGCGCGCGGCCCCCTGTGTGCTGCCGCCTCCTTTTTGTTGGCCTTGCAGTCGCCATAGACGCGCACGCGCACTCCCAAAAGATCACTCGGTTAGCCTTTCGTTCTCCTTGACTAGCCTTGCTGTCGTCTGATTGCTCGTCTCTTGAGCATTTTATCGCTCCGCTGCAGCGCTCGCTTACTGGTGTACTGCTGCTGAGCCAATACGTTGGCCATACATGGCGTACGGTGAATAATAGGGCCCGAGTGCCGCAGCAGCAGCAGCTGCTGCTGGATTGAAGCCAGTCATGCCAAAAGCGGATGGCGCTGTTAGCGCACTTGTTGGTATGCCACCAGGTTTTGCGTAAGGATGATAACGCGCCGCAGCAGCAGCGCTCATTGGGCTCAATGGTGGCGTTGGGTAGCCAGCACGCAAAGCCGACGGCGGAAAGAGTGTTCCCAGCAATGATTGTGCCTGTGACTGTGCCAAAGCGGCGGCGGCTGCAGCTGGATCGGAGAGATTGCCAGTGTGTGTGCGCAGATGGGAGAAGAGTTCGTCGGAGGTTTGGAAACGTTTGCCGCAGTATGCGTCACCTACCACCCAGCTGCATACATAAGGCGCAGAGCGTGCAGCAGCAGCACTGGCGGCAGCAGCGGCGGCGGCTTGTGAGTAAGGATGACTCGGTGGGAGACCAGCGGCGCCACCCATCATTGCCATGCCGTATTTTTGGTGTTCACATTGCGTGCAACCAGCCGGACAGGGGGCACCCATGAGCATTTGTTGCGTGTGTGCCGAGTAAGGACAGCCGGGACAGTATGGGTCCTTGCAAACAGGCACTATGGCTTCACCGCCTGATGGTGTCTTGATGCGTTGGTAGCTGATATAGGGATTTGGTTGCGAGCCAGGACCATTGGGACCGCCTGGGTAGCCACCACTTGCTGCAGCAGCGGCTATCATGGCAGCATGGTGATGCGAAAAGCCGCCGGCGAATGGTGGACGGAAAGCAGGATTGGCGTGTTGTTCCATGCCGGGTGGGCAACAGAGTGCCGAAAGTGGATTAATGCCATATGGACTGGCTGCCTTGTAAGCGGCAGCAGCAGCGGCGGCTGCGGCAGCCATGCTGCTCATCTCCTTTGGGTGTGTGGCCGAGCCGTTGACATTATTGAGTACTTCCATGCCGGAGCGCACAATGGGGCTGGCACCGCGCTGTGACGAGCCGGCGGGCGATACGGTTTTGCGATTGTTGTCGCTGGGTGTTGGTGTGGCACCATGACCATTTTCCGTTTTGATTGTGTGCGATTCCGGTGTGCAATTGGACTTGCTGCGTGACGGTGCGCGTGTCATGTTATCGGCACCGCTCGACGAGCATTTTGAGCTGGGTCGTTGCTCGTCCGCAATCGATGACGATGACTTGAATGAGTTGTGGTTTTGAGCGCTGAGCACATTGGTTTCGTACGGTTTGAAAGCCAATTTCACCTCAGTGGTGGTGGGCGTTGTGGATTTCGGTGATTTGGCCTGAGTCGGCGACTTGGAAGCGCTCAAATCCGAGCTAGCATTCGATGAGGTGGATGATGAAGACGAAGATGTGGATTTCTTTGATTTATCCATAGCGAGTAGCGGTTTGACGGCCGAGGAATCGGCGCCAATTTGTGAGCAAGTCTGTGCCAATAGGGCGAGTGGACTCTTTTTGGCATCCATCTGGAATGGGAGAAGAAATAGAAGTTTATAAGTGGTGCGTTTATACATACAAATACAAGAGACTAATAAGTTTTCTACGCGTTTCAAATGCTTTAATTTTCGCTTTCATTTTAAATGTTTTCTTTTTTCTAGCTGTGCATGGTAATTTGAGATAGTCTAACTTCCCTACCACATATCAGCTTTAGTATGCACATTTCGCCGCAAACTTTGCATATGAATTGAAGTCATCTATTTTTGCATGCACGCGCGGCTTTTCTTTAGTGCGGCCGATCGATGGCGCGTCTATTTAGCGCTGCTATTATTTATTTAGATTTTATGTTCAAATATTTTGGTTACTTTTTGTGCGTAGCAAATTACTTATGGAGCCCATTTCTTACTTGAAAAAAAAGCAGCAAAATCCATAATTCAGTTTTGATAGCTGCATTATGAAGGAATTTCAAGCTATAAAACCGCTTTCACCGCCAATGACAGGCCCATAAAAACATTTTTTGTGCATATAATAGCCAGATTTTATGTGCCCATATTGTGACACAGAGATTATGATGTCAATAAAGTTGGCGATGTGGTAATAAAAATAAATTTCGTTTAATGTATTTCGTGTTTTTTCCAGATTTTTATTATACCTTAAATTTTAATTTTACGAGTGCATTAAACATGTTTTCGGTAAATTAATAAATTTAATGCTAAATAAAAAGTGGAAAAAAAAACAAAAATATATAATTAACTTTTCGCTTAGTTTGCAGCGAACTGAACTGTTTCGGTGTTAAGTGGAAATGTTGGGCTAATTGATTGGGCAAACACTTTAATGTTTTTTTTGTTTTTTGATAGCCTTAAAGTGTATGAGTTATTATTTAGGCAATGGGAAGGAAAGGAATATGCCATCATATGTCTATATGCTTGACTTGAAATGATTGCCCAGAGAGAGCGCACACTTGAGGGAAATCAGATTCATTCTTCGTGATTGTAGGTATAGCTATTTACTTAAACCATTTCACCATTTTTCCATTTGTGAGTAACAAATTTTGAAAATTTCAGAATTCAGAAAGCGCATTTTTTGGATTTTCACATACGAACCAATTTGATAGTGATAGTGATAATGAAGGAAACAACTTTAATCTTTTAAGCTTTAATATTTAAAATTTTTTTTTTATTAAATTATTTTATTTATTTTTTTTATTTATTTATTTTATTTATTTATTTTTTTTAATTTTTTTTTTTAATTAAATTGTTTTTTATTTTTATTTTTATTCATTTATGTGTTTTTTTTAATTAATTAATTTTATTTTTTTTAATTATTTTATGTAATTTTTTTTAAATTAAATTGTTTTTTATTTTTATTTTTATTAATTTATGTGTTTTTTTAATTAATTAATTTTATTTTTTTAATTAATTAGTTTTATTTTTTTTTTAATTAATTTATTTTTTTTTCTTTTGTAATTAATTTATTTAATTTTTTTTAAATTAATTTTTTTTTTATTTTTATGTTTACTCTCATTTTGCTTTTTGCTTCCAGTTCAACCGTTGCTACATAGCGTTTTGCCGTAGCGCTGTGAGGCTCTGTCTTACGCTTTTTTATTCAAAAAAATATATATAAAATTCTAATTCTATTTTTATGGGTAATTTTCTGCATTGCTTTTTCAATTTACTTCTCATTTCTTATGTTGCGGGCCAATTGGATAAAAAACACACATTTTTGCTTATTTCTAAGATTTTAATTTTATAATTTTTTGCCATATGCCGATTTCAAGCCGAGTAGATTTGGTAGCAGGAAGAAAACTTTGCAATTTTTAGATTTTTAAATTAAATATTAAATTTATTAAATTAAATATAGATTTTCAATTTTCAATTTTTAGTCAAAATATTGAATATTCAAATATGAAATTTTGCTTTTAAATTTACAAAACAAAATTGGTTTTTAAACTTGAAATGCTTGCTATGCTGGTTCTTGCAAGACTTTTAAAGTCGTTATTAAATTTATCGTTTCTTTACAATTCTATGTTCTTTTTTTAGAATTCTGAATGCATGAAATACTGTCGAAATTTTTTTGTTCGAATTACTGTTTAAAATGTAAATTTTTCATTTATGGCAACATTAAAAATGGGTCCAATTATTTTGACTATTTGCATTGTTACATTTTTTTTATTATTTTGTTATTAGTATCTACTATAGTATTTTTTTAAATTTTTTTATATATGTCTTTTTTTAATTTTTTTAATATATTTTTAATTATTTTGTTATAAGTACCATAGTATTTTTGTTTTAATTTTTTTAATATTTTTTTTTAGGTTTCTTATATTTTTTTTAATTCTTTTATTAATTATTTTGTTTTTAGTACGATAGCATTTTGTTTTAATTTTTTTATATTATTTTTTTTAGATTTTTTATATTACTATTTTTATATTTATCTTTAAATTTTTTATAGTATTTTTTAAATTTTTTTTGTATTTTTTTTTTAATTTTTTTAATTTTTTCATATAATTTTTTTTTTAATTTTTTTATATTATTTAAAAATTTTTTTTTTAGTTTTTTGTTTAATATTTTTATATTAGTTTTTTAATTTTTTAGTACTAATTTTCTAATTTTTTATATTGTATTTTAATTTTTTTTTTAAATTATTTTTTATAGTATTTTTTTAAATTTTTTGTATTATTTTTGAAATTTTTAAATTTTTTTATAGTATTTTTTTTAAATTTTTTATAGTATTTTTTTAAGTTGTTTGTATTCTTTTTCTAATTTTTTCATACTACTTTATTACATTTTCACCTTCAAATTCCGTTGCAAGTATTCCCATTTTAAATTTTAAATGGAACTGAGGATTTCGAAGGTTGTGCCTACTTTTTTTTAAGATATCTTTTCGAATTATTTAAATTGTGTTAGTGGGCTTCAAATATTTGGTTTTCGTATTTTTATTTTGTGCGCACAAGGCCGGCTTAACGAAAAAAACAACAAGCTCAAAAATTGATTTTGTTTTGATTTTTTTTATTTGTCGATATTTTGAGCCAAATTAGAAGTCAGCTTCAGAAACGCTCGGCTGTGCCTGGCCAACTGAATTGTAAATTTCTTTTATTTATTTATCAAATTTTAATTTATTTAAGCTCTAGCAAATTTTATATGTATGTGAATAAAAATTTTTTTTTAGGTACTCATTCTGATCTAAGTTGAAATGCGTATTTTTCCCCAGTTTAGGCTCCGCACTACGTAGCTCACTAAAAGGTGTTACAATTCATTCAAAAAGCTACCTAATTTTCTTACTCACTTCGCTTGATTTCTCATCTTTTAAGCTTCCTAAATTTTAAGCGATTTTCTTGACCTTTTTATGCCTATCGCCTCTTACAACTCATAAAGCCCATAAATGTTTCTAATACTTTAGAGAGGTTTCTCCCTTTTTCAGTTAACTCTAACTCACCGTTGTGGGTATGGGTGATAAATAATCCGGTTGCAAGTATTGGTTATTTCCAATAGTAACAACACCGCCGCCACCTTCTAAAACAACCATTTTACGTAAATCCAAAGGTTGTGTAGAAAGCGTGGGTAACGCAGTTAAACGATACAGCTAATCCACAAAAATGGTAAATCCAGTGGGCAAATGGAATTGCTGCGCGTGTAGCTGGCAGATCTGTTGACACGGCGGCTAATCCAATTATTTTTTAATTTAATTTGCGTAGTCTTTAGTTTCGAAGTAATTCAAAACTTTAGCAGTGTTAGCACAATTTAGTGTTTATAGCTGGCACAGTTTTCATAAATATTACTTTTTGAGAGTGTTGCTATTTCTTTCAATTATTGCTTAAGGGCTTTTGTGTTTTTTTAGCAATGTTTTGCACTTCGCAATTTGTTTTCACATATATTTTGGCAGTATTTGAAATTTCGCTTGAGCACACTTGCCGCTTTTCAGCAGCCTACGTTGCACTTGTTAGGTATTTCTTACGAAAATTTCAAAATATTTCTATTTTTTCTGCTCTATAAGAAAAAAACTTCCGTTGTTGAGCACAAACGTTTGGTCAAATTGTCAAGTTAACTGTAGTGCACATATACACATAGATGTATGTATAGCCAAAGTATTTAGATTGCCACGTTCCGAGTTTCTTTTCAGATACGTCCGAACGCAAAGATAGCCAAACACGAACTGAAATTTTTGTAGCACACAACTAGCTTAGGTGCTTCCCAATCGCGAGTAGCTGGCATGCCTAGCTGCCAGAGCGCCGCGTCATAGGCAATTTCAAGTGTACTCTCGCGTAGAGAGCGCGTGCTCCATTGCAGTGCTGCAACGAGTTGCCGTGGCGCTCAAAACCTGAAAAGAGTGCACGCCTGCATGGCGACATGTGAGTAAGCGAGCCCACTGCGCTGCGTGTGAGTGAGTAGGCTATAGCGTAATTTTCAAATATGGCGTACTTTTTGTCCAATCAAATCGCATGCGCCATAAAAATGATTGCGCTTTGATCTTTTGCAAGCGCGCGACGGTAGCGGCAGTGACAGCCCAACTCCCTATATATGTGTTGCTGCTAATTGTGGCAACCAGCTGTCAAGCGGTTGTTAATGGATGGATGAATGGGGATGGCTGGTCAATTGGTATGAGCCAAATTCATATGTAGCGCAGGCGAGAGAAGTAGACAAGAGAATGCACATGAAATTGGAGTAACAGGTTTTTGTGTTCGCTATGAGCACGCCACATTTCTGGAGCTGAGCGGCTCTCCGCCACATGCACAGACACGTTTACGCTCTGCACTTGCTCACTACGTGTTTTTGGTCGCAATTTATAACCAATCACTGACGGCTTTTGTGTATACAGCGCAATGGCAACACTTCAAAATGGGGTTACCTTAGGGAAATATGTAGTGAATGCGGTTTGTTGAGTGCGTTGTAGAGCATTCATGAACGCTGAGCGCCGTACTCTTTGCATTGCATTATTAAATATTGACATGAAATGTTAATTTAGTGCTCTCCATAATTTGTTAAAGCGAGTGAGTTGCGCTCTTTCGCGCTTGCAGTTCGCTTTGATTGTGGCTCGTCTGTGCTCGTCTACGCTCTTGTCGGTGGCAATCATTGCGTTTGGTTAAGTGACCAAAAGGTTGCAATTAAACTGTCACGTTTATCACGCCTTTCAGTACAACAACAACACCAAAAACAACTATCATAACAACTAACAGTAGCAGCAGCTAAAGCAACAAGGAGGCACACAAACGAGCGCTATAATTTTCATTTTTATTTTTATTGAGCGCGTTGTCGGCATTTCAAGTTGAACTGCACTTTGCTGCAGCATTGGTGCGCATTGCCGCGCCACACCGCTTGCTTAAATTGTCGATGGTACTAACTACTCAACTCGACTGCTAAATGGTTACATTCGCTTGTAAATCGCTCACATTTCTGGCTCTTTAGTGGCATTAAAAAGTTGGTTAGCACGTCGCGTTACATACACTCGTACGCCTATACATACATATGCATGTATGTACATATGTAGATAGGTGTGCAACTATCAACGTACAACGTTTGTGTATGCTCGCAATTGTGCAATTTATGCTCGCGTAAAATTTTTACACTTCAATTTAGCGCGTTTTCGTTACGAAGCTTAAAAAAGAGCCTTCACTATTACGCTTTACTACTTTGTCTACTTTTTGTTTATGATTTTAGCAGTTAAGTGAAAAGTAATGTTGGCTAACTTCCTCGTGCAATCACTTTGCAAACAACTACCGCCGCACTTGCTTTCGGAATCTGCTATGCAATAGATTGGACGACGTTTTGCCGTCGGAAAATAGACTTTTTCCCCGCAGTCTTGCTGCGTAAGCACGGATGCGGTTGAATGAGGTAACAATAGCTTTTGCGGCATGAAAAAAGCAAGTTATGCAGGGAAGTATTAAAAATTAAAATTTTATGAAGTCAGCTGCATTGGTGTGTGTATGTGAAATAGAGTTGCTGATTTCTCTATGTAGCAGCTAAAATAATCGGGATAAGCCACAATGAAATACATTTTAAGTATGGAAATATTTCAGAAATTCTGTGATGAAAATGCAAAATGTTAACCGTTACTAATTTTTGTTTTCTAGTAGAGAACTATTAAGGGCGACCGCCACTGTGGGGGGTCAAAAAATTGTCGATTTTTGGGAACTTTTTTTTTTGTAAGTAGGAATGATTTTTGGAGGATCGGACAAAAGGCAATTTATTATATATGTATTAAACTATGCTGATGAAAATTTTTATTAAAAAATATTGAAAATTGACAAATTTATGTAAATAAACGTAACGAGCTAAAAAAAAAATGACTTCATCTGGTGGCAGCAATACAGCTATGAATAATCAGCTGAAATCAAAAAACCAAAAATTTTATTAATCTGCACAATAGTGGCTATCGTTGTACGTAGCCGTTTTTTTTTTTTTTTTTTTTTTGACAAAATGGTGATGATATCAATTTCGATGTGTTTTTGACAATTTTGTTGATTTTCAACAGGTCCAAAAAAATAGTTATTTTCAAAATTTTGAAAATCGGCTATGAACAACGATAGCCAATGCGATAACAAAAATTTTGAAAAAAAGAAAATTAAAATCGGTTCCTTAGTCTTCGAGAAATCATTGCCACCGTATTAAAAAAAAAGTCGTTTCGAGACAAACGCGTTTGAAATAAAGCATCGTATCGTAAGCGCTACGGGGCCGAACCGACGGGCGTTCACTTAATAGCACATATCGCACCCTAAATACAAAAGGGTCACAGCTCAAAATGTACCTTCTGCTCAAATATGAGCGAGACGTTATCAATAAAACGGTCCGCGGATGACATATGGCAAAAATAAATTTTTTGTTTTTTGGTAGGACTGTTATAAGCTTGCATGGCAAATTTCAGCGTGATATGTCACATAGTTTGTTTTCTGTGCTACTGTAAACAAGTCAAGCTCGAGGGTGGAAAATTTTGAGTTGTGCCCATTTTGTATTTAGGGTGCGATATATACAGGGCCCGCCATCTATCGTTACGGATTTGAACTAGGTATTATTTGAAGAATGGTAACACTTAGCTGTCATCTGATTTGACAGAAAATTAGCTTTATTCTTCCGCTGAACGAAAATAGTTGTGTATACGCTCAAAGAACGCAGGGAAATATTGCGACATTACTTTGAAAATCATGGTAATGTTGCAGAATGTGTACGAAAATTACGTACGGCAATGGGAAGAAGAAAAGCACCGAATGAAGTGTATGTGCGTTACTTCGCATTATCAGCCGAAATTCTGATATCGTTTGGCCGTCTCGGAGCTGAGATTTGACGCCGTTGGATTATTATCTTTGGGGTGCCGTCAAAGACCAGTGTTATGCCAACAAACCAGCAACAATTGATGCACTGAAAACCAACATACGCGATGTCATAGCTGAAATACAGCCGCATACAATCGAAAATGTGTTGAAAAATTGGGCCGATCGTATGGGATGGTGTATGGCTAGCCGAGGCAGCCATATGAATGAAGTTGTGTTCCATCATTAACCGGAAGGATTGTACTTCAAAATAAAAAAACAGTTTGGAAAAATATTGAGTAGTTTCTTTTTTATAGCATTTTTAATTCCGTAAAGTTATATGGCGGACCCTATAGAATCGGGAATACAGCGAATTTCGCTTTAAAATGTTTACCACATTTTCTTGAGTTGTTATACTAACAGTTTATGCAAAAAACAAAAATCGATTTTTTTGAATTTTCACAGTGGCGTTCCCCCTTAATAATATATTAAAACAAAATTTTTGTAAATTCGTTTTAATAATAGATGGTTAAAAAGGAGTTTTTGCTATAGGCATAGCCATTTTTTATTTCACTACCGAGTGTCCGGTTTCAGAATTGGGAATTAAAAGCTAAATTAAAACAGAACTGCTAGGGATAAAAGTTTATTTCAATAACTATTAGAAAGCAGACAAGTACGATTTATTCTTTTATTTCTTCTAAATGTAGACCGTTGTCCATTTTTTTTAAAATAATTTCCTCTAAATGTCGACCGCTACGTCGTACAAACTCTGGAATCTGGCGACGCTACAAAAGTAATGTGGGGATGTCACTAAACTAGCGCACGATTTTTTTTCCAATGCCGAGATGGTCGCTGGGTTTGTTTCATAGTCTTTACTTATGAGGTACCTCCACAAGAAAAGTCCATAGGGATAAGATCGGGTCACCTAGATATGCCAGAATATGTCATCGCAGCGGGTTACCAGTTTGTCAGAAAGAAAGCACTCGGTTTCAGCCATACTGAAGGGAAAATGTTCTCTCATTATTGACATAAACTAATCGTTCAGCATGCCGTTCTTGCCGCCGACGATTTAAAAAACAAAAATTTCATTCAATTACTCCACTGCTTGACAAGACATACCAAACCCTGACTGTGGGACTATGAAGTGGCTGTTGATGTTTTAATAGTGGGTTCTGTCCTTTGAGTGACCAATAAAGGTAATTTAGTTTACTTACATCAAAATCATAAAATCATCATTATTAGCTTCACAGTCTTTGGCAGACCAAAGCTTCCGCATCTACATTCCTCCTGCTGCATTCTTCCTGCTGCTTAGATACACTTCCGTTTAAATCAAAAACGCCTTCAGCACTCCAAAAGGTAGTGTTTACTGTACGAAATCGCTCCAATATTGGCTCGCAGAAATACTCACGCAAATTGTAATCGTTAAGCTTACGCGTTTGCACCATTTTAATTTTGATGAGGTGATGCTTGTAGATCATTTCTCAATATTTCGTGCAGAATATTTCTTGAAAGTCTCTGGACTGCCATTTTGACGCTCGCTCGGTCTGACTTGGATTATCATTTAAACTTGTAGCGTTCAATACTTCAATACAAACTTGAGTTCAATACTTTCGTTTATTCTCGATGTCTGGCTGTGCCCCGGTCGTGAACTGTTTGCCACCGAAGTTGTTTCATTGAAATACGCTTGGATTGCGAATGCATCTTGCGACATGGTGACTAAATAACCCGCACTAATAACGGAGCTAACGCGGTCCCTCACCGCTTATACTCTCAGCGGTTATGGATAAACTTTAAATTTAAAACCTAATTCTGCCACCGGACACCCTGTACAGGCACACTCTCAAATCTTTTATGATCTGGCTACATCAAAATATTTTTTAAGGTCTACATTTTTATCATGGGGATATAATTGCTACCCAAATGCGGTTTGTATATTCAGAATAAATATGAGTTTAACCTTCTACGGAATCTATAACATAGTTGCAACAGTTTTTCTGCGGATCTCATGTAACAGTTTGAGCTCTTTTTGTGAGGTATAGTGGTTGTCGATTTAATTTTACCTATGAAATGAGGCTTTTTCTTCAATTTCAAACGTTTATTAACAAACCATGGTTACAAATTTAATCTTCAAAATAATAGCCATAGCTAGCGACACATTTTACCCATCTCCCAGGCAATTTGTGGATGTCGCGCCAAAAAAATTGGCCGCAAACCAATCATCCAGCTTCTTCGTGAGAAGTGATGCGCTGCTCGGGAAGTGCATGGCCCATCGATGCAAACAAATGATAATCGGAAGGCGCCAAGTCTGGTGAGTAAGCCGCATGCACCAGCGGTTCCCAATCGTACGTCTCTACGATTTCCCGGGTCGCTCTTGTTCGATGTGGCGGTGCATTGTCATCAAGAAAAATTACTTTGTGCCGCCGATCGGCATATTCTGGGCGTTTTCGGTGTATAGCGTTGTTCAAATCGGCCAATTGTCGTTGGTAGCGTGCACCGTCAACTGTTTCACCTGGTTTTAATAACTCGTATCAAAACATACCACTCTGATCCCAGAAAACACACAGCATTGCCTTGCGGCCGAAGCGATTTTGTTTGACTATTCAAGGATTTTAGATCAATTAACTGCCATTTGGCTCTGTAAAATGGAATTCGGTCAACAAACCAAAGTGAATGAAGACGAGTGAATGATATGGGCTGCAGATATAGACTGCATATTCCAGGTTAGAATGAGAGAGAGATATGAAAAGTAATTTCAAAGTGTACATACCAGTAAATGCATAGCTTAAATGACGAATAAAAGCAAGTTTTAAACAGACTTATTAATATTGAATGGAATGGCTATCAAAAAGAAATTTTCAGTCAATCAGCACACCAAAATCGGTAATTTCGCTAAGAGAAACATGAAAAATGTCATATCGAAACACTTTTTTATGATTAGATGAAGTCGTTTTTGCGCTCCAGTAAATCCGATTGCCTGTCTCATCTTTTAGTCCAGCGAACGCTTATCTTAGCTTCTATCATTTTAGTTATTTTTTTTCTTTTTGTAATTTTAACGTAACTACATACAATAATCTACTAGGTTTAGGAGACAAAAATGTTGCAATTCAATGAGAGTTTAACCTGAAGAGCTACCGCCAAAAACTCAAACATAAACTTAGTCCCATGAAAGTAGTTGCATCTTAAAATTTTAGGTTCTTTTCCCTGTATTATAGTGTTTTCTTTTCTAAAAAAAAAAATGTCCACAAATGTGTTATATGCTGACAATTCGAAAATATTACCAGTCTTTGTAAAAATATTGAGTATTTCATATGAGGTTAGGTTGGGTTAAATGGCTGCCCCCGCTTAGGGCACACTTGGACAAATATTGAAAATTCGTCCGTTGTGATGCCATACATGGGAGAGGGGAAAGGAGAAGGGAAGGAAGAAGGAGCCTTGGGATTAGAGGCGATGATGACTATGCACTTACAACGACGCCGACGGTGGCTGATTTGCGTTCGTAATTAGCCGTAACAAACTACTGAACTTCACCAAATTTATGATATTTAGACCCGCTATATCCGCAGGCGTAGCGAAAAAATGAGAGCCCAATTTCATATGAGAATAGAACAAGAAAAATGTAAAAAATTTCAATACTTCCACAAACTTCATATTTAGTGGAATAAAATCAGGGTACATACGATATTGGACGACATTCATATAATATATCAACTTATGTTCCCGAAATCATTATTTTTCTGTTTGCTCTTTTTCAGAAAAGACATGAACAACTACAAATCAACTCAAGAAATGAAGCGGTTATCGCCGCTATATGTGCAATTCACACCGATTTAGAAATCTTTAATTTTCTTAAGAGACATTACGGTTTTTTTTTCGGCGAAAACAGTTTTGACCAAGACCAAAATACCAACCGCAGAAATGAGCAGATGGCTATGTGGCAATCTACAGAGGCTCCTGTTGTCATACTCAAAAAGTTTCCTGCCCCTGTTATGATTTTAGGTGTTGTGAGAAGCAAAGAGCATGCAATGCCACCGCACTTCTTTACTCAAGGATTTCGAGTGAGTTTTGCTGCCTGTATTGACGTTCTAGAGGCAGTAGTGATCGCTTAACGCTCTAGATCTCAATCCACTGGCTTAATACAAATGCGGCGTAGTTGAGCACGAAACAAATGGTCATCATCATAACACCATCTCTTCTCTGAAGGCTGCAATTAATACCGTTTTGGTCGCTATGAATACGGAGCTTTTGATTCGGGCATGCATTCCTTTTCAGACCCGGAGCAAGGAGGTTATTGCAGCTGATTCAAATTTTAGTAAATGATTTTATAGATATATAATAAAGGGTGGTTAGGTTTTAAGGGCGGGTGTTGATTTTGAATAAAATAAAATTTTTTAGAAAATTATTGTCATTTCTCTTTATTATGATAATACTCGTATGGCTCGTATGGAACAAAATATCGGCCGCCGCGGTCTCGGCGGCACACCTCCATCCCATGGTCCAAATTTTCGATGACGCTGAGGCATAATTGAGGTTCTATGCCGTTAATGTGCCGAATTATCTCATCCTTTAGCTCTTGAATTGTTGCTGTCCTATCGATGTACACCTTTTCTTTCAAATAACCCCAAAGAAGGAAGTCCAACGGTGTCGTTGACGTTTAGGTGTGGTTCAAATTCAACATCGGCCCAATCCAAAAACTCTTTTATCTTAATCTTCGCTATCTTATGAATTATCTTCTATTTCCTTTTCCGTTTCATGCTGGACGTGTTATGGTGACTCCTGGTTCTACTGTCTAACATAAGAATACATTTTTTATAGCAGTCGCCCATCGGTAAACCTTTAGCTTCTATTTCTTATAAGGGTGGCAGTAATAGTTTTGTTATTAATCGATAACCACCTAAGTAGACCTATGAAATAATTGAGTTATATTCGTTAAAATATTCTACTAACTATATTTTACTGTTTATATTAATTGAAGAAGACCGTTTTGAATGGTCTAACCTAGTTGTATTTAGTAAGTCATACTTTCCATAAAGAAAACATAAGCTGTTTAAAGAAAACATAAGGAGAAAACTCTACACATTCTTTAGTATCAGAGTCGTCTTGCTTTTAGACCCAATATGTATGGAATGTAACAGTGAAGCGCTGATCTCAATGATTCTATTTTGGTAGGTCAATGCGTGAAAATGTTGACAGCCTCATGGAAATCGTCGAACCAGATCGGTATGTGATTTTTTCTTCAAATAAATTCACCTACAGCGATCAATGCAACATACAATTGTCTTATCGAGTAGGCAGTAGGGTAATAGAAACAATATATTTATGTAAAGAATGATCGACTTCGAAAAGCTGCAATCGCAACAGGCAGCCAGAAGATTAGCCACTTACTTTCACTTCTAGTCTCAGAGAGTTTGGGTAAGAGCGAGATGCACGGGCAATTGAGCTGCATTTTGGCGGGCCCGAAAAAACAGTTGATACGACGAGGAATGGCTCTACTGTCGCGCAAGGAAAGGATGTTGCCTATACAGCCACGCTGCGTTCGGCCCCAGCACGAGTCATAATGCCAGCCTCGAGAGCCAATGCAGGATCTCTCTGGTCGACAAGTGCTACTATACTTGGCATTCTATACATTTTACAAGTCTCCATCAAGCTTGTACGATGACAATATCCAATAAGGTATCGCTTGGAGTGTTTGAAAGATAGATTCTATAGAAGATTTTTGGACTTTTGCGCGCTGTGGATGGCGAGTATCGCAGGCGATGGAACAATGAGCTGTGTGAGCTTTACCGTTGACATAGAAATATAGGAATAGTGCAGTGAATAAAGATCCAGCGGCTTCGTTGGCGGTACAATAGGTACCAGCTGACGGTAGTAGAGAAAGAGGAAGACCTCCTTTGCGTTGAAAAGATGTAGTCGAGAAGGGCTTGGCTTCACTTGGTGTGTCCAACAGGTGCCAATTAGCATGAGAAAGAAATGACTGGCGCGGTTTGATAAACTCGGTCGAAATCGCTTAAGCGGTTATCGCGCTAATCAAGAAGAAGAAGTTATATGAATGGTATGTGGCTAAGAGTTATTTCATTAATAAATTTTTTACGAAAACAATTTTTTAATTTTTTTATGAAAATAATTTTTTAATTTTTTTATGAAAATAATTTTTTAATTTTTTTATGAAAATAATTTTTTAATTTTTTTATGAAAATCATTTTTTAATTTTTTTATGAAAAAAATTCTTTCGTTTTTATTTTGTTGCAGCATGTTGAAAGCATTTTTCTAAGATTTTTAAATTTTTTAACAGCATTTAAGAGTGGATTTTAGTGCATATTTTTCCTTGCCCTAGTAATGACCCATTCGAATAATTATGTCATATAAATTTCACAAACAAAATTAATTATCTATATTAATGTGCAACAAAAATGTACAACGCTTAATTTGCAATACTGTAGCTACGGTACTTGCATACATACATAAGTATGCATCTACAATTCTGTATGAAGCTACAATTCCATCTCACTATCCACCATTGTCAATTATGCACAAGTGTGAATGTGTCGAGTGGGAATTGAGAGGATGAGATGAACGGGTAGGGAAGCGCTTTGGTGATGGCTTTGTTGGTTGGTACACTTCAATAGCACCGCTGGAAGCAGCTGATGGCTGGTCGTAATATTTATGCAATTTCAAAAACGGAACGAACAGGAATAGCGTAGAGTCGGCGCAATGAAGCCGGGTAAAGGGCAGAAACAGTAAAAACTCAAAGAATACTCGTAAATTATATGAAAATTGGTAGCACGAAAGGAAGAAACTCATAAAATTAACCACATTTTTCTTCATTTTTATAGCATTTATTATCACATTGCCCCAACAGAGAAAGGCGCAAGGCGAAGTGGCTGACAGAGTGATAGAGAGAGAGAGAGAAAGAGAGAGTCTTTATGTGAGTGCCATAAAAATGCAGTTTCAGCCGATGAAGTTGGTCGGAGCGGCATATTTGCCTTGGCTTTTGATTTATGCACACCCCAACTGCGGCAGTGGCTCCTCAGCTATGGCAAGTGAGGCAAAATAATGCAATAAATTTGACATTATCGCGAGCAGCCATAAGATATGGTGGAATTGGTAATGGCGCACGGCGAAGGCGAAAGCGCAGGCGCAGGCGCGGAAAGATGGAAATATTACATACTCCCCTCACCAAATACAAAACGATTTAAGTGGGCTGCTGATGCGGCAATGGAAACGGCAGCGGCAGCGCCAACGTCTACGTTTCGCTTAACTTGCATTCGCGCAAGTCGTAAAAATGTGAAAATACAACAACAATAGTAATAATTCAAGTAACACATGAAAAAATGAATGCTCAAACAAAGTCGTATAAATATTCAAGAGATTGCTGCCAAAGAAGTGCAGTGAAAATTTCATTGTAGATATGTTTGAGTGTGCATATGTACGAGTATGTGTACGAAGGTATACATTTATAGGGCAGGAGAGGACATAAAACGAGAAAATGTTTAATATGGTGAAAGCAGATAAACACGAAAAACGCTCATAAACGTGGCAAATGGCTAAAACACGAAGCACATCAAAGTATGTATACCAAGTGCCAGGACCAGTTTCGGTACAAATACCGCATTATTCAATGACAGGAATACAAACACACAGTCTCAAGTACTCGACGGCTCATAAAATGCAAACAACGTCACTTGAGAGGATAACCTCCAACGGTTTTTACGATCTGCTAAGAAGGTGGTCTCCCATAACTGTGGGCCTAAGAACACTCACAAAAAACAAAAAAAAAAAAAAAAAAAGTTATAAAACCGAAATAAACAGCAAAACAAGTCCACTGCTTATCGCGCTTGTTGGATCTCTTGATTTCAGTTGAAGGCTTCGCAGTACGCGTATTAGCAATCGCAGGCCATACACACACAAGTTAGGCCGGGCTATAATCGCGTAAGTGGCCTATGAAACTAAAATCGTTCAGCTTCAACACATTTAACTGGCTAAAGTGTAGATTTTATGATTGAGTTGTATTTGGATTATTGAATACTTCCTGCCATTCGTTTTGTGTTTTTATGTCCTTAGGGTAGTATAAAAAACCAGACGAATATAAACATAATTTTTATGTAATAGTGCATTCGTGATCTTATTTATACCTCCATACAAGTTCATCCACGTATATTTGTAGGTATGTATGCACACATAACTATGTATCTGCACTGAGCTAAATTATGCATTAAAAAATTAAATACTACTTTATTATAACGAAATTCAAATAATTGTACGTTGGAAAGATAATTTTTATACTGCAAATAATGAATACGTCCATGTACAATTTACGTGATTGATTACAATGAAAAAAAAATGCTGAAAAAACTAATTACGTTTGTTGTTCAATTTGTGTGCTCAACTATATTTTCGAAAAATTTGAATGGAGTTCTTTTTTTTTAGAGCCGTAATTGGTAAGTATATATGTACATATATTTAACACGTTCCCTGTCCGCTGAGCCAGATATGGTTCAGGAAACGTGCGCCTGATAAGCACTGATACGTTCCTGAGCCATATGTGTGTCAGGGGGATTATGAAACTTCTAAAGCAAATTATTCGACTGGACGTAACGGAACTGTACAGTTTCTGCACTGGACGTGCGAAAAACGCCGGGACATACGAAAAAATATTTTTATTTTACCCAGAAATCACAAATTATTTTTAATTATTTCTTATTACGACACTCCCAGGCTTATCCAAATCAGCAATCTCGGGGTCACGCCCTATGTAAATATCATAATTCCAGACAAAACCCTCTTCTGTGCACAGTATTTATGAGCTTTTGATGGGTTGTATTGACGGAAAGATATCCTGCCTCTAAACGGCATCATCGACTCGTCAATGACGATACATTCACCAGGTATTAGTAAGCTCTACCAGTTATTGATAGCAAGGTCCAAAAGTGGTTTTATTTTGTATAGACGTTCGTTTTGATCCCTTGGAGCTTCATTATCAACAAAGTGCAAGCAACGTAATATTGACGAGAACCGATTATATGACATGTTTACGTTGTGAAATATTGGACTTGTCGGTCAATTTTGCATTTTTGTATTGGGACAGGGAACGTGTTAACAACTTTTTTTCGCAATTTTCTTTATATACTGATATAATTATAACTGAAGTGGATGTTCCTAATTTAAACTAAATGTCTGGTTTTTAGCTCACATTACTCGCATGAAACCAAAAGCTACATAATTATTTTAAAGGGACTTCACATCACTCTCTTTTGCCGGACTGATATCTCTGATATGGCTGTAAGAACAAAGACGGCGAACTGGTGACTGGCATCCAGAGCAATCTTAAATTAAGGAGGGAACACTTCTCGAGCCTGTTAAACAGTGATGGCTGCGCATGTCACAGAGAATGTGAAGATCCCGATACCCCAATCGTCGACGACGGAATTGACGTTCCGCTACCCGACCATGATGAGAATAGCGATAACGCGGCTAAAGAACAACAAAGCCACGGGCGCCGACGGACTGCCGGCTGAGCTATTCAAACATGGCGGCGAGGAGCTGGTAAGGTGCATGCTTCAGCTCCTATGGAAAATATGGTCGGATGAAAGCATGCCTGCCAATTGGAATTTAAGTGTGCTCTACCCAATCCATAAGAAGGGTGATCCTGCAATCTTCTATATATCGCCTATAAGGTTATAGCGAGCGTATTGTGTGAAAGGCTGAAGCCCTGCGTCAACCAACTGATTGGACCTTATCAGTGTGGTTTTAGACCTGGAAAGTCTACCAAAGACCAACTATTCACAATATGCCAAATCTTGGAAAAGACCCACGAAAGGAGAATCAACACACACCATCTTTTCGTCGACTTCAAAGCTGCATTCGACAGTACGGAAAGGAGTTATCTGTACGCGATGTATGAATTCGGTATCCCCAACTAATACGGCAAGATGACGTTGCTCAGCATCAGCAGCGCCGTCAGAATTGGGAAGGACCTCTCCGAGCCGTTTGATACCAAACGAGGTGACTCGCTGTCGTATGACTTCTTTAACCAGATATTCGAGAGCATCGTACGAGCCGCAGAAATCATTCGCTCAGGCACAATATTTTATAAGAGCGTACAATTGTTGGCATATGCCGATGATATCGATATCATGGGCCTTAACAACCGCGCTGTTAGTTCTGCCTTCTCCAAACTTGATAAAGAGGCAAAGCCAATGGGTCTGGTGGTGAACGAGGACAAAACGAAGTACCTCCTGTCTTCAAACAAACAGTCGCCTCGCGTATCGGCACCCACGTCACTGTTGACAGTTATGATTTCGAGGTTGTAAATGACTTCGTGTATTTAGGAACCAGCATTAACACCAATAACAATGTCCGCCTGGAAATCCAACGCAGAATCTCTCTCGCCAACAAGTGCTACTTTGGACTAAGTAGGCAACTGAGTGGTAAAGTCCTCTCTCGACGAACAAAACTAACACTCTACAAAATTCTCATCATGCCCGTCCTAACGTATGGCGCAGAAGCGTTGACGATGACAACAACCGATGAAGCGACGCGTGGAATGTTTGAGAGAAAGATTCTGCGTAAGATTTTTGGACCTTTGCACGTTGGCAACGGCGAATATCGCAGACGATGGAACGATGAGCTGCATGAGCTTTACGACGACATAGACATAGCGCAGCGAATAAAGATCCAGCGGCTAAGTTGGCTGGGTCATGTTGTCCGAATGGATACAAACGCTCCGGCTCTGAAAGTATTCGATGCGGTGCCAGCTGGTTGTAGTAGAGGTGGAGGAAGGCCTCCTCTGCGTTGGAAAGATCAGGTGGAGAAGGACTTGGCTTCACTTGGTGTGTCCAATTGGCGCCGGTTAGCACGAGAAAGAAACGACCTGCGCGCTTTGTTAAGCTCGGCCAAAATCGCGTAAGCGGTTATCGCGCCTATTAAGAAGAAGAGAAGAATTATTGTACTAATTTTTAAAAAATAAAATATTTTACAAAATTATAAACATTACTTTTAATTAGGACAGGCTAGAAAAATTGATAAAACTCCGAGACTAAATAACAAAAAAAATGTAAAATCAAGTTACGAAAATGGTAATCTGGCCATTCTGGTGCTAAAACCACGTAACTCATTGTCAAATTCGCTGAGCGCAAAGGAACGGCACCAGGATAGGTTCCGTCTCATTATTCTTTCCATCATGAATAAGAAGTATCTTACCGGTAAATTTTAGTAAGGAGTACAAAATCGCGATAAAATATAAAGCCGAGAATTTACTAATAGCCTTATCGTTAAGTTAAAGATAGCCTTATAGTTTTCACAACAAATGCTTGTTCTCCCGACAGGCATTACAAATACACATCATTTGTACACTTTTTTACATCCTTAAACCCAAATGTTATCAAGCAAGACAAAGCAAAAGCTAATCTTTTCCGACCGACTCATCATTCAACGTACACATGTATGTATGTACATATGTATATGCTTGACATGGATGTCCGTCCGAGAGAAAAATGTTTCCTTCGTTGCACTGCTTCATTGTCCCATTACCTTCCTGCGCCATTGCAGCGTAGCGTTAATTTGGGTTATTGTGCGCAGCACACGTTCATCAATAATCTCATTATTTTCCCTTTTTTGCCAAATAATTTATTTATTTTTTCTCCTGTCACACACACGCACACAAATTGCCACACATGCATACACGTAAATTCAACTGTAAAATTTTCAATGTCACGTTTTCACGCAGTATTAATTGTTTAAGTGTTAGTGTGTGTGCGATATGTGCATGTGTGTGTATTGTTTGTCTGCCATTCTCCACTCTATTAAATAAATGACTGTCAATAAATTATCGAAAGAAAAGCAGAGCGGATATGGAACGACCACTATTTGTTCAACTAAGTGCGCTTAAGCAAGGACATGTTTATATGAGTATGTGCGTGTGTGTGTGTTTGTGTTTTTCTGAAGGGTAACAGCAGTCAGTAGGGGTGTTGCCAACACATTCAACACAATCAGGACAACAGGACATTTCGATGCAAACACCAACAACAAGGTCGGAATTTCTGATAGGTAGCGCTGTTGCAGCGGCAAATCGTAAATAAATGGATGACTGTTTTTTCTATTTTTTTTTTTTTTTGTTTTGTGCTATTTCTGGTTGCCTTTCTCCTGCTGTTGCACGTAGTGTGGCTATGGCTGTCGCTGATCTTGCTCCCTCCGATTTTTTAACACAATGCAATCCTCAATTTATTGCATTTTTTTGTCGTTTTTATTGTGTGCTGTTATTTTTGTTGCTGATTACGTTTTGGTTTTTTTTTCGCATTCATTTTTCTCCCCTTATTTCTAAGTGAATTATTGCTCTCTACTGCAACGGTAACTAACGTTTCCTTATGTTGTTAGTTTTGTTGTTGCTGTTATTACCATTGGTGCCATCATTTATTTTGCGGTATAATTTCAGCTTTAGATACACAGTTGCAATATATTTATGTTTTTTGGTTTTTGTTGGTGGGTGTTGTTTCAACGATATTAATGGTGGCAGCAGCCAACAGTCGCCAGCAGACGCATAAACTACACAGCAGTACATTTCAGTTCGTTCGATTTGCACAAATCGCGTAGAAAATCGGTGCAATATAATTTTAAGCTAAACCACATACACACATCTCATTGAAAAACGATTGCTGGCTTGTATAACTAGATACATTTTTTCTGATTACTTCCTTTATATGAGTAATGGGTTCGTACTGGTCATTGCATTATTTATAAGATTTCTAAGTAAAGAGTCGATAAACAAATAGTCCTGTGAGAATTTTCCAGATTCTTTGGCAAATCTGTAAATACCCTCCAGTTTAAGAGAACGAATATTACTCATTCTCACGACATCGGAACCTAAAACTCGTAGCCGTGCTCTAGCAAAGGCCGGACACTCACAGAGAAAGTGCTCAGTGCTATCCGTCTCCTCCAAGCGAGACATGCACATTTAGTCCTAAATGATTCCAATGGTGGTCATATGCTGACCCCATGGATGGTGTCCTGTAATAATACCAACCATCAACCGAACGTCGTTCCTTCCAAGTTTTAGTAGAAAGTTTGACAGTTTTCTGTTCGGACTTGTCACAAAACACTTTGCAGTTCTGCAGCGCTCTAGACCAGACCATCGCTCGTTATGTGAATTGCGTACATAATCGATAATAATTCCTGCGGAACTGATTCCGATTATTGGCTTTGGCAATCGCTAATACACGATTGACCAATTCATCGGCAATTTTGTTTCCTTGAACACCGGAGGGTCCTGGAACCCATATAAGTAAAAGCCTGTTTTGTCTTTCGACAGAATTAAGCTTCTTCTTACATTCTTGAACAATCCTTGAGGTTTACTTGTCGTTCTCCAGGGCCTTCAGTGCAGCCTGACTGTCACTGAAAACTCCAATCTGTCCTCTCGATTATCCATTCGGCGACTTTCAGGATGGCAAAAGCTTCCCTTTGGAAACAGTTGCCATTTCCCCCATAGCTTAGCGATACTTATTAGTATCGTTTAAGTACCATCCGGCTCCAGGCCCTGTTTCATTCTTGGACCCATCGGTAAAGAAAATATCCGTCAAACCTCCCTGAATACATTCTGGATTGCTTAATTGCTCAAGCAATGGAAGTCTGACATCAAATTTCATTCCAAATGAAACTGTGGGTATCAGGTCGTCTTTAGGTGCCAAAAACAGTGGATACTGCTCAGGTAGCAACTTAAAGATGTCTCTGTGTCCCGACGTTCCGTCTACGTGCCAGAAATCATATTTATGGAGTCTACACATTGCATTTATTGCTTCCTGTTGTACCTTAAGATCCAGGGGGGGCAAAGCAAGCATAGCATTTAGGGCATCACCAGAGGTTGTACTGATGGCACCGGTGTTGCATAAACATATGTACATTAAGCAAATATCCTATACTGAAGTATAAGAGTACTTAGCACAGTCATTCCAAACTTTTTCTTGCATGGGTTTTGCTTTTGGGCCACTGCACGGATTCGCAATGCATGTCATTGTGCACTTTCCAAGGGTTTTATAAGACATAAAGAACGGTAGGTTAGATGGCAAGAGCACCACAGGTACACTGCAAGTAGCACTATGATGCCGTTTTGATCCCGTAATGTAGACCACTATCTGCAAAAAATTTCAAAACTTAAAGTAGGAAAACCATCTGCAGTCATTTAGTGTTGTTGATGCAGAGGAGGAGAGAGAGATCTAGGCTGGAGAACTGCCTCAAGCTATCGTCAAAAGACACACTAAGGAACCTCAAGCGCCTCGCCACCAGACTCGGACATTTGCAAAGAAATTGTTCCACAGTCTCTATCGCTGTCGGGTGCCCACAGCTTCTGCAATGTGGGTTGTACGCAAGTCCAAGCTTCTCCGCATAAATTCCGATCACCCAGTGACCGGTGGCCACCGCTATGAGTTTGGAAATGAAATGGTGTGGGATCCCCAGCACTTCAAGCGTCCTGGTTCTGTCGCACTGAGACCAAATGTTTTTGAGATAGCACACGATAAGATAGAATTCCATCTGGCTTGCAATTTTTTAAGAAAGAAATTGAGCAGTTTGCCTTTAACAACAGCCAATCGGTAATCCATGCCTGAGATGGGACAACTGAAACCGGTTCTGTCGACCTTTTCCTGGTAAGATCATTGGCAATTTCATTTCCCCTATTTGTTCTTATGCCCTGGAACCCAGATAAGATAAATATTTTCTGCATGTACGAGACGTTTCATCTGCTCCTTACAGGAGTTAATCAGAAGAGAGCTGCAACATGTCTTCAATGGCGCCTTGATCGCAGCTTGCCTATTGAAATCGATATTTATGTCTCCCTCCCAGCAGTGATCCCTAAACATTTTGCATGCCTGCAGGGTTGCGAGGCCCTCTGCTTGAAAAACACAACTAGTTTTCGCCAGTTTAAAGGATACTGAAATATTGCCTGATCTAGAGAAAACCCATAGAGAATGCCCCTAATATATTTTGAGCATTTAGGTTAGAGACTGCGATGCCTATTCATTTCAATTTTTTGTATTTACTTTTTAGGATAAGCCTGCTTTATTCGGTAGCGTCAGGAAGTAGAGGAAGAGAATTGTAAATAAATGACAGATTGGTTTTTCGTGGTGATTTCAAAGCATTTGAAGTTCGATGGGAAAATATAAGTCACGCCAAGTATGGGGACGATGATGCTGCCTCAAATAGGTGATGCTGGTTTTAAGTCTATTTGCTTATTAACCGTCACAAGTAATTAAGTCTACCTTGTTTTAAAGGCTATAAAAAAGACCAAGTCCTAAGAAACTTAGAAGCTTCAGGGTTCCGTGTTTTAAAGTTGTTAATTCTATGTATAATTAACGGTATCTTGCCCTGCTGTTTTCATTCAAATCTCCAAATCTTATATGTAGATATCTGAACATCTGCACAACTCTCACGCCGCATCTGCAGCTTCTTCAAGGGTAATGAAATTTGATATATGAACTGTGAAGTGAGTAATTATAGCCATCAGTTGTTTTATTAGACGTGCAAAAACAAATATAAGCAACTGAAAACTCGCACGCACAGTGCACACCTAAACAAACATGTGTAAGTAAGCAGCAGCACAAGACTGACAAGGCTGACAAATGCATAAAATCTCAATAAAATTATTTGTCAATGTTGTTGCAAAAATGTCAGACGCATCGCATCAGGCGTCAAACTAGCCAGTGTGTGAGTACTTGTGTCATCCTGCAGCGAAAAGAGGGCGCGTCAAACAGTGACAGCAACAAATAAGCGTCGAAATGTGTGTGCCGAAATAAATGATGGCAATAAATCAAAACAAAGAAATGGAAAATGCAATGCGAAAATCAACAAAGCATCAGCAACAAAAGCGATAGGAGGTGATAAATAGCAGGAGAGGGAAATAAAAAGGGGGTAACAATGTGTACATAGATATGCATGTATGTGTTATGCTCGTTGGAAATCCATGCATATGTACGTATCAAGGACACCTAGAGTTAACGACTCAAAAATGTTGCAAGGGTCCCTTTCGTTACGTACACACGCTTCAAATGTGTTTGTGCAATGCAGCGTATCCTTGAAATATTCGCTTAGGCAGGATAGCAAACTATATAATTCCAGCCACTGCCATTCATTGAATGAGCCTAAAGCGAGTGAATGGGCAAAGGAAATGCATTTTTTCATGGGTAATAATTTCGTATTAAAACTGACAAGCAGCCTGTCTATTTGTGGCACAATCTCGCAACATTGTCTGGCGCACATACACACACACACGCACCCTTGTTTGTAGTTGTAGCTGCCTTTGTAAACGCCGTGAACAATGGCCGCCAATTAAGTGGCGTGCATGTGTGGCGCAATTAAATAGAGAACATTTTTCATAATTGAAATGGCTTTCCGAAAGGTATGAGATGAGATAACCAGAAATGTGATCGAGCTGGACCTAAGCAAATAAATTCTTGAAAGTTGATAATGGATGGAGGGGAAAGTTCGTATAGAAAAATGGTATGAAAGTTAAGGCTTAGTATGTACTTTGATGCACACACATATGTATGTATATATGCACGAGCACGTACTCGCCCATTTTCTAGCTGATGTTATTTTCAACTTGTTGTGTTCTTGTTATCGCAAATTTTTTATCTCTCACAATAAAAAACCGAATTGAAAAAGCGATAAAAACGCTTCAAACCAAGAAAGCCCCAGATGTGATCTCATAACTGAAGAAGTACTCAAGCAACTCGCAGAGGAAGGGATATCTCTCCTCACGCATATACAAGGTGAAGTCCAAAATAAACAAGACTGGAGTCATAAAAGTGTTTTTGATAGAGCCATTTTTTAATGAGTTAGTGCATTGGAAGTTACATCCCTAGCTGACTTCCAGTGAAAGCTTGGTGATATTCGGTTCAGTGGAAGCAAAGTTATTTCGTCTAAAGTGTCAGTATGTTTGCGTCATCGGTACAAAAATGAGTTTCGAACAAAGAGCTAATATCAAATTTTGTTTTAAAACTGGTAAAACGTTTACCGAAACATTTGAATTGATGCCAGAGTTCATGAGTGGTTTACACGTTTCAGAAAAGGTTGTGAGGACATAAATGGCATCGAACATACGGTTCAAAATTAGTAATCTCTGAAAACTCCATGAAATTGTTCGTAAATTTATCAAACATGAACCGAAATCATCGTTGAAATTCATGGAATTGGAGTTCAATCTGTGCACGTTTCAAGGTGAGGACCGCACAAGCTAACTGAGGACCAAAAATTGCTCAGAATTCAACATTCGAAAGACCTCATTAAAGAGGCGAGAAATGACGAGAACTTCCTTTACAACGTTTTAACTGGTGATGAAATGTGGTAAATCCAACATGAACCAGAAACTAAACGTCAAAGTGCCGAATGAAAGGCCCCATACGAGCCCCCACCCAAAAAATCGCGTTTGGGGAAGTCAAAAATCAAGTTTATGCTTATTTGTTTTTACGATTCCAAGGGCCATTGTTCACGAATAGTTCGTGTTAACGGCCCAAACCGTCAATGTAATTTTCTATCTTGGCGTTTTGAAGCGTTTGTTGCATCGCATTCGTCGAGTTCGCCGTGAAGGAGGAAGCTGGCGCTTACTGCATGATAATCCAGTGACTAATTTTGTGACTAGAAATCACATTTTGATCATCAATCACTCACCGTATTCACTTGTTATTGCTTCCTGTGACTTCTAATTATTCGGAAAATTGCACTTGGCCATGAATGGAAAACGTTTTGCATCCGTAGAGGCCATTCAAAAGGCTTGTACCGACATCCTGGAGGACATTCCGGTCAATGAGCTGAAACACTTTTTCGGACGGCTTTCAGATCACCCAACATAGTGTATCGAGGCCGAAAGCTCCTGTCGCTTCTATTTTAGCTCAGTCTTGTTTATTTTGGACTGCCCCTTGTATATGATTTCCACGGCTGAATCCGACCTAAAGGAGACGAGACGTAGGTTTATGTGCCCGATACCTAATGCAGACATCAGGCGAGTGAGTGGAGAGCTTCATACGAACCAAGACCAAACAACCACGTCGTTTTCAGTCAAACACGAAAACGATGCTCATGAATTTATGGATTACAACGGACTCTACACCCAGAATTTTCGTCAGAAAGTCCAACGGTTGATAAGGACTATTATTTGCGCGGAAAAAACTCGAGGATTTTACACGATGATGACGCACCGTCGCACAGTGAAAATATTATCCGTGAATTTTTAACATGGAACGAAACGAATACCAGCCAACACCCATCGAATTCACCTGATATGGCTACATGTGATCTTTTTTCTGTTTGAACGAGGAACGTGTTTTTACAGCCGAAAGGAAGTAATAGAAATATCGAAGACGGTTCTAACGGCTATAGCGAAAATAGAGTTTGGGAAATGTTTCGAGAACTGAACCAAACGCTGGCATAAGTGCGTTGAAGTTGATGGGATGTACTTTGAAGGCAATAATATCACTTTTGACGAATAAACTTCTTCCGAGGGGCGACCGCTATTAGAAAAATGTTTTTATTAATTTTGCTTTCACCGAGATTCGAACCAACGACCTCTCTGTGAATTCCGAATGGTAATCACGCACCAACCCATTCGGCTACGGCGGCCGCAGTTAGGTATTTATACTAGGTAAAATTGAGAAACACCAGTTGCCCACCTATACGCTTCCTTTTAGTTTATTTTAGTCCAAAATATTAAGCCATTTACTTCGATGCCCTTTGGCATAATGGAACAAAAATGAAATGCCAAGCTGTGGGAAACGATACGCACAGCTTTTAATATTAAATTTCTGTCATGTAAAAAGGCAATAAATAAACTTCTTAATTTGCATACATCATTAAACCAGATTTAAACCGTTACTTTCGACTAAATGTACTCGTATCCGTGATATACGCTTGATCAGAGAAATTGGTCAGAGTGCCACTGTCCTTTTCTCGTTTCGAAACGCTGCTTTGTTTTCAGAACATTAAAGCCTGGGCACTTATGTAAATTCTATTGAAGGCATTTAATTTGAAATTCTAAGAGATTTCATTGCTGTATTTTGTGTGTGTATTTTTGGTATTTTTTTAGGCCTTTCACCCAAGCACTTGAGTAGGGATATGTGAGTGCGTGTGGAAATCTGTTGAAAAGTTGAAATGTTTGCACTTTTTCCTGGTCATTTCCAGTTCCGCCACGAACTCACACACACACACACAAGTTTTCATACATAATTTTATGTTATGTACTCTGCACGTGTGTTGGCCATTCATTTCCGTTTGAATAAGTTGAACAGCTCGTTTGAGTTGACTAATAAGGGATCGCTGATGGACAAACGCAACGTCGACACACATTCATGCATGCACACATGCATATCGACATCATTTCTTTGTTGGTACACTGCGTAACTTAGTCATTTTGGTATTTTGCTCTTGATAATTGCGGTGGGGTGTCTTTTTGTTTTTCTAACGGCCTTTATAAAATTTTCCCTCTGCACTTCGTTTTGTCTATTTGTACTTTCCACAGCATTTTCCGCCGCACGCATACATTTTTCATGCTTTTTGTTACTTTATCCCATCTAGTTTCTGTGTACATTCGGTCATGTGTGTGAGTGTACTTTGACGGTTGTTTTGTGTGTCAATTTTCCGTGTTAATTTGGTGTGAAATGTTTGTCAGTAGACATTTTGGGCATTTGCCGGCACTTCATGGTATTTAGCATAATTAATCGGCGGCAATGCTACTGCCACTACATGGTTCTATTGCTTATCGAGGGCAGAGGATCGTCGCCAGGCCGGGAGTTTAAATTACATTTTGAATTTGAGGGATTTTTGTTGTTTTTTTTTATTTTTAAAATTTTATTTCTTGACAAAGCACTTAATTTATGTGGTCATAATTTAAGTTTTCAGTTTTTCTAATGGAAATTATGTAAAATTTATAGGCTACAGAAATAATTTAACCGAGCGTGGAAAATGGAAAATATGAATTTATGGGGCAGATTTAAATATTGCGCATGCATAAGCGTACATATATTAGTAGAATAGAATTTCGGGGCATTATAATTTAAAAAATCTGTGAATAAGATTTTGGGGAGGAAAATAAAAAAATTCTGATCTAGATAAATGAGATTTATTAGCCACAAGGGCATTCTTCCCCTGCACAAAACTTTTTGGAAAAACTTGGGAACTCAGCTCCAGAATGACTTACTGGACACTCACTACAGTTTTGAAAACTTTAGTCACCTACGCTTCCATAGCATGGCCGCCTAAAGTTAAGCAACAAAAGGCGGTAAATGATCTCAACAAATTGCCCTGTCCCATCTGCGTCAGTATAACAGGAGTAATGACGCATTAAAGGCATCTACGATCTGAAAAGTGGAGATATGAAAGGGCATTTAAAGATCTTAGAAGACTTTCAGCATAACCCTATTTTCTATTAGGATGATATATTATCACCCAAACACATTCTCCTAAGGAACTTTCAAGTTCTTGTTAATGAACTTCAAACCCAGATATGGTTTACTGATGGGGCGAAGTCAGAGGATGGTAGAACAGAGGCCGAAATCAATGGCCCTAAATTCAAAAATCGATTCCAATGCATTTTTACACAACAATCTTTCAGGCAGATATACTTGCCATCGAGATATGTGTGAGGAAATGACTCCGTAGGCAAATGAGAGAAGCCCACACTTACATACTTTTAGATAGTCAGACGGCTTTGAAAGCCCTTGTATCAAATGTAATTATCTCAAAAATGGTAAATGATTTTCTCAGAGTATTTACCAGAGTATTTACCTCTAATTGATCCTGAGCCTTTCGGTGGACTTACAAAAGGGCACACTAAATAAATTCTCACAAAAGGGCGAAGTGAAGAAATTCGTTGAACACTGGCGAAATTCGATCGATCAGCGATAAGCAAAATAATGCCAAACGCAAGTCACAGGAATATCTGATAAGGTACTTTCGCTCAGCAGAGTAGATGTAAGACATTTTTTATTATTTTTATTATTTTAATTAAGCTTATACAATGTTAATAACTATAACATAAACTGAGTTGTCATGCAGCAGTAGCATCAGAGGCTATCAGCTGTCCGGGAAGTATGAACGGTTTTAAATCCTTCGGAGTAGGTCGGCGTCTTTTAGGAATCCATACATTGTTCTTATGTTTTTTTTCAGATGGGTTCATAAGAAGTGCGGTGGGGTCAGTTCCAGCGAAATTCTGTTGTCTTTTGGCATCGAGTCCTGGGCAGAAAGCAATTAGATGGAGAACGCTTGTTGGGGCATTACAGAAGGGACATTGGTTGCATTGAGCATGTGTGAGTATGGTGTGCGCGATTCGGAGCCGTATAAAAGGTGTGAGCATGTTTGTTGGTATGGATGAAGGGTAGTGAAGTTTAGTCCGGGTTGGGTTGATTCTGGAGTAATGATGGTTGTAATCTATCCAGTCAAGAGCCCGACTTGAGTCATCTCGCGATCCACAGTTCTCTTGAAGTTTTCACTTGGCCTGTCTTTCTCTCGTTGTGAGCAATACACTTCCATTTCTGTCTTCTAATCTAAATGTCCAGCGGCTCCATTTTTTTCGAGTAATTCCTTGTTTGGCATTATTTTTGGCCAGAAAATTCCTAATATAGAAGTGGGGATTTTTCAGGTAAATCTACTGCACAGCAGTACCGACAGGATATTCCACTTGAAAAGCCTAACCTTTAAACCAGAACCCAGGTTGTTGTTTCACCATAGAGAATACAGCCTCCCGAATGCCCCTCTGGCTTTTTCGATTCGGGAGCGTATGTCTTCAGCCGTGCCACCGCCCGGGTCAACATTGCTGGCGAAAAGTCTACTAATAAATAGCTTCTCTGAATATTTCACTGATTTTCAGAACAACCATGTGTAGGGGATAGAGAACTATATTGCACCCGGCTAGATGTCAGTAGAAAGAATAGAGATAGCAAAGATAAAAGGTGGATGGTAAAAACGGATAAATTAGTTTGAGGTCACTCTTCCGCAAATCTCTTGGATTCATTGATTAATTTTAAGAGATCCGGAAGAGTATAAACTTTGTCCACACTCAGTGTGTCGCCACCCAATATCCTAAGTCTAATTCAGGAAAATGCAGGACAGCTACAGAGAAAATGCTCTGCAGTGTCATCATTATCAAGACAGGATAGGCATATAGGGATGTCTACGCATGGGGCTCGTAGCCATGTGCTAACCACAGACGTTGTGCCCTGTGATTACACCCAGCAATACACTCAGGTCCTTCCTGCTGAGTTTTAGGAGAAAGGTCGCTGATTTCCTGATTGGTTCTTTCACAAGGCACTTGGCAACTCTGCACGACTTCAACTCAGACCAACGACCTCTGTGGGTAGACCACATGAAGTCCTCAATCTATAGTTGAATCGATGCGGAATTGACACCTAGAAAGGGTTCAGGGCCTAGTGGCATACTTGCAGAGCCTTCATTTGCCAATTTATCAGCTAACTCGCTCCCTGTAATACCACAATGTCCAGGTACCCAAATAAGACTAACTTTGTTGTGTTTTGCAACACTGTTCAGTTTTGTCTTACATTCACCGACTAATTTCGAAGAGCAACGTGGGTTAGCAAGGGCTTTCAGTGCAGCTTGACTGTCACTACAAATTCCAATACTGTTGCCCCGCTACTTTTTCTCAATTAGCCAGTACGCCACATTCAAGATAGATAGACTTCCTGTGCCATAGGAGTACTTAGTGTCTTCGTCTAAGTACCATCCAGATCCCCTTCCATCGCTGGTTTTGGATCCGTTGTTGTAGAAAGTGTGCTGGTTTCCCGTTAATAGGTTCTCTGGATTTAACCATTGATCTCTATCTGGGATCAAAACGTCACACCTCCGACCGAAGCTAACGATAGGCACTCGATTGTCCACCGGCATCGAGAACAGTGTGCACCGCTCTGACAACTGGTGGTATATCTGACAGTCGCCAGTGCTTACTTCATTTCCCCAGACTCCGTTTAACTTGAGCCTGTACGTCGCCTGCATTGCTTCCTTTCGAATTTGAAGATCTAGACGTTGCAAGTTCAGAATGATCTTAAGGGCATCACCAGATGTCGTACTCATGGCACCTGTTATACCCAAGTACACACTTCTCTGTAGCCTGTTTAGAGGGTCTACTCTGGAATTAGCCAGTGTGGTTTTCCACCATACTACAGAGGCGTATGTAATAATGGGTCTAATCAGGGTGATGTACAGCCAGTGTACTATCGCCGGTCTTAGACCCCATGTCTTGCCAAAGGTTCTCTTACACTGCCTGAAGACTTTTAGTGTTCTAGAGACCTTCTGCTCGACGTGCTTCTTCTAGGTCAGCTTACTCTCTAGGATTACTCCTAAATATTTAACCTCAGAAGAGGTTAAAGAGAGTTGCTCCATATTCACTTATCAATCATCTTTCTTTCCTTTATAAGAGCTAGGCATAAATTTTATAATAATAACAGTGAGATGTGATCATTATTGGAAAAATATTTTCTACTAGCATTTTAAAGTTGCAAGTCCTCAGTGGGCACAGAGTGCACTACCTATTGACAGATATACGAACTCAGCTGCGACTGCAGGTAAATTTAATATTATATATAAATTTAATAGTTTTTGCATATAAAAAGTGCCATCATGCTTCGCCGCCAACGAGAAACAATTTCCAATTATGAGTTCATAAAATTAAATAGAGAAAACACAATCTACCTTAATTTAAATTAGAACCCACATTCAGCCAAAGGACGCCGCTAAGCAACTTTAGCGTTCAATGCAGAAACAAGAAAGGCGCCATAATAACCAACAAATAAGAACACTTAACGAATGTGTGTGTGTTTGTGTGGTTATGGCAGGCACAGGAAAAATTTTCCACTTCACTGCCCCGCCAATTAAGTGCAGCTCCAATTACACACTCACATCCTTCAACGCACTCATAATGAAAACGTTTAACCTGTCTGTCTGCCCGCCCGACTGCCAAGACGACGAAGGGACTCAAGTGTTTCCGCGCTACTTGACAGCTCAGCTGAAAAAGGAAGAACACTTATAAAGACTACAACGAAGAGGCTGGGGACTCGAATGTAAGTAGTCAGTAAACGAAAAACGAAAACTGAAAAGAGAAATGCTAAGCGATATAAGGAGCGAATGACGAGTGAACTATAAACATTGAATGGAATATGGAAAAGGCATGTCGGCAGGGAGACGCACGCAAGGCAAAGTGCGAGGCAGATGGACGGACCGATGGCTGGATGCTACTCGATTTAAATGAAAACTACAAAAACAAATGCGAGTAAATAAGTCATTCAAGTGTACGGTGCGATGAGCAAATACGTACAACAACTACTGTGCATGTCTAAGCAGCAGGCAGCATGAAAGGATAGGTGGCGTACAGACAGACAGACAGACAGACAGTTGGTTGCTTAGACGGTTGTGCGCGTTGGGCCGAGTCGAGTTTTCTTTGCCGCTGTCATTAATGAGACGTCGTCTCCACTTTAATATGTCAGTGTTTTATAAATATAAGCCGCACCGACTTGAGTACGGTAAGAAAAAGATGTTGAAGACGGTGCGATCCAGATCGCTTGCCTGCCGCGACTGCTACGAACGGCATGACAGCATTTGCCCGGACGTCTTACCATTCCTGGCACTATTCAGCCAACCAAGCAGCTAAGCTGCCACATTTTGTCATCCGCAATGGTGTCAGCATGTGCCCTCATGCAATCTGTGGCAAGTAACTCGAACTCGCGTCATGTTGCGCCTACTTGTCGTATATTTGCCTTTATTTGTGTGTGCATTTTATATAAGTTTGTATGCATGTATGTATGTATGTATGTGCAGTTGGTCATACAAATTGAAAAGGGAATGAAAAATTTGTTAAATGAGCGTATCGTGTCTTTGATCTTACGCTTCGCTTCTAATTTGATTATAGCCATCGTTGCTTCCGCTAAAGTGCTGCGGCATTTTAAGAGTATTTATGTGTGAGTTGCATGTGAAATGAGACTGTCAGCTACAGCGTCATTTACAACGTCAACATCGTCATCGTCATCGTCATCGTCATCGTCAGTAAACTCATCCGTCTTTTAGAGCCATCTTCATTTACCCACAATCAAATTGCGGCCTGTCGCTATAGCGCTTCCTGAGAATAGGCAACGGCTTGTAGTGTAGAAATTCAGCTAAAGTTGTTGCGGGTTGAAGTGAGAACTGGCTGTGTAATAATGCACTGATATGCCAGCATTTCAACTCGAGCATTGCCACATATACAGAGATACACAGATTCTATTTAATTTTAGGTATATTTCAATGCGCTTTCATGGATCTGCTGCGCTCATGATAGCCGGATACGAATCGTTACAACCATCGTCCTCGCCTCGTCACCCTACCAAACATAAAACTCTCCTCACCACTTCTCAATCGGCCGCCTTTTCCTCATGTGTCTGAGCAAATGTCATCAACTAGACCACACTGCCTCATATTTTCGTGGTTGCACGTATAGTCGTGTGATTGTGTAAAGTAAGTGCTGACAGCCGCGGTAAATCACTTACCAGGAGTTAAAAGTGTGTGTAAAATGATGAGGGTATTTTACAGAAAAATTTATAATGGGGTTAGAAGATATTGGCAATTTTTGAAAGTTCTTGACAAAATAGAAGAATATTTTCGGTATATTTATTCGTACTGAGCCTCAAAAACGTCAGCGCATTATGTTCACCACAAATTTAGAATTATCTATGATCGGTAGTTTCCAACATAACCTGGGAGATTTAAGTAAGGAGGAAGGAAAACATTTCTGTCTCGACATAGAAACAATGGAAAATAGGCATCCAGGAAGATGGATGCTCTTAACATAGGAGACTACTACAAAATTTTGCTTCCACATTGAGCAGACATACTGCTTGCCAAAATCAGCTGTGATATAGGCTGCAGACCATCAAGGCCACTTTCATTTTCCTGATGCCATTATCAAAGAAAAAATTTAAATTATTGCCCCGTTGAAAGTGCTGAAAGACCTGAGGGAGGAAAAAAAAAGGAAGAAAATTTTTACTTATAAGGGTAACAACTTGCCGAAATTGACATTCATTTTTGAAAAAAAAAAAAAAAATTAATAAATGATACTTATATAACACATAGGTTGAAAAATCCCGGGGCTAGTAAAGAAAACACTTTTTTTTGTTCCAAATTAGCTCTATTCATCAACGTAATTTCCATCAAGAACAGCGCAATTATTCCAGCGCCACTCTAACATTTCAATTCCCCGTTTGTAGAACGATTCATTTTTTGCCTCAAAATAGGCTTCATTTTCAGCGATAACCTCTGCATTCGAGCAAAATATCAGCCAGCAGTCGCTGGGAGCCAAATCTGGCGAATACGGTGGATGTGGGAGAATTCGAAGTTTAATTCATGTAGTTTTGCCATTGTTTTGAATCATCAACATGTTCTTGTTTTTGGTCAACAGTGAGTAAACGCGATATTTGTTTTGAACAGAGCTTTCACATAGTCAAATGCTCAAGGCATATATGCATAGTCAACACGTTCTTTTGATATCTTTACGACGTCAGCTAACTCTTCTTCACTTTTCGATTATTCACAACTATTTTGTGGATTTGTTTGATATTTTCTGGTGTTACTCCCTCATTTGGACGTCCACAGCGTTTTGCATCATTGGCGTCTCTACGACCCACAAATATTTGAAGTCAGCAAACCATCGTTTCATTGTTGTTTCTGATGGAGCGGAGTCCCCATAACACTTTTCAAGCCATTGCTTCGCTTAAGAAGCAGTGCAAAATTAGAACACGATTTGTTTTTTATCCATGGTTTTGAAAATAGTAAAAGTAGAATAGAATAACATGACAACTGTCTTTTAAGGTTTTTTGAAAGCTGTCTTTTAAGGTTAGTGCTAACTAAAAGAGGGGTGTGTGTAAAGGCCATTATATTTCTGCCATGAAAAAGTTCCTCATAAAAGCCATCTGCCGTTCTGAGGCTGCATAAAACTGTAGATACCTTCATTTTTGTGGGAAAACATCAAGACGAACACCATAAATAAGTGGAAGTGCGCGGTCAAACACCCAATACAGGTTGCAAGGGATAATAGACGCCCGTAGATGTTGTTTTAAAGTAAAACGTGTAAATGATTAATTTTGTTTAAAATACGGCTCTTAACAATTATATGTGAAAAATGGCATCATTTAAATGCATTCCTTAAGCACGCCCACTGGCTGTCAGAGACCAATTAAACATTTCAAGGATTCGCTCACACATTAACGCATTGAGTTCAGCAATTTTAGCCGAAGGTTGTGTTCCGCTTTGTTGCTTTATTCACGTAGACTTTACATTTAAAAAACAGCTATTTGTCAGTCCTTTTTCTTGAACCAGTTTCTTGAAATTGTTTCACTAACCTTTGAACTGTCGATTCATTTGGTCGATTCACACCATTTTGTTTTTTTTTTTGTTTTTTTTTTTTGGTGGTGAGGTTGGGTTAAAAATGCCTTCGCGCCATATAGTAACCATCGCTATTACGTGTGTGGTGATTCCACTGAAAATATCCCTCCTCTTCTCTTTGATTTTCCCTCTACCCCGGTACTGCTTCCGCATTGCTTCGAGGTACAGGGCCAAGACGTCCTAAGAATGACACTTAGTTACTCACCCTGCGTCCAGGTCCAGGGTCGCCTCAATGCTCTTCAGCATAACTTTCCATTTCACGCTTTTTTCCGGATAATATCCTCCACGAAATTTGCGACGGCATTTCATTTTTCTTCGTCTTCATCATTTTCTTGATAATTTTTTCAGGTGTACATACACCAATAGCTCGTTGCAGACCTGTTATCTCTACGTTCCACCTCTCACATTTAAAGAAGGTGTGCTCCGCATCATCATACTCAGTATCTCCATATATGCAGTTTGGGAGGCTCACTTTTTCCATTCACCAAAATACTTGCGAAAGCACTCATGTCCGGACAAAAACTGTGTGAGGTAAGTGTTAACCTCACCGTGCTTTCTTTCTACCCTCGTTTTTAGATCGGGTATTAGTCTCGCTGTCCATCTGCCGTACCGTTCAGAGTTCCATCTTGCCTGCCAAAGTGTGAGCGTTTAAACTCTAATATCGGAGAAGCGTGGCGCTGGGATTCCTGTATTTTTTGCCTCCCATCTCCGTTTGCGCTCTTGTGCTAAAATATATATAGGGATGGTTCCGCTGATAACTAACACCGCTGCTTCAGATACTGTTCTGTATGACGAAGCCACTCTGAGAGCGCAGGTGCGTTGCACAGATTGCAGAGTTTTCCGCCGACATTGCACTTTTAGCGAATCTGCCCATATTTCGCATCCGTATAAGAGAATCGAGTTCGTCGTGTCCATTAAAAGTTTTCGCTTGTTCTGCGTTGGGCCTCTAAGGTTTGCCATGAGCTTACTTAACATGCCGCTTACTTTGGCAGCTCTTGTGGCAGCGTGATTTATGTGCGCCCAGTAAGTTAGCCTTGTGTCTAATTGCACTCCTAGGTATTTTACCACTCTTTTTGTCTGTTGGTTAAAAGGCTTAGCTATGTTTTCTCTGTGGCCAACTTTAATCCATGGTCCTCTAGCCATGTCTGAGCTCGGATGAACTGATTTACCTTAGTTTTGGCTTTGACAGTGTTTCGGGCGATTATTTTTGGGGGTATGTAAGTTCTAAATGCTTTGTAGATAAACCAAATAGTAAAAATCTTTGCTTAAAGCTAACTTGAGGACGCTGTAGCCAAATTGGCTGGTATGAGATTATCATTCGGAAGTACACGGCTTTGCATTTCCTGGCATGAAACATCAAAAGATAGAAACAGTTTTTTCTAATACAGGTCCCTGCTCGGAAGGTAATGCTAAACATCCGAATGCGCTTCTGCCATGAAAAGGCGCCTCATAAAACAAACAACCATCTGTGGCTCGGGTTCGGCTTAAAACTGTGGAACAACTCCATTTGTGGAACATGATCACAACGCAAACTGGAGGAGAGGCTGGACGAAACACCAAATAAAGAGTGTAAGTAGCAATTATACTTTTATATATATATACATATAAGTGATCTCGATATTGAAAATCGGTTCAATTTGCGTTAGTGAACTTTATCATAATAAAAATTGTATGCTAATTGACATTTTGCGATCCTAAAAAAAGTTAAGGAAGGAAACTGAAGGAAAGCACTTCATAAAAATTAGTAGTAAAGTAAGACCTCACTGCCCTCAACTTGATTCCTTAATCATTGAATGCTCATTTGACATGCTTGCACGTATATCAAAAGACTTAAGCAACAAACGCACAAGCCCAAGTACTTTTCAAACATTTTCTTTTTATATTTTTACCCAACTTTGCCCAACTGCCAATAAATTACAAACAGTCAATTAATAGCTAGATTTATTTAATATATATAGCAGTTTATTTCAAAGATAATTGATTGAACTGCGGCATGCAGCATGAATTAAGTGTCAGTGTCAGTGCGGCGAAAGAATGTTGGCTAATGGCCACCACACTTACGCATGCAGGACATAAACGCCAACCAGCGACACCAGCAAATGTTGTGCGAATGAGTTAGCAGTTGGAAAGCATCAGCAAGCTAAACGGCAATTTTATGTGCGCTGCCAAGGATTTATGTGGCAATTTTAGCCTGAAAATAAATGGCTTTCGCTTCGTTTTGCGTTAAACCCATCACGTGCCGACAACGGCGTTTTGCTGTCATGCAACAAATAGCCAAAGTACACACACACATACATATATACATATATATGAATATATATATTTCACACCAAAAGAGATATATGTGCTTGTATTTATGTGGCAGTACACCTACATACATATGTTTGCATCTGCAAGTGAAGGGGGTTTAGTGAACTTGCATCCTTCTACAAATAATTTTCATTTCGAAAATTAGTGCAAATGCAATGGGTTTTTGCATGTAAGACCCCGCATACATACATATCTACAGTCACACCCCACATACACACATACATATGTGTGCTGCCTCTGCCTCTGTCACAACCACAGCCACACTTCACTTATTCGTTCTTTTGTATGTGTGAGTAAGTGAGTAGTAAGCGTGGTTGCCACTCAGTGAGTGAGTAAAATCCCTCTGCTTGTTGTTGCTGTTGCTGCTGCTACTGCTGCACTTTATCAACATAACAAATGCTGCATAAATCTCATTTCGTTTTGTTTGTTGGCCAATAAATTCATTAAGTGGCATTTAGAACCTTTCACCTTACCAATGTTGTTGTTGCAGTGTTTGTTGTCTGAAACGGGCAATTGCGTTGCCATACAACCCCACCACCATCGCATTTGAACGCAAGCGGGCAGCACTGAGCAATTCCTCGAAATTGCACTAAAAGCCAAGAACAGTTGACTTTGCGGCCCTTGTCCGGCATTCGTTGGACTGATTGGGGTTGGTTAGTTGGTTGACTTTTGCAATTTATAGTGGCCATATCGGCTGACAAACATATGCATACATGCATATGTATATATACATACATACATATGTTCGTGTACATCGCCAATGCTCAATTCCGCTTTATAAGAGTTTATTGCACGAAAATGAAGTACCTAGCGAGCGTCCAGTTCAAATAAATTACACGGTGTGACAAAAAAAAAAAAATTAAATATACTTTTATGGAGACCTAGCACAAGTTGTAGGTATAGTAAAACTAAGAAACATGGTATAGGAGAAATTTCCAATACACCCCCAAAATCTCATTTTATGGCCATAAAACCGTTTTTCAGTAGGTTGATGTGAACAATCACTCCTAACTTCGCCAATTTCCATCCGATTTCAAATTTGCTTTTTTAATTCGAAGGAACAAAAACAAGCCTTTTTGACAGTGTGTTGACAATTTTTCTGAAATGACAACTGTCGAGACTGTAGACGGAAGTATTCGGAATTTTTTTATTTTTTCTCTATTTTTTCAACTTTGACATCATTTTTACGATATTATCCGATATTGAGGATTTTTTTTAGTACCCTACTGTTATAGTAAATTTAATTTTGAGTTAAATGAGCTATATTTGACTGTAATTGAATTAAAATTAATAGAGTTGTGTGGGTTTTAAGATTTTTTCTTTTTTTTACTACGAGATTTGGTATGCGTTTCGAAGCATGAAAATGATAACAAGTGTCATTATAAACACATAATATTTATTGGAGTATTGTGCAGTGCAGCACTGTACGGTATGGTACGGTGCGGTACGGTGCAGTACACAACGGAACTGGTTCCAAACTTAAAAATGCAGTGGAAACGGCCCTTTGGAGTTTAGTATGGTACGGTACACTTGTCATTCTCTTCATCAGTTTTGAATACTTCTCTGTAAGAAATTCGATCATCATCATTCATCTGCAGTCGTCATCAACTAAATTCCATTGTTTAAATCGAGAAGCGAGCGTTTCAGATTGTCTTCCCGATAGAAGTAAATCACGAGAAAGATCCTGAAAATCTGAATTTGATACAATGTGTCGTTCTGAAGACTTAGAACCAGACGGAAAGTATGCTTCATCAACAGGTTTATTGTTATCAGTTTGATCGTCATCAGCAATGAGTTGAACTTCCTTCAGTTCATGCAGTTGAGTCAATCATATCGTCCAAGACTACGGGGTTCTTATCAGTTGCAACATTAGCATACTTTATGTGCTTTCGAGCTTTATAATGATGACCGTTTACGTCCGTTTTATAAAAATAACAATCATCTGGTTTATGATAAGGCTGATGATGCCACATCATCGGAGAATATTGAGAAATTCGACTTTTCTGGCAACGTTTTGATTTATATCTCTTGAATTTCAATGAAACAAACAATAAAACTTTGACATTTTAATAAGGTTAAATTACAATAACAAAATTCTTTTGTTAATCAATGTACAGTGTGAACTTTGGTACACTTGGGAGTTTTTTCATATTTCTATTGAAAAAAAAAGTGCTATAATATGTCAGATATTTTCGTAAGTTCTAACCAGTTCTGTTGTATGCAGTACAGTGTACTCTTATGTGTACATACATATCCAATAAATATTACGTATCTATAATAACGCATCAAAACACGTCCTTATTCCCATTTAGCGTAGTTATACCTACATACCAAATTAGTAAAAAAAATCTTAAAACTCACACAACTCTATTAATTTTAATTCAATTACAGTCAAATATAGCTCATTTAACTCAAAATTAAATTTACTATAACAGTAGGGTACTAAAAAAAATCCTCAATATCGGATAATATCGTAAAAATGATGTCAAAGTTGAAAAAATAGAGAAAAAATAAAAAAATTCCGAATACTTCCGTCTACAGTATCGACAGTTGTCATTTCAGAAAAATTGTCAACACACTGTCAAAAAGGCTTGTTTTTGTTCCTTCGAATTAAAAAAGCAAATTTGAAATCGGATGGAAATTGGCGAAGTTAGGAGTGATTGTTCACATCAACCTACTGAAAAACGGTTTTATGGCCATAAAATGAGATTTTGGGGGTATATTGGAAATTTCTCCTATACCATGTTTCTTAGTTTTACTATACCTACAACTTGTGCTAGGTCTCCATAAAAGTATATTTTCACTGTCGCACAGTGTTATTTACAATATATGCTCATAAGTGTAGATGCTTGCACAAACACACATACATACATACGTACATGTGTATACTTATTTAGTTGCACATATCCATCCATTTATCTGTAGAAGCGCCAAAAGTGTGTGCTAATGCCTTGCGCTTGCATCCACAGCGACGCTTCCGAAATTGTTTTCCCCACCACATACAACTATGTATGTACTTTATTATTCCTTTGCACTCCCCCTCGCCACTTAGTTGGCTTTGGGCAGCAACAGCCTTTCGTTAGCAATTCGCTTCGACCATAAATTTGTATATAAATATTGCAATTTCGTACAACGAGACAGGAAGTTTTAACCTTAATTTAGACGTGGACTATGACTTGATTTGCACTGTTAACACATGTATGCTTTTACTTACATTTGTATGTGTACCCGTATTTGAGTATAGTGCCAATAAAGCTTAGAAATTTATTATGCTCTAAAAACGTCGGCACTAAATTGAAATTTGTTTAAACCACAAAACCACGTTAAGTGCTGCATACGGGTATATTGGCATTACAGTTTTAATATTTTTTATGTTTTTTTTTTAATTTCCACTATTTATGACATCCAATAAAAGATTTCACGAGAGACTTAATCAGATATAGGGAGCTATGATAAGGGAAATAAAAGTTATATGCACCCTCTCTTTTGCAAAGAAGTTAGCATTTCCTATTGCCTAATTATTCGACAAACACAATTACAGATTACAATAGAAAACCAGTAATTAACAAACTCTGTCCTTACACAACTATACCTATGAACCTACAAGTTTAGGTTAGGTAATGATGGTTGCCCAGAGAGAGTGGGCCCACTTGGACGAAAAACGTTTGGTTCATCCTTTGTGATACCATTGCAAGAGGGGGAAAGAGGTGAAGGAAAAAAGACGATAAGACGAAAGGGAAAGGGGTGGGGAGGGTTGAGTTTTTGTGGACTACGAACGGTGACTAGTCTGCGGTTGTGTTAGCCTCTTTATGCTGCTGATGAAGCTCATCAGATTTTTGTTACCAAGACCTGCTATATCAGCAAGCGCAGAAAAGAAGTGGGAACCAAGATGCTTAAATCTTAGTCCCGCGAGAACTGAGCAGCTGAGGAGCAGGTGCTGAGATGATTCCACCTCATCCTCCATACAGCTGACTCAAAAAGGACTCCAAATAATTCCGAGTCTCACAGCATGTGTACCCCGCGGGCAGTGCCCCGTGAGGATGCCCACGAAATTTGAGAGCTGAGATTTTATCATCCTTAGAATATCCCTCGAACGCCTCCTATCCAAACGTGGCCAGAAGGACTTCGCGACCCTACACGTTTGTGTACTTACCCAGCGCTCGCTGAGTTGGTGCAAAGACCATCCTTCCAGGAGTAGAGCGCAGGTTGTCAAGGGGATTCCGATCCTCTCCTTTCGCGGGCACACTGCCTCAAAGGTGCCTTGTCTGGCCAGCTGGTCGGCTTCGCAGTTTCCACCAAAGTCGCTGTGACCAGGTACCCAAATTATCTTTATATCGAAGAATTCCTTATGCAATCGAGAGAGAGATCAGGCATTTCCTGACCAGTTTCGAATGCACCATAATAGAGTCTAGGGCCCTAATTGCCGCTTGGCTATCGGAGTAAATGCTTACCTTCTTAACAGTTATTACGTAAGTAAACAGCCAGTCAGCTGCTTCTTTGATTGCGGCCACCTCTGCTTGGAACACACTGCAGTGATCGAGTAGCCTGAATTTGAGTTTGATGGGGAGCTCTTTACAGAATACTCCTCCTCCAACCCTACCATCCAACTTCGAGCCATCCGTGAATAGGTTAACCGGGCCCTGACCCCAAGTGTTGCCCGCGGTCCACTCCTCCCTTGATGGAATATGGGTGGAGAAAGTTCCGCTTGGACTAAGCAAAGGCACGCTCTGAGCCGTCGACGAGGGGATGAACTCAAAGTTTCTGAGGATGCTAGGTTTGGTTGTGGCAAGTTCAGGTTTATAGCCTATTGAGATGCCCCGTGGGGGGCTCATCTTTATCTCCCCGAAAACTAATAAAAGGTTTCTGAGTTCCACCGATCTGCGGTTTTCTGACTCATTAAATAAAATGATAAATTTGCATCTGGAGCGACCAGGAGATTGGCATGGAAAGTGCAAACTCGTCTCTTCCTTTTCCTCATTTAGAAAGCTTCTGCAGAAGTCATGTGCCTGTGCGCTTATTTGCTGGGCGTGTCTGCCTCGTTATAATGGGAATCAGTGTGCTAACTCTGTGCTTATTTTGGCTTAGCAGAGATTACATTCATTTAGCATTAAACGTCGGCCGCAATTTCGAACAATTGTGCATGCGAATTCGATACGCCGTTTTTAAATTGCTGTTTTTAAAATTTCCTCATAAATAAATAGCCTACACGTCTGTATTGTTATTATTATAATAAAGCGACTGCGCACTGTGACCAAAGGGATCTATTGTGAGGTAATCTATGTTAAATATATTAAAGAATTGAGTACATTTTGGGGTTTATTGGACTATAATTTACATGAATGTACAGTAGGCCGGGTCGATTTGTGGGGAGGCAAAAAATCGCCCATTGCTCTGTGAAAATCATATTCTAGGGATCAAAATAAGAAACTTTGCCGAAGGAACCATACCTCTAAAACGAATTCTGATGTCCCCCAATTTGGGTCGACCGAAAAATCCCACTTTGACCCATTTGCCTTTAACCAGAGCCATTTTGTGGCCTAGAAAAGGGTAACTTCTCCAATCTCATTCAGGAAGTAGAGAAAAGAAGACCGTCTTATTATGGTACTTATCACAATAAGTGTATCGATATCGTGAAGAGAGCAGCGTTAATATATTTTCTTCAGGCGCTCATTAGCTCTTAGATCATATCCTAACTAGATTGATGCTATTAAAGTTATTTTTCATTCGAATTGAAGTTGTTCATACACTATGACGTACATCTATGACTCTTTAGCTAGGATGGGCTTTGAGGCCAACTTCTCTGGCCCCGGAGCTCGTTCTGCCACTCCCTTTTGCAGCCATCGAAGCCACGGTTAGCAAACTTTAACTCGCAAGTGAGCCTGGCACGCTCACAGAAGCTGCAGATGGACAAAACTGATGTTACCTATCATATCCGGCTGTCGAATGTCGCCAGATCCTCTTGTCATTAAGCAAAAGGAACTGTTGGCAGCTAGTTGAACTGGTGACGGGCCACTTTCTATGGGCGAAGCACATGGAAAAAGTGGGCATCTCAGACGGTGCACTCTGCCCAGCATGTGGAGAGGAGAATGAGATGGCGGACTACTCTCTGTGCGTATGCCTTTCCTTCGCTCGAAACAGGCTTGACGTCTTTGGCACTGGTGTGCTAAGAAGCGATCACCTTTGGTCCCTTCTAACCACAAGATCTACTCAGATTTCTTCTGCGGTCGAGTAGATAGATTTTAAGAAAATTAACAAGAGAGCCCGAGCGCAATACAATGTACTTATTGTTATCTGAGTGCTGTACTTGCCAGTCTGTCCCGACAGTAAAGAAATATTCATACATTTAAGCTGATGAACTTGGTGAAAAGACGTCAAGATCTTTTCCCAACCGCGAACCCCATATTAAATGGCAGCCATAACTTTAAAGTGAGTACTTACATACGTCCGAATATACCCTTTCCGGGTCACCTACTCATTATTTGCTCACCATGAAACAGGTGTTTGGTTGCTACCTAAACGACCCTTGGACAAAATTGTAGATTGTAAGCTAAGCATGCGATAGGATAAATGAAAAATTACTGAGAACTATTTAACAGTTGCCAAAGATAATCGCTTTTCTTTACAAAGTTCTTGTATTCCCAATGTGTTCTTGCTTTGATGGCCGTTTAACATTAGTTTGATGTTCTTAAGTACCCGGCATAATTAATTACCATTCTTGCTTCGTGTTTTGTCTCTCACAAAGCACCAAAAAACAATTTATCTAACAAAGTACATGCATGTGCACATACTTACTTTAGGTATGTAGGTATGTACGCGTGAATTAAATTACTCGTATTCCCAAGTCCCCAATTCACATCTTCCGATGTCTTTTTTGGCGGTGCTGTCGGGCATTAAAACTACCTTTAACCCCTTTAGCTGCACTCCTGCTGTGTGCTTCTGGCTGCTACTGGGTAATTTATTGGTTGTGTTGGTAGCATTTCACATGCTTTTTTTCGAGTTGTTTATTCCCCTACCTCGCTAAGCATTCGATTTGTTGCACATTTGTTAGAAACCCTTAAATATTGTTCATGCAAATGGTGCAGCAATTTCGGTGGCGAACCCTTTTGTTTCAGTTTTTGTGCTGGTTAATTTAGAAATTATATCACATGATTAGTACGAAATTTTGAATTTATTTCATATAATTTGAGATGTTAACTTCACATTTCTATTTTATGTTGTGCTTGTGGGAGTTTTCCTACATTGTTTTGAAAATTAGTCAGTTGAAGTAATCAAGAAACGGTTGAATTGCCCTATATAGCTACATATGTATGCATATAAGTATGTGTGTTGCAGTGAATGCGGTAGTAAAATCAGTTAAAATCGATAAAATAGGAGTTTCTTTCCGTTGTAAAATTTTGGTTTCCCAGCACCCAAAAACGATAAATTTATCTCAGTGTTGAAATATTTACCTTTAAATTAAAAAAACGGTGGAATTTAAATGCAATATTGTTGTTTTAAAACCTAAACTGTCATTTGTTAGAGCCCTTATGTTCTTCTGCCGGACGACACGGAGTTAATCAAACCATTGTAAAATGGATATATTCCATGCTCTCTGGGAGGCTGTTATCGCCTGGTGAAAACAGTAACGAACAAATCACAGTCAGGGCCAAGCAAGGATGTCCCCAAGGGGGTGTTTTTTCTCGGCTGTTGTGATGCTTGATCGTAGACTCTCTGCTAGCGGAGATGCAGGAGCTCGGCTTTCATGTCCATCCATAGGCGGACGATGACTGTGCGCTAACATTGGATAAATCCCTAAGAAGGCTTTCCACGAAAGTGCAGAGGATTCTGGACAAAATAGATGACTGGTGCACGAAACAAGGTCTTTCCGTCGATTCGAACAAAACCACCATAGACTTGTTCACGGGCAAATGGAAATTGGATGGACTTAGCCTTCCAACACTGAAAGGTGTGTCACTTGGTCTTTCCGATAAAGTTAAATATCTAGAAGTAATCTAGAATAAGAAGCTGATTTGGATGATCATGAGGATTTTTTAAGGATTTTTGAGCAATGCCACAGAGCCTTTGGTAAAACTTCCTGCGGTCTTAAGGATATACACAGCACTTACCAGGTCAAACATCACTTACGCCTCTGTGTTCTGGTGGCGACGGACCATGGTTAAGTCCGCACTCCGGGAACTATACAGGCTGCAAAGAAGGGTATGTTTATGCATTACGGCTGTCATGAGTACAACCTCCGGCGGTGCTCTAAATGCTATGCTTGATTTGCTCCCCTTGGATTTCTCTCAACTTAGTACGATCCTCTTGCAATGGAGTAATCAGTTCTTCTTCCAAAAGCTTTATGATCTCAGTGTTTGATTCGGTTCTCAATCTGGTGTCAATTTCGTAAGCGACACTTTTTGCACTTGTGCTATACGTTTGTACCATTTGATTGGTTTGATCGAGGATTGCTTTGCTAGTATCGCAGGTATTTGGAACGAACGCTGGCCCCTTGTCGCAAACAATTCGCTGTGGATTTCCAAAAGCTGCAACCCATGATTCCATATGCTTAAGATCACGGATTTGGAAAATCCATCAACTATAGCGGAAACATATTTGTAATTTTTAGAAGTTGCATCTAAAATACCCGACAGTCGACGTTTATAGATAGTTGCAAGAGGAAAATCGTCTTTATCAATACAATGTCAAAAAGCGTCTTGTTCGCCTAACTTGCGATTATGAGTTATACTTATACAATCAACACATCAACTTAACGATCGCCGTTGCCGAATGAGATGGTGCGTGACTACCATTGGAAATTGAATAAATTTCCTTACATGGCGGCCGGCGTAGCTATTCAGAATTCGAAAAACGTAGGTTCGAATCTTCGTGAAACACCAAAATGAAGAATAAGTTTTTGTAATAGCGGTCGCTCCTCGGTTATCCTCCGAGGGTATTTCTGACATGAAAAAGTTCCTCCCATTTTCCGTAGGAGTCGACTTAACTGTAGTGGGAGGACATCGAAATGCACGCCACAAATCGGAGGAGGAAATTTTTTCTTAATAGAATAGTAATAATAATAATACAATTAATATCAATACTCATTAATTAGAAGACTGCGTTCAGACACGGCTAATAGAATTGCTTCAATTTGCTTTTGTTTTTACTCAACAATTAACAACAACATTCAGAAGAACGAGGAGGCAAAGCTTGCTCCCCAAGCCCGAGCAGCTCGGTGCCTTTCTTCGTGTTCCTCTATACCAAAAGTGACGAGTTACTGCAGCAAAAGTTGCCGTGTCTGAACAAAGTCTAATGAGATTTACTTACTAGTATCGGAAAAGAAATTTGGCAGCATTGAAAATAGTGAGTTATATCAGTTTTATCAGGTATAACCATACTCACTAGTGGCGAGTCTTGCTCGAAAGCTTTGTTGTTGCTTTCACATGCACATTTTCCGTGAAGCGAGCAGAGCCCAAATATAGCGAGAAGTGGCGAATCGAAGATGCCTCAATTGTCTTTGAAATGCATTAATGTTGGTCGAGTTATCGTATGTTTAGACAGACGAGCGGACACGTAAGGCTTAATCGATGGCTGCCATCATTCTGAACATTTATCTACATATACATACATAAATTTCTTTATGCTTTTACATTCAACTTTTAGATGAACAAAATTTAATGCCCTTGTGCACAAGTTCGGGCGGGTATAAAAATTAAAATACAGAACTAAACAACTCAAATTGTGCGTTTCTTGAAGAGCTGTTTCAGTAGAATGCAATCCGTAAGTATCCGATCAGTCCATAAGTTCGTGCGTTTTTTAAAGGTGTTTTTGAAATTAATAAAAAAGATGGTTAAATTATTTATTAATCAGTAATATATTTTCCTTCATTATTTACAATGTCTTCTCAACGTTTAAGCAAATTTTTAACTCCCTGCTCAAAATATTGTTTTTCCTTGGAGCCAAAATACGCTTCGATATCCCTTTTTATAGCTTCCTTTGAGGAGTAGTTCTTGTTACTCATATGGGAAAAAGTGATAATCACAACGTGCAATATCCGTAGAGTATGGTGGACGCCTCATTAGCGCCTATCCGAGCTCGTTCAGCTTGCCTAATGTTTGCCTTGCGGTATGAGGTCTTGCGTTGTCGTGGTGAAACAAAACTTTGGGTCTATTCACAAAAGACGGTCGATTTTTGTTAAGTGCTACATTCAGGTTTGATAGCTGATGGGAATAATAATCAGCAGCTATCGTCTGCCTTGGTTCCAGAAGTTCATAATAAACAATACCGGGTGAAGGCCATCTGTAGGGGTCGGTTCTGGTGTTTCATCTTTACCTAACCATTGGCGTTTGCGAACAGGATTATTGTAAAGGACCCATTTTTTATCACCAGTAACGATACGCTTCAAAAAACTTTCATTTTCAAGCCGTTGCAGCAACTGAGAACACACGTTCATTCTCTGCTGAAGGTTGGCGACGGAAAGTTTATGCGGAACCCATTTTCCCAGCTTTGGAACCTTTCCCAACAGAACCAGGTGCCTGTGAACTGTTCCATACGTCGTCCACGGAATACTTGGAGGCGTTCTAACCTTCGTGAACTAGAAATAGTTAATCAAACTTGGGATGTCGTAAAGGGAACAGCGGAACAGAATAATATTTTAATGTTTTGTTGAAGCCCTATGTTCCCAGTAGAATAATAAAGGAATAAATAAATGTATCTTGCGTTATTTGCTGTCCATAGCCGTATTTCTCTGTCCATAGCCGTATGCATTTATATGTATGTAGATTTAGATGGAATTTCAACTTCGTAAGAAGAAGAAACTTAATTGTCAGAATCTTTAGATTCAATAAACAAATAACAAAAACGGGAAATTAAGTCTGAACAAAAATATTTTTTAATTAGAACAATTTCCGGGTCACGCTGGAATAAAAGGAGACTACTATTCAGACGCTGCTGCAAAAAATGTTATACGGAAACCTACTTTAGTCTACGACATTCTAACCAAATCCGACATTCTAGTCAAACAAGAAGATGCAAGCGATGGGAAGACTTACAAACACCATTACACAGACATTAATGAAGACAAAAAGCGAATTACTTATACATCATCTTTACCCAAAAGTGCCATGGGGACATTTACCAGATTAAGAATTGGACACACTATCATAACACATGTCCACTTACTGTCGGGTGATAGTCCTTCCAAATGTCCTCTTTGTGACCACACCGTCACTATCAAACATTTGCTTACTCTCTGCCCGATCCTAATTCATCAGTCAGTTATGACAACGTTGATATTATAAAAGTGCTTAAAACACTCTCGGATGTAAATAGTATGACAATATAGAACTTCGTGAAAAACAATGACTTGTTAAAATATATTTAAGATACTAACACTTGCACTAACACTTAGCAAATAGTTTTTACTCATATGTAACTTTAATTAAAGTCGCGGCTGAAAGCCTCGTAGCCAGTGCTGCGTTTTGATATTTATGTAATAAAATTAGTTTTGTTATATAAATTTAATAAAATAAAAATAAAAAATATATTAGAACATTTTCTTTTTTAATAATCTACTAGCTTCGATACTAAAGCAGATACCTATGAAATGATACTTTTTTCCAATTTCAAACGTTTATTAACAAAAAATGGCTAAAAATTTAATCTTCAAAATAATAGCCATCGCTAGCGACACATTTTCCTCGTCTCTCAGGAAATTTGTGGATGTCGCGCCAAAAAAAATTAGCCGCCTTTGGCCGCAAACCAATCATCGAGTCATTTTTTGGCTTCTTCGTGAGAATTGAAGCGCTGCTCGGGAAGTGCGTGGCCCATCGATGCAAACAAATGATAATCGGAAGACGCCAAGTCTGGTGAGTAAGCCGTATGCACTAGCGGTTCTCAATCGTACGTCTCTACTAATTTCCGGGTCGCTCTTGTTCGATGTGGCGGTGCATTGTCATCAAAAATAATTACTTTGTGCCGCCGATCGGCATATTCTGGGCGTTTTCGGTGTATAGCGCTGTTCAAATCGGCAAATTGTCGTTGGTAGCGTGCACCGTCAACTGTTTCACATGGTTTTAATAGCTCGTACCAAATCATACCACGCTGATCCCAGAAAACACACAGCATTGCCTTGCGGCCGAAGCGATTTGGTTTGGCCGTTGTTTTTGGCTTGTGGCCGGGCGGATCATACGATCGCTTACGCTTGGGATTGGAGAAATGCGTACACCCATTTTTCATCACCCGTAACGATTCGATGCAAAAAAGACTTCCTTTTGAACCGGTAGAGCAGCATTTCACAAGTGGTTTTTCGGTTTTCTTGCTGCCTTTCAGTCAGTTCATGCGGCACCCATCTTCCGACCTTTAAAATCTTGCCCATGTCTTTCAAACGTTTCGTTCTCCACGCTAAAATCACCACTTCGGAATTTTTCAAACCACCTGAAGCACTGTGCACTACTTAGAGCATGTCCCCCATAAGCTTCTGCAAGCATTTGTTGAGCTTGAGAAGCGTTTTTCTTCAATTGATAACAAAAAATCAACGATGTCCGCAAATCGTAGTTTGAAGGCACGAAATTCGACATTTTTAAGAGCGATAAAAATGCATTCTTGTATGAAACGTAACAAAGAATGAACTGAATATTGTTGGCAGATGGCAGACGAAAAAAGCAAGACATTTGGGAAGGTTTAAAAATACTCCTATCATAGGTATCTACCCGAGTACACTTAGTAATATTGCACTTACTATTAGTAATTGAATTATTATTAGAATGAATTTGGTCAAACTTTGCATGACTTCCCATGAACCTAAGAATTCGATTGATATGCGGGGCATTATTGTCGCAAGGACTCACAAAGTCAGTGCAATAAATTATCTAAAAGTCACTAAGCCCGAAGAAAAATGTTCTCGCACATAAAATAACTCTTAGGCAATGAAAAACTCATACATACTTACATATGTATGTATGTATGTATGTCGCATTATTTGGGTGAGCATAAATAATCCGTTTGAGTACAAAAAAAATGCGCGCCGCCACAAATGCCTCATTACGCATTGTTGTCATTACATTTGCGGCCGAATGAATTTGTTGCTACGCTTAACTAATTCTTAATGATTTAATGCAAAAATTAATGTCACATATTAAGCCAGAGAAATGTGCCGGAAGACAAAACAACAAGAACAACAACAGAAAAGCTGTGACTATTCAAAAAGACAGACACAGATCTGGGTGTTAAAGTGAATATTCAACCCTTCAGCATTGAAATGGTGCGCGTATGCATGTATGAATGTATGTATGTATGTATGTTTTCTTAAGAATGCATGTATGCGTGTGGATCAAAAAATCTTGCCGACAACTGTGAAAAATTTTCAAGCACAGCAATTTATTTATTGCACATAAGATAGACAAACACTTGGACGAACAAAAGGGCAGACAGACAGAGATCTTCATATCTACATATGTATATATGTATATGTAAGTGTTAAAGTAGAAACATTTTTTGTGAGTTGGTCCACAAATACCAACATACAATCTTATGCATACTTGTACAAACACACAGCACGTACCTCGCAAGGAAAGCAGTCTGAAAAATTCACACTTAATTTGCTGTTGACGCGCATAGCATAACACTGCATGTTGCAACGCCATCCATTTATTATCATACAATACAAAGTGCAAATATTATATAAAATATATACTGCTTTCATAAACGTACAGAGGTGGCCAGCTAATTAGCACACCTTTGCTAATCCAATCAGTTCTAATATTATATCACTCGTATATATAGGGTGTTTTTTTTTGAGGTTAGGTTTTCAAGTTGGCACTACTTTTTTCGTAGATGGTCTTTTTGACAGCTGTCACTTGATTTATGCTCAGTTTGGTTTGCCATTTCATAATGAATAGACAGACTTACACCTGAACAACGTTTGCAAATCGTGCAAATTTATTACGAAAATAATGGTTCGGTTCGCGCGACGCATCGAAGAAAATTTTGTTCAGCGATGAAGCTCACTTTTGGTTGAATGGGTATCATTTTTAAAACATAATGGCAAACCCTTATCTTTATAATAAAGCTAAATTCTTGGCCATAACATTAAATTATATACGTTTTATTTCATCTTGAAAACCTAACCTCTAAAAAAAACATCCTATATTTGTATTTTGGGCGACATTAATTGTTACAAAAAAATGCAAGTAAAAACCAATTTTGTTGTTTTCGGTATGTGGCGCTAAATGAATCATAAAATTTTGTTTTTGAGTAACCTTTTTATTACTATACTTTTAGCAGATGCTTCTCATTTGCTGGCAACACAAACGACTTAAAAATCTTTGTCTCAATAAGAAACCTAGACGATGAGCTTAGGCTCCAGGCTGACCTTAAGGAAAACGTTTCTTGGTGTACATATTCATGTATCCCTATAAATTTAACAATGTTTTCAAGCCACTTACTCTAAATCACGTGATATTCTACAACCGTCATATAATATCTCTGATAATATCCTCCAATCTGCGGATGAGTTCAAAAATCTTGAAGTCATTTTTGATTCTAATTTTTCTATTTCATGCTAAATTATTATATTATTTCAAAATCATACTCCATCTTGGGCTTTGTTAGATGTAATAGTTCAAACTTCTCGGACCCTTCGATCTGGATTGGAATAATTATTTGGAGACCTTATCTCCTCTTTGTTTTCACAAGAATTGAGCGGGTACAAAAGATGTTTCTTAAATTTACCCCAAGATCTTCAAAATTTTCTGTCCCGTTTCCCTCTTATACAAGTTGCTCTCGCTTGATATCAATTGGAGTAAGGCCACTTCAGTGCAGAAGGTCGATTCTATTGCCTTTTTGAAGTGAAACTTCTTTAGAATCGTTGGGAGTGATTTGAGACTCGATGAAACGAAAAAGCGACACTAAAAAGAGACATATGTTGATATACGTATATGTGTGTGTAGTAGTAGTATGTATACTACATTGCCTATTACTTGCTTTGGTGTTTAGTTCAAGCGTTATACGTATGTATGTTTGTATGTATGCTAGTACGTATGTGTGCGCCCCTACGTATTACGGAGGCACGGTGAGCGAGAAGGCATTATGTATACCTATATTACACTACCTAATACTTGCTTAGACCAAGCGTCCTATGAATGTTTGTGTGTATGTTAGTACGTCTGTGTAATATACGCGTTACGACGCTCATAATAGCAACCGCGTGTGCTGTATTGCGTCCGTATTTTTATATTCGTAAATATTTTCATTTTTAAATATTTACCGCAATTGCAGGCGGTGTTGCAATATACCACAATCAAAATGACGGTGCTCGTATTGTAACTCCACAGATAGATCTGAATACACAGCAACTAGCTCTCTAAAGTGGGAGAAATAAGTGCATGCGAAACCAGATTGAGCAATGGAAAAACAGTTGTAATTGTGGCAATTTATTTGGTATTTCACCGAATCAATCAATAAATACCATCACGGAATTCATTAACGAAAATTTAATAAAGTATACACCAGAAGTATCGCGGATACTTAGAAAAGATTACGATTAAGTTCCAATGATTTTAAGTGGCGATTTTAACGTAAATTATGCATTGGACACAGCGGTTCCTTTAATTGACTTTCTCAATACAACATTCAATTTAGAAATGTGTAACAATCGCACTGAATCGACAACACGATCAAAAACAACAATTGACGCGGTATTTCGAAGATATGTTGACAACATCGAAACCAAAGCATTTGTATCATATTTTAGCTATCATAAGTCACTCGTATCATTTGTTGAAATTGAAAACATTGAGGATGAATAATAATAAAGTGAAGAAAATAAAATATGAACTTTATAGCAATATTATAATGAACCTATAATTATCCCGCTCCTAATGCTGCTTTCGTCTCATTCTCTTTCAGTTTGTTTTATGGAAGGTTTCACTTCTATCACGTCTAACCGTTAGACTGGTATTTTTTTTTTGTTCTACTAAATGTCAACAATATACAAACAAAATTTCAGCCGGTATTAAATGAGTTGTTAAAAATATTTTTTCGACGCGTTTCGTAGCATGCCACGCACGTACCCACCGCTGCTGGACCAGCTGACGGTTGGTTTCGCCATCCATTGGATAGCGTCTGCCTTCAGTATTAAAATCAGTCGGCATGAAATTATTAGGTCAAAATGACCCCTGCCTCACGGACTATAAAGCATCTATCTATCGGTAACGTTTATCTATTTATTTGCCTATCTAGCGGTAACATATTGGTATATAGATTTTTCTTTCACCAAAAATTCTCTATATACATGAAAATAGCTCCCATTAAGAGTTTCGTTGATCTTAATCGAGGACGAACGAGTTAAGTATGTTTTCGTTGCTCGAAAGTAAAAAAAAAATATATATATTCTTTCGTTCCTATACTATGCTTACTAGTGTTTAAGGCTTCAGAGTGTCATAATAAGCTAGCCACCGCTGTATGTATATGTTTTTATGTAAGCACTTGTTTATGTCTGGGTGCCTGCCTTAACGTATTCTACCGCACTATATTAAATAATGCGTAGGTTTCCTGCGATCGCAGTCACAATCAGTGCAACATCATTGTTGCACGCCTCATGTGCGCACATGAACACATCAAATGCGCTCTTACTACACTTTGCGCATATTTAAGTGTACCCATGAGTGGCTCCTTTTTTTAAGAGCCCATGCAATCAACCTATGAATATCCTTGCGCGAGCCGCACTTAATGATTTCATCTAAAATGCTACGCATGCGCCGACGCATTCGGGATTTTATTGCTCTTTTAAGCATTTTATTGCCGCAAACTTCACCTTGAAGTAGTTTTTATTGCCTACCTTTCTACTTCGCTCACGTCCGCAGCTTATCGGCTCATTATGCACCACTGATATCAGTGAATGGCTACTTTGCGCTTCACTTCATCGTTCTGCATTTAATTTCATCTCTCTTTACCTTACTTCAACTTGTACACCAGCCCGTCGGCTTCTCTTCATCTGCCATAAATCACACGCCACCGCCACCAGTCACCAACTTCAATGCAATGCCTAGTAGAGTTGAGTTTACATTAAAGTAGACAACTTTTGCTTTCTACTGCCGTTGGACTTTTTGCTTAACGTTTCTGTCTTAGGTCGGATTCTGTTGGTCGGTTAATTTATTCACAACGGCTTACTTTATTCTTAGCTAACGAGTGTTGTACCAAAACTATTATAGATTTCAAAGGTGTAGAATCGGTTCCACACATTTCTAAAACTTGGAATTTAAACAGTTGCTGAAGTGTGCCCTCAACTACTAGTAACGGTAATTAATCACGTTATTTATATTAAACTTCTTCGAAAATACCCCTATAAAATGAGTTCCTGCAGTTCTTTTGCATCGAATGGTAAGTACTACACAAAATTTCATTGCTCATATCCGAGGATTGGGACGAGAATGTGAAACTTTTCACGGCTTGTCAGTTTGGGGTTTAAATCTACTCTGGCTGCTTGTCGAATTTCATCAAAAGCTGTATTACTTGGCGAGGTACAATACAATTTCATCTCAACCTCTATATTAATAACAAAATTTCCATATTCCGAAGCTGTAAACTCGCTCTCTTGATTGTTGAAAGCCAATACATCGGCATTTGGTGCGCCATTTCGTTTGTAGCGGGCAGTATAGACCCATGGCCCCTGACGTTTTGCAGATTCAAACTGAAGACTCGAGCTTGCAAAATCATAAACTAAGATGTCGATGCGACCTCCTTTACCATTAATTCGAGGTGACCTGTTATATTCATGTGGACAATGCAGAAGACAAATATTAGGGTGGTTAAGTTTTAAGGGCCGGTGTTGATTTTGAAAAATATACAATTTTTTAAGAAATTATTGTCATTTCTCTTTATTATGATAATATTAACGTGTGGAACAAAATATTGGCCCAATGGTCTCGGCGGCACACCTCCATCCGATGGTCCAAATTTTCGATGACGCTCAGGCATAATTGAGGTTCTATGCCGTTAATGTGCGAATTATTTCATCCTTTAGCTCTTGAATTGTTGCTGGCTTATCGACGTACACCTTTTCTTTCAAATAACCCCAAAGAAAGAAGTCCAACGGTGTCAAATCACATGATCTTGGCGGCCAATTGACATCGCCGCGACGTGAGATTATTCGGCCATCAAATTTTTCGCGCAAAACAGCTATTGTTTCATTAGCTGTGTGACAAGTGGCACCGTCCTGTTGGAACCACATGTCGTCCATATCTATATCTTCCAACTCGGGCCATAAAAAGTTCGTTATCATCTCTCGATAGCGAACACTATTCACAGTAACTGTCTGACCGGCCTCATTTTGGAAAAAATACGGCCCAATGATGCCGCCGGCCCATAAACCGCACCAAACAGTCACTCTTTGTGGGTGCATAGGTTTTTCCGCAATCACTCTTGGATTATCACTCGGCTAAATGTGGCAATTCTGCTTATTGACGAATCCACTGAGGTGAAAATGTGTCTCATCACTGAAGATGATTTTGATTTGAACGCCCGTTTTCATAATAAGCCTGAATAACTTTAACGCGTTGTTCGATTGTGTATCTTTCCATGGTTCAAATTGAATTAGTCTGGAATTGAAAAATGTCAGATGAAATATAGAAAAAACTTGACGTTTAGGTGTGGTTCACATTCAACATCGGCCCTTAAAATTTAACCACCCTTTAGATTCAGAAATCGTCAAAAAAGTCATGAAGATTTGAATTTACTACTGCGAAGACCACCAAAGTTACAGGAGTGAACTTTCATAAAAACCTGTCACAGATTTATTTTTGTCATTAACCCTCTACCGCATATAACGCCAAATATGGCTTTTACCATTGATTGTGTTGTATTTTTATAAAAACGGGACTTAATCAAAAGAGAATAATAATTATCACATTCTATGCTTTGTTTTCTTCTCATACGCAAAACTAAATATTGTCAACAAGTGTTTTAGCTACCTTTTCCGTTATCTTTTTTTGAGTGCTTCAAGTGTGAGAACAAAAGTAAATTTTGAAGTGATTTATGTGCACTATTGCATAAAAAATAAAAGCAAGACTACAGCAAAAAATATATATTTGTATAGAAAGTGAAGTTATTTTTTGAATAAAAATATAGTTTATATGAAAAGTAAGTATCTTGTGTTTGATTTTTTGTAAAAACTGACGAAGCCATATATGGCGTTTCATGCACTAAGGTAAATAATGAACTAACATATGTGTATACATATTTCTGTTTTGTTTTTGATAAATCGCAATGGAATTTCCTAGAAATGAATGTACGATCATTTTATGGTAACTTAAAGTATGTTTATGAAGTTAATAGAGGTGATCAAAGTGATGATGACTACATATCTGATATCGACGAAGAAGACTTTGTAAATAAACCGCCAGAACAGGAGCATATTTATGTACCAGAGACTGATGATACCGATGACTCAGATGACTATAACAAGCCTTCTACATCGAATGCAAAATCTGCTAAAAAGCCTAGACCCCCAATTTGGAAATAAATTTGTTTGCCTCCTTATTCCAGTGAAAATTTTCCATTTCAAGGAGATTCAAACCTTCCTGACTTTATTGAGGAACTGGAGATACCAGCAGGTATGTATGTTTAATTTTATTTTCAATGACGATTTGATGAACTTTATTGTAGAGCAAACGAATTTAATTGCATTACAAATGGATATAAATAAACCTGCCAATATTACTCGGAACGAGATTGATCAGTTTATAGGTGAGTTCAAGTAAAAAAGTAAAAAGAATTACTTATAAAAATTATTTCAGGTATAACAATATACATGTCTTTGATAAAACTACCATCATCCAGACATTATTGGAACACATTCATTGGCCAAGAATTTGTACGTATCGCAATGACATGTAACAGATGGGAAAACATCAAACGATTTTTACACTTCAATAATAACGAAAAATAAGATCACCAGGTGAACTCGGGTTTGATAAGCTCTTTAAGATTCGACCATTGTTAGACAAAATTCGTGCTCGATTGTTGCTTGAACCCAAAGAAGAACATTTAGTGGTTGATGAACAAATAATTCCCACAAAGTGCCGCCATCATCTCAAACAGTACAATCCAGCTAAACCCCACAAATGGGGATTCAAAAATTTTGTCTTGAGCGGAGTTTCAGGTTTTAGTTACAATTTTGATATATTTGCCGGAGCTCAAAGCAATGCATTCCCGCAAGGAGCACCAAATATAGGAGTAAGTGGAAATGTTGTAACGAGACTAGCAGCTACAATACCAAAAGGAAAAAATTATCAACTATTTTTTGATAATTGGCTTAACAGTCCGAAGTCTCAGGTGTATCTAATGAAAAATGGTATATTACCTTTAGGCACACTAAGGTTAAATCGTGTAACAAATTGTAAGATGCCAACCGAAAAAGAAATGAAAAAGTTAGGCCGTGGAAGTATGATTGAAAAAGTAGCAGATATTGATGGAGTTGAACTTGGTCTGGTCACTTGGTTTGACAACAAAGTGGTAAATATTCTTTCAACCTATGTCGGATGTCACCCTATGTCAACGAAAAAACGGTACCGTAAAGGAGAGAAGAAGTATATTGAAATCAATTCTCCTAGGGCAGTTGATGTATATAATTATTATATGGGTGGCGTTGATTTACTGGATTCTTTACTAGGCCTTTATAGAATACAACTGAGGACAAAAAAGTGGTATAAAAAGATTTTTTTTCATATGATTGATATGTGCGTTGTCAATGTCGAAAGAATATATGCCGTTGTTTGACTTCAAGCTTGCAATAGCTGAACATCTTTGCAAAGTTGGTAAATTGAAAAAACGAGGACGACCTATATCCACACCCTCAAACTCTCCAGCGGCAAGTAGACAAAATATACCTACCAGCAGTAAAAGAAGAAAGCGACAGGATTTCCCCTTGAGTTCTGTGCGGACGGACGGAATAGGCCATTTCCCGAAATGGATGAAAAACCGACAACTTTGTCAAAATGATTGCTCTTTTCGCTCATACACCTTTTGCGAAAAGTGCAACGTGTTCTTGTGCTACAACGACAAAAGGAACTGTTTTACAAGTTTCCACACCCAATAATTTTTTTTCCCAAAAATAACCCTAAACGCATATAAGGCCATATATGGCTTCATTTTTTTTCTTCCAAACCGCCAAGTGAATTTTTTAATTTTTGTTAAATACGCAATAAATTACCCTCAATCAACATAAATTTACGGTGTTTTATTTATTTTTATTTTATTTTTTATTTTATTTTTTTGTACTATTTTAAAGGAAAATAATTAAAACTTGAAAAACAAATAACAGGTGAGGTAAATTATCATAGAATTTTCGGCGATCTTTGAGTAAAATTGATTTTAAAATTTTAAGTTATGTTTCTTCTTTTTAGGTAAAATTGTTGCAAATTTGAAAACTTAATTGAAGCCTCTATTTCTGGGAGTATTTGATACTAGGAAAATTTGCAATTTTGGCATTACCTTTACCTAAAATGGCCGTGCCAAGCGGGTAAATGTGAGTATAGAGGCTCAATAAAGAACTGGGCCATGCATAGCATGCAGCTTCAAATTCAAAATTTTTGGTAAGAAATGTAAGTTAGATATTTTTATTTTTATGTTTTTCTATTGGGTATTCAAATATGATTTTAATTCATTTTGCGATCACAACTGCTGAGGCGTGGGCTGGTGCGTTGTCGTGATGGAAAAGGAGAATCACTCGACTTCCTCGATTCAAACGCATGCCAAACACAAGGAAATACATACACCGATCTGGATAAAACTTGGTGTGTGTTGCTCCAAGAAATATTTACTCGGGTGGTTTTTACACACATGATTGGCGGTTTCATGATTCTCCCAACAATACCTGCAAGTTCTATTTCCAGATTAGTAAGATGATAATAAAATCCATAATGGCCTGCTAGAGTTCCTGTGATAACTCTAGAATTATTCTGATTTAATTCCAGTCTTTAAATCTGTTTAGGTTAAAGCTACCTACCATTTAGTTTCATTGCGATAAACTCGTTCGTTTGCCCCATGATCTTCTTTGCGTCTCCTTAATTTCATGAATAAGAGAGAAAAGAGACATTTTTCTAGGGCACATAATGTTTCTGAGCCTGGTCCTTTCCTGGTTAATTTAACTGCCATTTCGTTCCCAGTAGCTCCTGGAATCTATCCGATACGTACCTGGTTGTTCTGGCCTAAGATACTCAGCTTATCAGCTTATCAAGACATTCCAGCACTATTTTCCTGTAGCCTAGAAAGACTAGACAACCTTGATTGCTGTCTGGCTATTAATAAGGATGACTATTCTTCTGTTGTTATAGTTGTATTCAAGGTCTTGCCTAGTGCTTTCGAGTTACTTTCTCTCAATCCGCAGACTCCTGCCATTCACCTTCTGCGGTGAGGCATCCGTCCGTGCTCCATGATATCATCTGGTTTGTCTTGTTGGTTTCAGATAACCCTTACCAAGTCTTTACGTATCCTAACTATTACACAGACTTCCAAAGTTCTTCACACATTGCGGTCCGAAGATGTTGCCAAATGTTGGCATACTCCTAAACAGTATCTATAGAAATAATGGCGAGCTTCAAGAGCATAAATGTATATACAAAATTCAAAAGTCAGCAGCACTCACAACGAGAAGGAAAACACAAAACAGAGCTACAATACTGTTGTTAATATTTGTGAAATATGCTACGCTTTTATGCAGGCGTCATCACTTTAGTTTATTCGCAGCCAGTCAACTAACCACGCCTGCCACACCACCCTATACCTACGACTAGTTAACAACAGACAAAACAATGGCGTTGACAGCATAAAACAGAAATGGCAGCCAAGATATTGCAATGGCGACGGAGAAAGCAGTGAGCGTAGACAGAGGCAAGAGGCGAAGAGAGAAAATAAACATTACCGACTCTGGTAAAATAATGAAACAATTGCAATTATTTGCAAGTGCAGTGAGAACACTGAGAAATGAAATATGAAAGAAGAAAGCTGTTTGGAAGGGTACCGACGACGCACTGCGGAAGTTCATGGCAAGTGACAGTGACAGCAGAACACTGAACTGGGTGACAGTAACAGTGACAGTTGTCAACTTGGCGCAGTCGACAAGGCGAAGCCAAAGATTTTAGTTGTGAAGAATTTTATAATTTATAAGTTTGCAAAAAACAGAAAAGACGAGAAGTCAAGTTTGTAATTGTTGTAGAGTGTAACAATATATCATTAAAAACAAAAAAAAAAAAAACGACGAAAAGTGTACCGAACACCCGATCACTTCAACAACAGACGAAAAAATTGATGAAGTGAAGAAATCACCGTTAGAGAAGTTGTTGAGGACCTAAACAAATCGATTGGCTCGTGCCATTCGATTGTTTTCAATGATTTGGGTATGAGACGGGTCGCCGCAAAATTCCTGAAAGGACGACGCTACGCTACGATTCACGAGATAAAGACGGCATCGAAGGCTGAACCAGATAAAAAAATGATTTTTTGAAGTGCTTCGAAGATTGGAAAAAACGTTGGCACAAGCGCATGATATCTCATGGGTATTACTTTGAAGGGGGCAAAATAGATATTAATGAATAAATAAATAATTTTTGAAAAAACACAAAATTCGCGATACTTTTTGGGGGCTGATGGGGCCCATGAAAGGACGACGCTACGCTGCGATTGACGAGATAAAGACGGCATCAAAAAGGGGCTGAACAAGATAAAAAAAAATGATTTTGGAAGTGCTTCGAAGATTGGAAAACGATTCATGATTCTTCTTTTCGGTTGTTTAAATGTATTCCTCGAAGTAGGTTTTTGACTTGATCAAACAGAAAATAAGAAACAAAAACTCGCAGGGAACCATATGAGGTGAATTCGATGGCAGTTGAATGGTATTAATTTCGTTCATGTTCACAATTTCACGGATAATGATGGCATTGAGCAACGGTGCGTTATTATGGTGCAAAATCTGCGAGTTGTTTTCTCATAAGTCCTTTCTTTTTTGCAAATTCCTTCACGTATGTAGACGCCTCATAGCACCCAAATAATAGTCCTTATTAACTGTGCGACTTTCTGACAAAAATTCGTGGTCTACAATAGCGTTGTAATCCCTAAAGACCATGAGCATCGCTTTCGCTTTTGACTGAAAACGATGTGGTTTTATTGCTTCTGATTCATTTGGAACTCTCCACTAAATAGACTGGTGTTTGTTTTGTGTGTTGTGCCCATAAGTCCACATTTCTACAGTAATGATGTGTTTGAAGAAAGTTGGGTCGGATTCAGCCATGGAAACCTTGTATGTGGCAACCTAACAAAAAAACAGAACTCAAATCAGTTGACTTAGAGCGTCACATGACGGTTGTGCCGAGAACTTTTTGATCAAGGTGGTATTATATTGGTAAACTTCAGAGATATGCCACATTCAGGGTAGCCCATAATTGTACAACTACAGTTATGATTGAGGTGGATATTTTACCGAGCTTGTATTACTTAGGTTGATAATATCTTTATCCGAACTTGGAATTAAACGAATATTGAGTTGGTATTTAAGCGGCCGCCGTAGCCGAATGGGTTGGTGTGTGACTACCATTCGGAATTCAGAGAAAACGTAGATTCGAATCTCGGTGAAAAACCAAAATGAAGAAAAAGTTTTTTCTAATAGCGGTCGCCCCTCGGCAGGCAATGGCAAATCTCCGAGTGTATTTCTGCCACGAAAAAGCTGCTCATAAAAAATATCTGCCGTTCGGAGTCGGCTTGAAACTGTCGGTCTCTCCATTTGTGGAACAACATCAAGACGCACACCACAAATAAGAGGAGGAGCGGGGCCAAAATTATAAAGAGTGGTTAAATTTCAAGGGCCGATGCTGAATGTGAACCACACCTAAACCTCAACGACACGGTTGGACTTCTTTCTTTGAGGTTATTTGAAAGAAAAGGTGTACGTCGATAAGCCAGCAACAATTCAAGAGCTAAAGGATGAGATAATTCGGCACATTAACGGCATAGAACATCAATTATGCCTCAGCGTCATCGAAAATTTTGACCATCGGATGGAGGTGTGTCGCCGAGACCGCGGCGGCCATTTGGCCGATATTTTGTTCTACGCGTAGTTGAGCCATACCAGTATTATCCTAATAAAGAGAAATGACCATAATTTCCTAAAAAAATTTTATTTTAGTTAAGATCAACACCGGCCCTTGAAACTTAACCACTCTTTATATATACATATTTAAGCTCTTGAAATAAAATATCATGTTGGCATCTTCTTTAGGGCTAGAAAAAAGTTAGGTACGCAACAATTTCTCTTATCTCTTTGTGAAATTTAGTAAATATTGGCTTTTTTAATTTTCTGCGTTCAATCAAAGTACTCGTATGCTCAAGTATTACTCTTCCATGGATAAACAGAACCTTAATGCGTTACACAAAGATATTCTACGACGTTCATTCCTAAACTTCGCTGCTTATGTGCTTATGTGCGCATTCTCACATGAAAGGGAAGTTCTAACATACCAACTCAAGGGCCCCATTGTACTTATATAAGTATGCCATTCCGCTTCCGCCTATTCACCGCGTATATTCTAATTCCGATCGCGTTTTCAATATCGCAGAATAACTTGATAAATAAATAGATGATAGAAAAGTTTTTTTTTCAAACAATTTATAAATATACTTTGGAATTATGAATAGCAGTAAAATTCTTTTAATCATCCATTACCATTTCAAATGCAAATTTTGAATAAATTCGTTACGGGATTTTGGTAATTTGTTTTTCGATTCCTTGCAAAAAATAGTAGGTATTCTTCCTATTATATTAAAGCATACAATTTTTAGTGTCGACATAAATTTGATCCTACCATTAACCCACAGTATGTGGATATATCCTGTCAGCTCGGAAACAAATGCCTCAATCGCAAACATACGCAAGCCACTCTGCATACAAATTCATATATAATATAATCTGAAACACTTTCAGCTGCTCCTTTCACAGTGCCAACATTAAAAATAGGGGGTCGTACAACACCTTTTATTTATTTCATAAGCCTCCCCTTTCATGCGCCCTCCTTATTCCTGTTTCACCTTCCAAGCAAGCAAGCAAGCAACTGTTTTTTGCCTGCTGTAATTTATATCCTTGCTTCGCTATTTGTGTACGTCCTTTCATGCATTTGTTCCTATTGTATATAGCCAGTTTATCTGTATGTATATATGTGCATGTACGTGTGCGCGTTCGTATTTGTGCGCATATTTTATTCAGCTTTTATTACCCAAGCCAAATGAATTATTTGTAGTCGTATTTTTTCCGGCGCATCGTGTTAAGTGCCCCAAAGGTAAGTAAATACATACTATACCTGTCATTATACCCATACATATATATACTTTTATGCATATGTATATAGTTGTATGTATGTATACGCGGCGGGCAACACCCTTTACTACTCGCACTGTACTAATCTGTATGTTTGTGCTGCAGTTGGAAAAGGGTGCAAAAATTAGCATAAACAAATTTCACGTAACGGTGTTGCAAGCTATAATAATAAATTGAAAACATTTATAATTTTAATGCCGCTATGGAATAAGTAAAAGTATCCTTCATCCTTCCATCGGTACGTTCATTCATTCGCTCGTTCAGCAAATGAACTCGTTTTCATTGAATTATCGCATCGTTGTACTCATTGCTTGTGGCAATAAATTTTAATTACTGCCACAATGGTGTTTTCTTGTATGTGCATAAATTTATACATCTCAACATAGACACGCACATACATACATATTACTTGCAAATTTATGAGCTTTGTGCGAAGAGTAAAAGTTGCAGGTGATGATGTTAAATATTGAAGAAGATATCAGATAAGCAAAGAGTAGCGATAGGGTAATCGCTGTACCAAATTTTATTAATTTCGATTGAGGGATTTTTGAGATACAAACACTTGTTCCCTGGTGGCAGATGCCAAACCCCTTCGGAAAACAAATCATTGAAGCGGACTTATATTTTAAAGATGTAATTGTATTTGTTATTAGCGGCTGCCGCAGCCGAATGGGTTGGTGCGTGACTACCATTCGGAATTCACAGAGAGAATTTTGGTTCAAATCTCGGTGAAACCAAAATTAATAAAAACATTTTTCTAATAGTGGTCGCCCCTCGGCAGGTAATGGCAAACCTTCGAGTGTGCCATGAAAAAGCTCCTCATAAAAATATCTGCCTTTCGGAGTCGGCTTGAAACTGTAGGTCCCTCCATCAAAACGCACGCCGCAAATAGGAGGAGGAGCTCGGTCAAACACCCAAAAAGGGTGTACGCGACAATTACATACATACATACAATATATATATATATATATAATGAAAAGAGCAAGAAAGCCGCTGGGGTCCAAAACATGGTAGTCTGCAGCACCAGATTCCAGCATAAAAAGATACACCAAGCTACCTGGCTGTCTCCTGATCAAAAAACGCGAAACCAGATTGATCATGTTGTGATAGATGGAACACATACTGCTAGTGTTTTAGATGTACGTACGATCCGAGGACCCAACATCAAATCGAATCATTATCAGTTGCAGCCATGATCCGCAAATGCCTCTGTGTAGCAAAAAAAACGTGCATCTAAAGACGCAAAGAATGTTCCACACCGAAATGTTTCAATCGCAGCAGACGGCCAGAAGATTCGCTACTCGACTCTCAACCCTGCTCTCAGAGAGTACTAACCTACAAGCTGGCATGCCTACACGATCAATGGAGCCACATTTGTCATTATCTTTGTACTGCCACCTAGGAAGGAAACGCATTTTGGCGAGCCCAAAAAACCAATTGGTACAATGCTGAACGTCACTCTTCTGCAGAAAGAAAGTACGCTGCCTATAAGCCCACGCTGCGATCGGACGCAACGCGAGCCGTGTGGGATCGCTACCGTGTGTTGAGAAAGAAAGAAAGACGTATTATCTAGAAGAAGAAGCGAGAAACTTAAGTACGTGAGTGCGAAGAGCTTGGGATACTAACCGATAAAAAAAGTCCAGAAATTCTGCCAGATAGTTCAGTGGGCATTAACTTATATATATAGCCATAGATTATAAATAAATAAAAGCTGTCAGCCTCCATCGGTGGTGAGCAAGTGTTTCAAACTTCTACATTCAATAGCCTATAAATTTTATTACTTGAAATTGTTGGATTTTCCACATATCCTTCAATGTTAAACAACACGGTGCGTATATCAAACACCTTCTTCTTCTTCTTCTTCTTAATTGGCGCGATAACCGCTTACGCGATTTTGGCCGAGTTTAACAAAGCGCGTCAGTCGTTTCTTTCTCGTGCTCCCCGGCGCCAATTGGACACACCAAGTGAAGCCAAGTCCTTCTCCACCTGATCTTTCCAACGCAGAGGAGACCTTCCTCTTCCTCTGCTACCACCAGCTGGTACCGCATCGAATACTTTCACCGCCGGAGCGTTTGTATCCATTCGGACGACATGACCCAGCCAACTTAGCCGCTGGATCTTTATTCGCTGCGCTATGTCTATGTCGTCGTAAAGCTCATACAGCTCATCGTTCCATCGGCCGCGATATTCGCCGTTGCCAACGTGCAAAGATCCAAAAATCTTACGCAGAATCTTCGTCCACGCTTCTGCGCCATACGTTAGGACGGCCATGATGAGAGCCTTGTAGAGTGTTAGTTTTGTTCGTCGAGAGAGGACTTTACTGCTCAGTTGCCTACTTAGTCCAAAGTAGCACTTGTTGGCAAGAGAGATTCTATGTTGGATTTCAAGGCTGACATTGTTATCGGTGTTAATGCTGGTTCCTAAACATGCGAAGTCTTTTACAACCTCAAAATTATAACTGTCTACAGTGACGTGGGTGCCGATACGCGAGTGCGCCGACTGTTTGTTTGAAGACAGGAGGTACTTCGTTTTATCCTCGTTCACCACCAGACCCATTCGCTTTGCCTCTTTATCCAGTTTGGAGAAGGCAGAACTAACAGCGCGGTTGTTAAGGCTGATGATGTAAATATCATCGGCATACGCCAGCAATTGTACGCTCTTATAAAATATTGTGCCTGAGCGATTAAGTTCTGCGGCTCGTACGATGCTCTCCAACATATCGAACATCCCTGAGGAAAAATAGGAAAGCCATAACTGCATTGTTTAGAGCACATTACAACTTCATTTCAACAACAAGCCTTCAAAGCCGTTACATTTTTTCAGTCGCCTCCTTCCCCAGCCGCCTTATAAGTGCATATGTATTTCAAGTGGTTTCTGAGTATTTCGACTTGTGTGTTGATATTGCACTTTTTTGTCAATCCATATTTAATTCATCTTTCAAATTATCATTACACTCAAAATGCATGCATGTGCTCATAGAAGTACATAAGTGAGTAAGTACTTAAGTGTTGCTACAAATTATACTGTCAACTTGAGATGAAGGAGGTGCAGAAGGAAGTAGGCACTTGAAAGCAGACAACATAATTTTCGCTTTTTATTTTTTGTTTTGAAAGAGTGCGAAGGATCAAAGCATGCGAGTAGATGAAAGAAAATTTGAATTGACAACAAACATATTTAAATTGATTTGTGGAAATGCACTTGAAACACATACATATATACATACATACACATGCGTGAGTGAAGAAGGACGAGTCAGCTCAACAGCTCTGCTTATTTATTACTTACTTCCATGAAAATATTTCATAATTCGCATCCACAAAATTTATCTTAGCAATATGGGGAAAATTCGTTAGAAAAAGCAATTTATGACTGGTTTGCTTTATGTTTTATATAAAACAAGATAAGCTATTTCTAAAAAATTATAATCATAGAAGCACCCCAAAGTTGACCTTCCCGGAGTTTGGTATGCATTAATCTATAATATATTAGTCAAGTCAAGCGAAAGTTTTCAAAGTGCACTCACGAAAGAATTATGGCATGTCGACCCCATTGTTTTGCATAATTTATCACTACTGGTTATTATGATATATGTATGTATGTGCATAATTGCATAAAAGTATGTGTGCTTGTGTAAACAAGTGTATGTGTGGCAATAAATACCCGCGTAACATAAATCCATACCCATAAACACATATGGGTAGAATATAAAATTCGTGTATTTCCCCTGTATGGACCTACTCGTACGCTCACGAACATATTTATGGGTTTGCATTTCAGGGTGGCACTTCTTAATCATCCAGAGACAGCTTTAGCACACAAGCCAACAGCTGAAGAAAGCTTATTATGTTGAACAAAATATGTAAAAATGGAAAAATCTGATTAACATTATGCTAATGATTTGAAAAACAAAATCAAAAATAATAACTTTTTAAAGTAGAATAATTAAATATGCATGAAGCTTGAAAAGCTAGCAGCGGCTTGCTAATGCAATCAGTCGAACCCTTTAAACATCAGCTAATGTACTGTATGTATGTATGTATCATGTATTCAACAGCATATATGTACGTTTAAGTATGAGCCCTGCCGGAAAAAGGTACAAAATTTCTGGCTCATGCAAAGTACCAATTTTTGGTCCATAAATGTTTCGATTTCGTCAATTGGGAGCCGTTTCACTGCTCACGCTACGGGCTCGTCATTGGTAAAAAAATAATTTGACACAAACATTGAAATTTGAAAAGGTCGAGCCAAGGAGCACCAGGATATTTGGTGGTTCCTAAAACACTCAGGCTAAAAAGCCCATTGTATTTAAAGCTCTGGAAAGGGACTAGATAGTGAAGGAGGGAAGGAGAAAATATCCGAGAAAGAGATAGGAAGAGGTAGGAAACTCACAGAGAAAGTGCTGAGTGCTATCCGCCTCCTCCAAACAAGACAGGTACATTGGGACATACACAATGATTCCAATAGAGGTCGTATGCAGACCCCATGGGTTGTGTCCTGTAATGATACTGATCATCAACCGAACGTCTTTCCTTCTAAGTTTTAGTAAAAAGTTTGACAGTTTTCTGTTCGGACTTGTCACAAAACACTTCGAAGTTCCGCAGCGTTCTAGACCGGACCATTGCTCTTTATGTAGATTGCCTACATAATCGCTGATCCTATTTATGATTCCTGCGGTACTGATTCCGTTTATTGGCTCTGGCCCTTGCGGGGTACCGCTGATCCACGGTTTGCCAATTCGTCGGCAATTTCGTTTCCTTGAACACCGGAGTGTCCCGGAACTCTGCATGCATTCTGGATTGCTCCATTGCTCACGAAATGGAAATCTGACATCAAATTTCCTTCCAAATGAACCTGTGGATATCAGGTCGTCTTTAGGTGCCAAAAACAATGGATACTGCTGAGGTAGCAATTTAAAGATGTCTCTGTGTCCCGAAGTTCCGTTTTCGTGCCAAAAATCATATTTATGGAGTCTACACATTGCTTTCATTGCTTTCTGTTGTATCTTAAGATCCGAGGGGAGCAAATCAAGCATAGCTCTTAGGGCATCACCAGAGGTTGTACTCCTGGCACCCGTGTTGCATAAACATACACTTCTTTGCAGCCTGTATAGTTCCCGAATTGTGGACTTAACCATGGTCCGTCGCCACCAGGCCACAGAGGCGTAAGTGATGATTGGCCTGATAAGTGATGTGTATATCCATAGGACCACAGTAGGTTTCAGATCCCAGGTTTTACCAAAGGCTCTACGGGATTGCTGAAAAATCCTCAATGCACGATTTACCTTCAATGATTTGGGAGAGTCAGCTTCTTATCCAAGAATACTCCTAGCTATTTAACTTCATCGGAAAGACCAAGTGTCACACCTTTCAGTGTTGGAAGACTGAGTCCATCCAATTTCCGTTTTCTCGTAAACAAGACTATGGTTGTTTTGTTCGGATTAACGGAAAGATCTTGTCTCATGCACCAGTCGTCGGTTTTGTCAAGAATCCTCTGCACTTTCGTGCAAAGCCTCTCTAAACACAAACATTTATTTGAAATATTTTTAAATCTCCGTAAAGGGATACGGGAAATCGCAAACCTTCGAGTGTATTTCTGCAATGAAAAAGCTCCTCATAAAAACCATTTGCCGTTCGGAGTCGGCTTAAAACTGTAGATCGCTCCATTAGTTGAACAACCCCAAGACGCTCGGCCAAACACCTAACATAAATGTACGCGCCAATTATTTATTTGTTTCCTTTTTTTAAAGACTACAAAAAAGGAAAAATTTGTGTAACTGATTTTTACATTTTTTCGAAATTTGTTGGGCTTTGTAAAATATTAATAAATAGTTTGCGGCACCTTGTATGTACAAGGTGGCCCAAAATGTATCACCCTAACTGTTCAGTAACCCCGTTCGGCTAATAATTTGATTATCGTAAACTAAACCACAATAATTTGGATGTAGTTAAACCAACCAGTTAAATAAGAATAGTGGTTTCAATTATGTGTGTTATTCCACCACATTATCAAAAAGTTATTAAAAAAATCCCGAATATGTCTTTCGAGTATCTGGTTTATGATCTATCGCGTGCAGAGGAGTTAGTGAGCCCTCAAACAGTGGATCGACGTTTGCTCTGGGATGTATACACTCCATTTCATTTCCATTTCGCTGCTAGGAATTTCTAAAAACTATTCAGGTTAACTCCAGATTTGGAAGAGGGTCCAACTTCTCAGCTGTTACTGTCAAAATTTAGAGGTTCCAGAATAACACCGATTTCGACTGAAAAACAGGCAAATATTCTTATCTTCAAGTTTATTCATTACTAAATTCTGCTTTTATATAACTAGGTTCTAGTTGCACTGCAATATTTTGCAACTGGATTTTACCCCCAGGTAGACAATGGCGAATATCCAGCAGCCAATCGTCTGTTAGAGATGCCACTCTCTATCAGATTGAATAAATAGAAATCGTAGTGTTAAGTGTTAGTTAACAAAAGTTTTTGTATGTTTGTGTTTTATATAAACTATAGATTTGATATAAAGAATATTTCAAAAGTGGTACCTTTCTTAACGGTACCTTTTTCCTAAGTCATTTTTGACATTTTTGTAGTGGACAGATGCGCAATTTTACACGATAGAACAACGCGTTAAAATTATTGCAAATGAAAATGATCTCGAAAGTACAGCAAAAGTGGCACATCATAATCAATTTCTTCTGTTTATTTTTGGACTAGTTGCCAACTATCGGGAAAGGAGTGCAAGAGAAATACGATCCTACGTGTAAAATTCCCCAGCTGCTTTTATAAAAGGTTCAGGAACGCGCACTATCATAATTTTAAATTCACGAAAAGCGAACCAGTTCGGTACTTGTGGATTTTCCTACAGGGCATAAGCTTTCCGTACTGGTTGTAGTCATTTGTTTCGTTTTATAAATAAATACTCGCCAAAGGGGAAAATCATCGAAGCGTTATAGCAGTTTGTTGACATTTAAATTACCCTCTCTGGCCCAGAATTTAATTTTATGTTATGTGCTTGACTTTTTGATGTATGGTTTGTAGATGGCAGATACTGGTTATTCAGATAATAAGTAGTATTTTAGAATTTACTAGTTGCTCGTTGAATGATTAGTTATAATTTTCCTGACGAACGCTTGACATTCACGGGTTTAGTTAATAATAACTACATATTAGGCTTAACTGCGGAAGAAAGGGTGTTTTTCAAATGTATCCCATTCGTACAGTGCTGACGAAGATTACATTGAAGGTTTTAATTGTTTTCGCTTTGTTCACATAAGATCAATCTTTTCGGACTTCCCAAAAAAATGTTTCACGGAACCATACGGCAGCCCTGCGGCGGTCAACTGAAATCTCCAAGACGACTGCTAAATATGAAAATATCAAGTCCATGTGAGTAAGTATATTGATACTTGTTGCTCTGCAGCGTTCAATAATGACCAACCATGTTGATCCGTACCACTGCAAAATGCCCTTCGAAGTTTCACTCTGTGCAAGCAAACACTTCTTGGCAATCATCATCCGCACATGTGACAATTTTATTTATTAGCATAAGTATCTCGATGGAAATTGCCTTCCGAAAATAAATTGTGCTTCGGTGCTCGAACAAAGAAGCGGTAATGTTGCTGATTACCATTTACCTTCTACTATTGCTAAGCTAAAAACTAGTAAAGTTAAACAGTTTGCAAGTGAATAAGGCTGATCTTTGTGAGCCATTCGGATCACACCAGCACCTGAGCCCTATGTAAAGTCGATTTAATAAGCAAAGTTAAGCAAACATTTGCACAAATTTGTGTACAAAAGGCTGTTAGGGTGCTTCATTCCACTTTAAAAAAGTTATAGGCATTTTTGGAAGAATTTGCAATCATGATGACCTCAGTTTTTCCCCTATATACATGCGAAACTATGTGGCACTACTGACGCGTATCGAGGTTATGTCCAGTTAGTAGCAAGCCTTGGAAAAAAACATACCAAGTTTCTTTTTCTTTCTGTTTGGCATTCGTTTGAATCGAGGAAGTCGAGTGATTTTCCTATTCCAACTCGTTTTACATCTCTTCTTTCCTTCAGACTTGGCTCCCTCGGATCCCTTGGGCTGCTATTTGTTCCCCAATTAGTGAAAGGGATTTAATTCAAACGAAGGATTACAGAAACGAGTGGCTATATTTCAGACTTGGACAAGTCCTATTAATCAGAAGGGACCAGCGTCGAAAATAAAAAGTGTTTATCCCAAACAATTACGTAGTTTTTATTTTTGAACGAACTTTTCAAACGACCCTCGTAAATCTATTAAATCAAACTGCAGGTACTATTATATTAAGTCATTTATTGACATTAGGGAGGTATTTTTTAACCGAACCGAATGTTAAGTCAAAACTCTATTTGCCTAGCATGCATTAAGGATCAGCAAGTATTGCAGAGTATAAAGCGATAAATTGTTTGGGACAGATTCCTGCAAACTGTGGAAAGACTAAATGGAGAAAGAGTTTACCTCTTTCGGCGTTTCCATTTAACGTAAACCAAATAGCGCAAAGCAGCGGAAATGATTTTCTTTCTTCCCTTTTCGCAATTGACGGCTATTTCTTTTCCCATAAACCAACTATTTAAAACAAAATAATTCCATAGTAATGTTCTTCATATCGGCTTATAGTTATTTACTGTTTTGAGTTGTAACTGTTGGTCGCAGTTAGTGTTTGTTTTGTCAACCCTCTATAAAAAAAAACCGAACTTTTAACAAGTAGAAATAAAAAGTGTGCATTTTGTGATAAATATAATATTTTTTATTATTCAATAATAAATTATTTGACTTCCCTTCAGCTTTATTTCTGTTTCGGTGCAATTTCCCGAGTTGTCAAACGCGATAAAAGGCCCTTTTTAGGAATGTTGTTTAGGCTAGGATTGAAGGCTTCAAAGCATTCAACGGATTTATGCCATTTTTCTTTCATCACCAAACGCGGCTTAGGAAATAGATAAAAGATAATAGAAAATACATAATCTATATATATAAAAAGAAGTTACATTTCCTTGGTAATCTTATAACTCAAGAACCGCCGAACCGATTAACACAAAAATTTCAGAGTTCCTTTCTATCTTTGAGGAGGTGGTTTGTGTGAAGTTTGATTGAAATCGGTGCAGCCGTTCCTGACATTTTATGTGAGTAATGGTTTCCTCTCATACAAAATGCCTGTAATATACTGTTTCTTGAAATAATTTTCAATATTTTGCTTTTACATTCAAATAATAATATACTGTTTTTTGAAAAAATTTTGAATCTTTTGCTGTTACATTCAAATACTAATATATTGTACTAAAAGAATAACACGTGCAAGAAAATCGGCGCAGCCGTTCCTGACATTTTATGTGAGTTACGAAATGTCTGTAATATACTGTTTTTTGAAATAATAATAGCAAACGACGTTAATTTATTGTGAATTTGTTAGCACATGCCAATGCTATGGACGTACCGCAAAAGTGAATTGTTTGTTTTATGTTTGTAAACGCTAAAGTGTACGCCGTATCGATGTGCAGCAGAAAACCGCTTAACCTCAAGACCAACAACAACAGTGTAGTCTACGATCAATTTGATTGAAATCGGTGCAGCCGTTCCTGACATTTTATGTGAGTAATGGTTTCCTCTCATACGAAATGCCTGTAATATCCTGTTTTTTGAAATAATTTTCAATATTTCGCTATTACATTTAATCTATATCTATATATATAAAAAGAAGTTACATTTCCTTGGTAATCTTATAACTCAAGAACGAGCTCACCTATCCAAACCAAATTTTTAGGCTTTGTTTGGACTATTCAGTAGATGGTTTGTGGCTTAAAATTTTAAGAATCGGATAACAGGGTCTCGAGAAATAGGCCAAAACGTGAACCCGGATAACCCTAGGACGTGTTTGTACAATATGGGTAGCAAATGGAAGCTGTTGATGATTTCTATAGTATAGAGTATTTTTCATACCGTTCCGTGAATAGGGTCTCGAGATATAATCCAAAACGTGTACCTGGGTAACCCTAGGATGTGTTTGTACAATATGGGTAGCAAATGGAAGCTGCTGATGATTCTATAGTATAGAGTATTTTTGATGCCGCTCCGTGACTAGGGTCTCGAGATATCGCCCAAAATGTGGACTCAGATAAATTAAGGATGTGTTCGTACAATATGGGTAGCAAAAGGGAGCTGTTGATGATTGCTATAGTATAGAGTATTTTTAATGCCCCTCCGTAACTAGGGTCTCGAGATATAGATCAAAACGTGGACCTGGATAACACTAGGATGTGTTTGAACCACATGAGTATACATTTCGGCAAAAATGTAAAGCACTTATGGCTTTAATTGTGAAATTATATGTATTTGGGGAGGTGCGATGCCATATGTACTCCATCGAATGGCAGAAAAGGGGATTGCCGCACGCACATATACTAATTTGGCTGGTACATAAAATAACTCCGGATCAAATCGATAGCCATATATCAGCTGAAATTCCTAACCACACTGCTGATCCTGAGTTATTTCAAATTGTCGTTATATATTACATTTCCTTGGTAATCTTATAACTCAAGAACCGCCGAACCCATTGACACAAAAATTTTAGAGTTCTTTTCTATCTTTGAGGAGGTGGTTTGTGTGAAGTTTGATTGAAATCGGTGCAACCGTTCCTGAGTTATGACATTTTATGTGAGTAATGGTTTCCTCTCATACGAAATGCCTGTCTGGGAAAAACAATAACAAATACACAGCCGCTTATGAGCGCTTCTGTTGTACTGTTGTGGTTGTAAGTGTATTATGTTAATATTAATTTTGGGCGAAAATATAATAAAAACTGGAGCATTCAAGGAACTGGAAAAACATTTTTAACTTTATTTATTTTAGCATAATTTATTTAGCGTAAAAAATTGAAATGGAAATTAAAGAATCAAAGTTTAATTACAAGTTTTTATCGGCTCTTTCACCTTACCTTTATATAGGTGACCACCACAATCAAATTTTAAAAAAGTACAGAAAAGGCTATTGTGACATCTTTAGAAAGTATGTTGAATGAAAAAAATCAACTAATTCAACTGTTTAAACATTTTACGAGTTCTATAAAGAAAACTTAATATGAAAAATTTATTGCGATATAAAAAAAACATTTTATGTATGGTGGTGCGAAGCCCACTGGGTGATGCGTGAATGAATTGCAAACAATGTTCCATCAACACAATGAATTGGTGAAATTGTTCAAAGTGGCACTCGATCTGATGCCCACCGATGACCACAAAATAATAATAAAAGCCGATAAAACACCAATTGGGGAGCACGTTATTCATATAAAAAAACATTTTATGTATGGTGGTGCGAAGCCCACTGGGGAATGCTAGTAGATAATAAATAATAGAAAGTAAATGAAGGAAAATAGATAACCGAAAACAGATAAGATAAGAGATAATCGAGGCCACTATAGTTTTTTCCAAGCGAAGGTAGCCGCAATTAAGAAAGCAGTGGACTGGTTGCTCACATCGGTAATTACAATAAAGGCAAGCGGCAATTAGGGCCTTAGGCTCGTTGCTGGGACGTTCGAAATTAGTCGGGGAATTCCTGGCTTCTCCCTAGCTTGCATCCGAATACTTCGATATCAGGCTCATTTGGGTTTCCGGTCAAAGCGGCTTAGAGGGAAACTGTTGGGCCCGCAAAATGGGAGGATTGGGGTTCCTTTGTGAACCTGTGGTCCGGTCTTGGAAAAATGGCCTCGCGTTAACTCAACTAGCGCTGGGCTAGAGGCGCAAACGTGCAAAGTCGAAAGGTCCTTCTGGCCATGGGTAGATTGGTGGCGCTCGAGGAAACTTCTGAAGCTAAAAAAGCCGCAGCTCTCGAATTTGGTGGGTATCCTTAACGGAAATTATCCTTTAGATGTCCATGCGGAGAGACTTGGAATTACCTCAAGCCCGTACTGGGTGGAATCATTTCAGCACCTTCTTCTCAGCTGTCCTGCAAAGATATACCCTATGACCAAAAAGTACTGGGAATGTTTAATTTAAAAGAACCGCGTATGTGGGAACCGGCCCATATTTTTTTCTTATGTTGGTAGGACTGTAAGACACACATCTGCCACTGTTTAGCGCCATCAGAGCGTTTGAGAGGTGGTGTACGTCGCAAGCGGTCGGAATTGTTTGCAAACAATTCTTGGATTTTGCATGACAATAACGGGCAATCGCACCGAGCCCTCTGTTTTGTTTTATTTAAACATTCCCATTTCTGATCATAGGGTAGACATCTGGGCTCTCACTTTTTCGCTACACCTGCGGGTATTGCGGGTTTAAATATCATACATTATCGAATTTTGATAATAGAGAATAAAAGATAATAGATATTTGATAAGAGATGTTATATAGAAGTACAATAGTAGGTAGTAGTCACAAAGTTTCACATTCACTCCCAATTCTCGACGGATGAAATGTGAATTGTTTATTATTAGATAATCTTGCGCCCGATCGAAGGTGTTTTTTTAATTAACAATTTGGCGGCCTCAGAAAATATTTTTCAGATTTTCGAGCAAAAACCGACAATTAATTGTTTAAGAAAAATCGAAATTTTTGAAAAAAAAATCCTTCGATCAGACACGAGTTTTTTATGTGTTTCAAAAGCAGTATAAATTTTATTGAAGTCTACCAAGCGGTTTTTAAGTTACAGTGATAACCATTTCAAAAAACGCATTTAAAGTTTTGCTATTGAACGCTGCGGAGCGCCCGAGCGCCCTTTGTTATTTGTTGAATAACTCGAAAAGTATTTGTCGGATGCACGTCAAATTTTCACACAATATTTTTAAGATATTATATCTTAAGAAAATGTAAAGAAAATATCGAATTTTTTGAAAATTCTTGCTACCCCTAAGGGCCAATGTTGAATGTGAACCACACCTAAACGTCAACGACACCGTTGGACTCCTTTTTTTTGGGTTATTTGAAAGAAAAGATGTACGTCGATAAGTCAGCAACAATTCAAGAGCTAAAGGATGAGATAATTTGGCACATTAATGGCATAGAACCTCAATTATGCCTCAGCATCATCGAAAATTTGGACCATCGGGTGCAGGTGTGCTGCTGAAGCCGCGGGAACCATTTGGCCGATATTTTGTTCCATACGTAATTGAGCCATACCAATAGTATCATAGTAAAGAGAAATTAGAATAATTTTTTTTAAAAACTGTATTTTATTCAAAATCAACACCGGCCCTTAAAACTTAACTACCCATTAGATAAGGTACTATTTGCATTTAGTGGTCTTTGGAGGTGTGCTGCCGAGGTCGCAGAGGCTATTTGGCAAATATTTTGTTTTGTGCGTAATTTAATTATATCCATATTATCATAATAAAGAGAATTGATAACAATTTTTTAAAAGCATTGCATTTTATTTAAAATCAACACCGGCCCTTGAAACTTAACCAACCTTTATATTTACCACCTTTAGCTTCACATCTTCCAGTCCACTCTACGCACCTTCGGCATCGATGGTTAGTATAGTTGTATTTTCGTAAAAGAACTAAAGGAGATGGCGCAATAGCTAAAATGAAGACATTAATATCCAAATGATTTGTAATACATACTTATTTCTCCTAATGACAATGCTGGCCTAGTGAGCCGAATTAAAAAAAAATTCCCAAAAGTTAAATTAGTTGCTTTTATTTATAAAGAGTTCGGTTTTTTTGGAATATAGGCTGTATGTAGATCACAACTCATACCTGCGACATCTGACTTCGTGCGTGTCCCTGTCGTATCGAAATAATTATCATAAGTTAGTTGCCGACATGTAAGTTTCTGTTTATTAAGCACTGCCGCTATGCCGCTATGCCCATATGATTATGTTAAATACATGCACAAATTTTAATTGTTATACTTATTTTCGGTGAATATATAAAATGTAGGAAAATACCCTTTAAGCACTAACCCCTGACCATAGTTTATCGTGACTAGTCTGAGTTACTGCCATTAACATAGTCAAAATTGGATGTATGAGTCCAAGTCAGCGTGGAGATACTCGTACTTTATTAGCCGTACTATTGTGTTTCCAACACATTGTTGTCGAGTTATGACGGCATGAAAACCAACTCGAAACTCATAATTTTTCTGCGCTTGTCACCTTTGTCAGCGGTTTTAATTGTCTACCCATTTTGTTTTATAGCACTTTTTTTATTTTACTTCTTTTGTTTCCTTCGGTAGTGAATTGTTGAATTAATTTTCTACTGGTGGACAAGTAGTCAGATTATGTGTGTCTGTGTGTAGGTAGTTAAGTGCATTTTGGTGGCGCTGGTCGGTTGATTATCTACAATATTTAGTACCTGTACCGCGTTGGTTAGTCCAATTAATTGCCAACAAAAAATTATAACCAAAAAAAAATAATATAAAAAGAGGGTGAGAAAATGTGCTGCTACTGAATATGTATGATTAGAGTTGTTGTATTTATGTAACTCGTTGTTGCCTTCGTCGCTTTTATGATGTCACGCTTTAACGAATTGAAAATTTAGTGAAATTGCTTTCTATTTATAAAGACAATGGGTAGATAATGACAGACCCAAAGGACCCACTCAGCCACTCATTCATCGCATTCACTGTGCGGTAGTTATGCATAATTTACTCATTTGTTTAAAAATAATATGAGCAATTTATTACTTGAGTCGAGGCGTATGCGGGTCGAGGTAACAAGCAATTGGTAGCTGTCATACATATTTACATAAATTCGTCTATACCTTTTTGTGGGCATACATATTTATTGAGGGTAACATCTGTTATGAATAACAGGCCTATCAACATTCCCATTACACTATGCAACAAAGTAAATATTTTTTTAAAATAGACTTTTACGGGAGAAATTGTGGCTCCTCATCTTAAAATCGATCAGTCAATTAGTCGAATTAAAAAAATTATAAAATAAAAAAATGTTCACATTACTTAGATTTTTCTATTGAGAAGTTACCGATTTGCATTTACTTGGTTGGTTGGTTGGTTAGAGTGGTGATTCATCCAGAATCCAACTAGCGCTTCCGCACCATTTTGTTGCCACATCCTCGTTACCAACTTGTTCAACGGTTACTTACAGCATGACTATATCCAGTCTGCGGAGTTTAGGAACCTTACTAGGTTGTTGACGTCTAAGCCAGACAGCTCGAGACTTTGGAACAGCAGTTGGCCCAGGGTTAACATTCTGTCATTCTATAGGGCAGGGCTTTCACAGAGGAAATGAAAGATTAATTCCTTTTTCTCCGGTTGTTTACAACTGTGATAGTATGTGTTTTGAGGGATACCCATTTTGGCTGCTTGTTCTCCGTTAAACCAAAAGCCAGTTATGACTGCCGTTTGTCTACAGGCGTCCCGTCGTTTCATGCTTATTCATGACGGCGATTGCTTAAGGTTGTAGATGGGCCATAATGTTCCGCTGATTTTACATTTCGTCTGGTCTTTCCATCTACAATCCGTCATTCGGAGATATTTTTGGGAAATTGTACTCTTGACTGCACCCAATGGTGTGAATGCCGGTAGTACCAGAACATTATTCATGGCAGATTCCCTTCTTTTCAGTTCATCTGCTTTTTCGTTACACTCACTGTTCCGGTGTCCCGGAACCCAAATTAAAGTTTCTTTATGGTTTTCACTCAAGGTGGTCAGGCTATTCCTACTTTGCTCCACCACTTTAGAGGTTGTTGTAGCCGAATCCAGTGCCTGGATTGCAGCTTGGCTATACCAAAGAATAGCGATGCTGCCCTTAAAAGAGAAATCCGTGATTAGTAGCCTACAGGCTTCACTGGCTGGTATTAGGGAGACGCACAGATTTTTCAATTCCATGTCTATGAAAATATATACCAGCTCCAACACCGCAGTCTATTTTACTGCCATCCGTATAGACTGTAGTATCAAGGTTATTTTGAGAGAATTCCTTATTTCATTCCTCCTTAGATGGAAAGAGAGTGGCGAAATTCCTATTGAATGTTACCGTCGGGGCGATGTAGTCAGTTCTCACCGAGATTAGCTGAGTTTGTCGCAATAATAGACTGCCATGACCATAAGTTATTTCTTTCCTTTTCATTTAACCTAAATCCACTCATATTGCCGTCTTCTTTATATGTAGGTCTATTGAAATAACGTGTGTCAGTGCATTGAGAGCCTCTGTAGGACATGATCTGATTGCATCAACCGTTATTGCACAGGCTGATCTTTGTACTCTGCCGATTAATTTGGTATTGTACTCTCTCCCTAGAGCTTTCCACCAAACTAGCGAACCATACGATAAAATAGGTCATATAACCGTCTTATGCAGCCATAATGTATGCTTAGGTTGAAGACCCCATCTTCCTTAAATCTTATGGAAGGACGTAAAAAATTTACTCAATACTCAGAATATCACAAATTCGGATCAGCTATTTGAAAAGGCCTGGCCAGCATGGAAATCCATTCCTGTTGAACGTTGCAGAGACTTAATAATGTCGATGCAAAGGGCACAGCGCCAGAAGAAATAAAGCAAAAGGGGTTTTACAAAAAATACCAATGTGTAAACTTTCCCCTTTCGCCTACATTTTTTATGATTTGACTATTATTTTGCTTCATTCTTAAATATTTTTCTCAAAGGAATTTCGCGATGTATTAACTTTTGTAGATGAAGTAAAAAAAATAATGTTTCTTTTAGATAAAAAGTCTGATACAGTTTAAAACCATTTTAAATTTATCACTTAAAATCACTTTAATGTTTTCTATATTAAAATCACTTTAATGTTTTCTATATTAATTTTATAGAAAACATTAAAGTGATTTTATTGAAAAAGGTCCCAAATGGGTTGCACTGGATATCGTTCTTCAGTGTTTTTCAACACCCTTACGACTTTCTTGGGTGTTTTGTCGAGCTCCTCTACTTGGGGTGTGTGTCTTGAAGTTATACCACCTCCAAATGACAGATGGTTTTTATGAGGCGCTTTTTCATAGCACAAATGCACTCGGTGGTTTGGCATTGCCTGCCGACGGCCGACCGCCTGCAGAAAAAACTTTTTCTACTATTTGGTGTTTCATGTCCGGGAGTTTGGACTCGAACACTACCAAATGATAGTCACACATCAACACATTCAGCTACGGCGACCATCTGGTGACTTAGGTTAGGTTAGGTTAGGTTTGGCAGCCGCATCGCACATAGAATGCCTGGTGCCTTAATGACTAAAAAAGTTTGATTTACCATTATAATGGCGTTTTAATGATATTCTTAGCTGTGAACAGTCGTGCCGTGTTTTAAACGTCCTACGCTGTGCGATCTTCATTGTATTATATTGCACTATTACGACTGCTCGTGAATCAATGATTTTAGTTCCTATTTCATGTACCATTTCATCTTTTCTGGAATTATATTCAAGATAAAATTCTTTTAAGTAAGCAACATACGCTGTAGGCAAAGGCGGATGGCTACTTTAGATGAAGGAATGTGAAAACTCGTTTCGGTACTGAACTGTTTGATACTGAAAAGGCATTGGAATATTTTACTATGATTTACAACTGTCAAAAAAAATATTTATAATTCATCTCTATTATTTTTAGCAATTTTCTACTATCAATAATTTTTCAAATTTACTCTTGCGCAGGACGGTATAAATGCGACTTTATTGCGAAAAAAGAGAGGACCATAAAACTCTTCGGATGCTAAATATTTGGTCGATGGCAGATTTACTATCTATGCACAACAGAGATACACATATTACATATATACCTACAATATACATATATATGTATGTAATTGGCGCTTACACTCTTTTTGGGTGTTTGACTGAGCTCCTCTTCCTATTTGTGGCGTGCGTCTTGATGTTGTTCCACAAATGGAATACTTATGTATATACATACATATATTTACGACTATTGACTGCCTTCAAGCAAGTGTTGCGAATAGTACTATATAACACCACTTTCATTCTTTTCGATTCCGATTTCAACCCCATTGAAGTAAACAAAATACTAAATTTCTTCAAAATTTCTCAACTAATTCAATTCATTTAACACACTTAGCACACCTGAGGAGGAGCTGGCTAGACAAACAACCTGCTAGACAGTTTCCCCGCAAAAAGAGACGATTGGGATGCCTTTGACTACCTGCGGAACGAGGGCCTTCGCTTCAATTCAGCGAGCGCTGTACAAGATCACTAACTTGTAAAGTCACGTTAACATTCTGGACAAGTGTGGGTTGGAGGCGCTCGACGGATCTCCTAAGGTTAATCATATCTCAGCTCTCAAATTTCGTAGGTGCCCTCATAGGCAACTGCCCGCGAGATACGCATGCTGTGAGACTCGGCATTACTTCAAGTCCTTTTCGCGTCAGCTGCATGAAGGAAGAGATGAAATCATCCCAGCACCTTCTGCTTAGCTGCTTTGCTCTCTCGGTGCTATGGCTTAAGCATCTCGGCTCTCATTTCTTTACTCCACCTGCTGAAATAGCAAGCCTTGATATTAACCACTTAATGAACTTCATCACCTTCATGAAGCGGCTAGCACGAGCGTAACTCAGTCCTTCTACGCTATTAGCCTTCTCCTCCTTATTTCCCCTGAATTGTTATCACAAAGGACGAATTTGATTTCTTCGCTCAAGTGTGCTCTCTCTATGGGCAATTATTTTAACCTACGGCTAAACCGATTAGTGTCAAATTTTAACACGAGCTTCTTAAATATATTTTTTAATAATTAATTGAAGATTTTTTCTCACCGATAAATATTTTTTTTTATAAACAATTTAAGACCGAAATTTTGGTCAAAAATCGATTTTTTTTGTTTGAGAAACCGCCATATTGTCAAAAAAATTTATTTAGCTTATTCCTTCGATTAATTAGTAGTTTAATATTATTTAAATAAAATTTTTTTGATTTTTTAATTTCGGGGCATCTAGTTCAGAGATATAGCGGTCACCGCGAAACGTCATGTTTGAGAGGAGCTGCGGGAGATCAGCTGTAGCTCCTTTCCAAATAAATATGTTTACAATACTAAGTCTTAAAATACAGTTAAAAGATAATATATTATGTGTACAAATTTTTAGATCAATAAATTTAAAAGTTTTGTCAGACAAAATTCTGGAAATTCGCTTTTTTCGGCCTTCTAATTCTATATACAAGGTGGCGCAAAAGTAACCTTGCGATGTTTTTTGGCTGTAATTAAAAAAAAAATGAAAAACTTTGATTCTTCTTGTGGATTATTTTTATTCGGTCTTTTAATTTTTTTTACATCAAGTCGAGAATATGACGTCATGTAAATAGCCGCCGCCACAGTTGATTGCCATTTGAGCCCTTTTTATGGCATTTTCCATCACTTTGGCCAAAACTTCCGGCGATAAGTCCTCACATTCTTGACGGATATTGCCTTTAAGAGTCTGAGGCTTGTTGACATAAACCCGCGACTTCAAAAAGCCCCACAAAAAGAAGTCTGGGGCGGTCAAATCAGGCGATCTTTCTGGCCAGTGCAAATCGCCAAAACGGGAAATTAGGCGCCCGGGAAATGCATCCTTCAGCATATCGGCTGTGGCACGTGCAGTGTGTGCCGTTGCACCGTCCTGTTGGAACCACATGTTTTCCAATCCCAATTCATCAAGTTGCGGCAAAAAGAACTCGTTGATCATTGCTCTGTAGCGCTCACCGTTTGGCCCGCGACGTCTTCGAAGAAAAAAGGTCCGATGACTCCTCCAGCGAAAACAGCACACCATACAGTGACTTTGAGCGGGTGTAATGGCTCTTCGTGGGTTATACGCGGTTTTTCAGTGCCCCAGAAGCGTAAATTTTGCTTAAATACAATATTTTTCTTTTGCACGGCTAATCCAATAACTATGCAAGATATTAATGAATTGTTTGTGTTGCATAGTGTAATTTGTGTGTTAAGCTTGGAGGGCCATAATTTGTCTTGCAATCATTAAAGCCAGTTTAGTTAGGCCATTTTAATGAAGATTATAAAAGAGTTATCTCATAAAAAATGCTTAGCAATAAAAATGATTTATTTCAATATTTAACTGGATCGTATATTCCTTTATAACTATTTTATGCAAATTATTTTACTTTCTAACTCTTTATTGAAATTTCAGATATTTTCTCCAAAGTGAAGTCTTTTATTTATATTCGTTCCGTACGTTCAGTTGATGGCTTTTATTGCCAGCAAATTCGCTGGCACGGTATTTGCAATTACTGGCAATATTAGGGAGGTTCTAATAAAGGTTCTATTTTAGCATCTACCATTACGGTCCTATGTTCCCCCTAAGAACGACGCGAAAATATGTAAAGGGTGGTTAAGTTTTAAGGGCCGGTGTTGATTTTGAATAAAATACATTTTTTTTAAGAAATTATTGTCATATCTCTTTATTATGATAATACTGGTATAGCTCAATTATGCATGGAACAAAATACCGGCCAAATGGCCGCCGATGGTCAAAATTTTCGATGACGGTGAGGCATAATTGAGGTTCTGTGCCGTTAATGTGCCGAATCATCTCATCCTTTAGCTCTTGAATTGTTGCTGGCTTATCGACGTACACCTTTTCTTTCAAAAAACCCCAAAGAAAGAAGTCCGACGGTGTCGTTGACGTTTAGGTGTGGTTCACATTCAACATCGACCTTTGAAATTTAACCACTCTTTATATACAACCTTGACTAAAAGTATGGCAACCCACCAAAATGCAAGTAATTTCAAATTCAAACTTTCGTTTCTTTTCAGCCTTAACTTTCCATACTGCTTTCCACCCGAAAAACATACCTTTTTTTTCACAGTCCGCCATTTTGTTAATTTTAAAAAAAAATTCCCATTTTAGCACCTGCCAGAATGACAAGCCTTCAGAATGATAAAAAGTTTAACCTTTTGTTTCAGATGTCCTGAAGCGCCAAAATACTGTTGACAAGCCACCTATCAGTTTTTTAAAACGCTTACTTTGGTGCCACGCTACTACAAAAAAATTGTAAAAAACAAAAAATTGTATACTATTTTATGTCAATAATAACAAACTATAAAATCAAAATGATCGCATTTTATTGTGCTAAAAAAAAATTCCTAAAAAATATTTATAAAAAATGAGTCTTTGACCAGGCCTTAAGTATAAAAAGTTGGATTTTTAAAGGTATACTTAAAATATTATACTTTGGCATTTTAAATTTGTTAGTCACTACTTTAGACACTTCTTTAGATAGAGTTCAATTCCAAGGAGACAATGTTTCTTGTCACACATCAGCGACTACGATGCGTTGGTTTAGAGAAAATAACAATGTTTTTTTAGATTAGCCAGTACAGTTTCCAGTTTAAGCCCCATTGATCACATCCAGACTATTTCAAAACGTAAGATAAAGGAACACTGTATAACATCGCAAACAGCACTGAGAAATGCTTTAATTCACGAGTGGAGCGCCATAAGTAGAGCCGAATGTGCGAAGCATGCCCCAGCGACTGCTTGCTGTTATTAAATCAAAGGGTAGACCTACTAAATATTGATGTTCGTATTACTAATCTCGTTTATTTGTATTGAAATTGGGTGCCCAATACCTCTGGTCATAAATTTGCTTCTGTAAAGTGAGTTGTCCCAGCAGCGAAAGCTCTTTCGAGTTGGAATCTGGATGAATCCGCGTATTTCGATAACGACTCAATAAAATTTGCCAACGCTTAGGGCACGTACTGCTTCACAGCTCATTTAGTTCCTACATAAATATTATTGAGTTCGTACAAAACCACGCCAAATATTTTTTTTATATAATAGGACTAAAATTCCGTCTGCCCCTCTGATGTTGTAAGCTATAACTCTGTTATCTGTGAGTTTGTTTGATTCAAATAAATTAAGAGTCAGGCCAAATTTAATTTTACTAAAATGTACTATACCCACGTACAAAAGTTTAGTTCGGACCGAGTTTAGAACCTCCTTACTTATTTTGCGAACATTTCTATTTTTTTGACAATAACTCATTTAATATTCTGTATAGTGAATTCGACACAAGCAAAAAACGAGAAAGTGTGCTTCCTTTCACTTATATTGATCAAAATTAGATAACTGTATACTTATTTTAATGTCAAATAATCATCATAATTTGTTGATTATTGGTAATTATAGTCAATTACTCAACCCAGTGTTATGAGAAAAATTAATTACTCTTTATGATAAATTATAACCAAAATAATTATAATAAAAGCTCAACTACTCTGAAGTTTATGCATGACCTGGCATTCGATAAATAAAATTTGTATTTGGAGGACACCTTATACCTACAGTTTGTCAAAGAAGTGTTTTGACATATGCTAATCCAGCAAAATTTAGACATATTCCTTACGAAAGTATGTATTTTTCCATGGGTTTCTTTCAATTTGGTTTAATTTGACTGTTAAATAATAAATAAGCCAATAGTAGAAAATAAAGTTAGTCCGTGTGAACTAATTCTAGGGAATACGGTAGCTGAGGCATAATAACGGTATTGCTTTTGGCCAAATAATCTCTCACAAGCAAAGATGAGTGAGCAGTTGCATTATCATGATGCAAAAGCCATGAATTTTCTTTCCACAATTTCGGGCGTTTTTTCGAATTGCTTCACACAAAGGGCGCATAACTGGTAATACTCCTTATTTACCGCAACACCTTGTGGTAAGTACTCCTGATGCACTGCGCTATCGAAGAAAACAGTGATCAAAACCTTGATATTTGTTCGAATTTGGTCTTTGGTCTATTTTTGGTCTTGATTCTTCTGGACTCTTCCATTCCAACGATATACCCATGATTCGTCACCAGTTATGATCCTATTAAGCAAATCTGGATCATCGTTGACGTTATTCAACAATTCCTAAGCGATGCTTATGAGTCGTTGTTTTTGTTCAAAATTCAGCAATTTCGGAACGAACTTCGCCGCCACACGTTTCACGCCCAAAATTTCCGAAAAAATTGCTTGACATGAGCCAACCGATATGCCAAAATCCGCAGCAACTTCTCTAATTGTCATTCGACGATTCTCCATAACAATTTTCTTCACTTTCTGTAACAACATTAAAAAAAATAGTTAAAAGTTGAATGTACTTAGCCCGCGAAATTTTAAAATTCGCCTCATTTTTTGAACACCCCTTGTAAGTAATTATGTTTTTTTCAAAACTTGACGCACTCTTTTATGAGAAACTACGACGCCACACTCATCTCTAAGCCCACTAGAAAGATTTCTTGTCGAAATCTGTGGGTTGGTGGTTACTTTTCTCAACAAAATACGTTCGGCGTGGTCAGATATTTTCCGTGGCCCTCCGCATGCTAAATTTGGCTCCAGCATATAACAATTTTTTTCACAATTTAATATGTCATAAAATATATTGTTTTATTTAGCACTTCTGATACCTGCTGCACACTTTTTCTTTTATGATAGACCGACGAGGCACCTCTAACGAAGTCCGTTTTACAGATATTTTTAAGTTCTTTATTTTGGTATTTCCATCAAGAAGTCACTCTTACGATAATTTTATGACTGATTTATGACTTTATGATAGTAAAAACTCAGTGAGATAACGAAGAACGTGTTGATGATTGAGAAGAATGGCAAAACTACATGAATTGAACTTCGCATTGCTCCCGCATCCACCGTATTCGCCAAATTTGGCTCCTAGCGACTACTGGCTGTTCGCAGACCTATAAAATGCTCGCCGTTAAGGAATTTCGCGCGAATGAAGAGGTTACCGCTGAAATTGAGTCCTATTTTGAGGCAAAAGACAAATAGTTCTACAATGAAATTTTAGAACGGCGCAGGAATGATTGCTCTGTTTTTGATGGATATTACGTTGATGAATAAAATTAATTTTGAACAAAGAAAAAAATATTTTCTTTGCTAGACCCGAGACTTTTCAACCCATGTGTTAAGTTAATGAAATGACTAAAATATTTTAGTATGTCAAAACATTTTCTTGACTAACTTTATATAGTTCACAAACATGTTTTAAGATGTTTGACCGAGCTCCTTCTCTAACTAGTGGCTAGATATTTGATGTTCGCGTACAAATGAAAGGTGCAATATTTTTATACCCACTTCAAACGCATTTTATCAGAATCCCTTTTTCCCTACCGAGAAATTACCACTATTTGAAAACTAAATAAAAAACTATTATTTTATGTTCCCTGACCGCAATTTGTGCAAAGTTTTGCTTAGTTAAGAATACCTTATAAGGCAGTGCATATCTGGCATTTGAAGGGTTAATCATTTACCGATTCATGCATTTCAAAATTTAGACTTTGTGCACGTCTACCTACATAAAATGCTATTTAGTTAACAATTTTCTTGCAGCCATCTTTCTTTTGGCAAATTTTTAAATAAATAGAAGTACCGGGTCGATAGTCATAAATTAGACCTGCACGAAGGTGGGTAGTAGGCGCTCTGACTGCAATCAACTGCGCTGAGTATGCAGAGAATAAGTAGCAAAGCTGTATTAGTTGTCTTGTTGCACTGACTTTTCGCCGCCCTATCCTCTGTGTATTCGCCAGCGAATGTGTGAGCCTGTGCCTGGCAAGTGCACATTTTTCATTTTATCTACCTCCCGAATTGCATTGCATTTGACAAATGATCGTGAGTCCTTCGAGTCGTTTGCAAGCTGAGTTAAACGAAGAGAGTGGCAGCCGGCAGCTAGCGATTTGAACAGCAGCTGACTGTAAGCAAAAAATATGAGACAACAAGGAGGGCAAGTGGGCGAACAAGCAAAGAAGCGCGAAAGTGCTACGTACGTAGTTGAGGAAGTATTTGGGGTAGAGAGTTAGCCATCAAAATAACAAATAACCTCGACTAGCAGAATTGATTGCATGTCATTAATTTTCATTTCAAATTACACTGGCAGTATGTCTTCGGTGTCAGTGCGAGGACGGTTGCCATTGCTGCAAAAGGCAGCAGAGGCGTCATCATGCAAAAGGGATGAATCATATGGCCTGGCAGGACAAGTAGAGAAATGTTGATTGTTGGCAGTAAAGGGGACACAAATCGACGCGAAACGAAAGTAGAAGACAAGTAAGTTCGTGGAAGATGCTTTTGATTAACGAATTGTAGTTGCTGTGTTTATCTATATTTTTAGCATTGAGTTTATTAGCGCAATCTGGTAGCATTGTTGAATACTAACGAATATTTTAGTTCTATTAAACATCAGGCACTACGCTGTTTACTTTCCACCTATAGACAACTGCCATAACTCGCCAAAGGATTTAAGCAATTCAAACAAAAATTCTACACTATTTTTCTATAAAACTATGCCTTAATATCAACAGATGAGCCGCAGTGCTTGAACTTTGATTTCCACTTCACATAATTATTTGTTTTAAGAATACCCGCACAACATCAGTAGCATCAAATAGCACCTCCAAGGTGGCGGACAATATGAATACCGAACTTTGGGATGTGTGAGTCTTCTTCATGCTTAGACTAAAGGTCCCTCAAGCACATTTTTTCAATTTCGAACCAGAAAAAGTTGACAACAGTGGATCTGTAGAGCTGAACAATATTACACAAAACCTAATCCCTGATTAAGGGTTCGGCTTCGCGAAAATTGAATGTAGGATTTCCGATTCAAGAAAGAAGATTTGATTATTAACAAAGCCGGTGAGTTCATCATATGGCTGGTCGAAAATTAGCAATGCATTTTGCCTCACGGAGACATTATTCAGACTAACATACACAAAAAAATATATAAACTTTTTATTTTAGGCACATTCGATTAGCCACATTTCTACTCGCTATCTCCGGGCCCTGCTCACTTGCCGAAAAATTTGCAAGTGAAGGCAACAACAAACTTATCGAACAAGATTCGCTGCTAACGAGTATGGTTACACCTCATAAAACTGCCATAGCTCATTATTTTCAATGCTACCAACTCTCTTCCAAGAGAGTTTCATTAGACGGTTCATACAGGTAGACTTTTGCTGCTTCAACATTGGGAATTCTTTTTTGTTAAATTAGCAATATATGGCATCATGAAAACCACGCCATCCATGGCTTTGGACATCATGCTACATCTGCCACCCTTGGATCTCTTCTGCAAATACTCAGCGGCCTGTTCAGCTTCAAGGCTCAAAGCGAGCTCACAATGGAAGCCAGTCACACATGGACATTCAACCATCTTGGAGTCCTATACGGATATACCTCGTGATTGTGATTATCACCATCCCATTCTCTGCTTCAAAAGGAATTTCTCAAAGAAAATCCCTTCTATGATACCATTCTCGGCATTTACGACTTGAAATCCAACTTACTATGAAGTAAGTTTTGTATGAATTCAGGTTTTTTATCCAGCTTAGAAGAAAATACTATAAAGTACGAGCATGCATCTGAACCTGTCACATTTCTTTTTTCGTAGCCTGCGTAGCATTGACTCTCCACCAAGACCATCGCTATGTCTCGCATGCACTTTTTATTTTTTTTTGGCTTTCTAAATGTTATTGGTTTACATTCCATTTAAGACAAATTTCGCTCACAGACACTTTTTTTAAAATATATTTGTATCTATGAAAGTACTTGGTATAATAACTGAAAACTGTTCTCCAAATTACTGCAGACATATATTAATGGTAGCTACTCAATATCACAGCGATAATCTCAATCAACGTCAACAAATATTTAACATTTCAGAAAAATACACTAACAACACAATCGAAATCCAACATGCGCGTATAATCTCATATCTAATAAAATACTCATTCAAATAAGTAGTTCAGACAAATCGGTCCTTAGACACACTTAGACAAACCCACCCACATGCGCACGCATGTAAAAGAATTCACGTACTACACATTTTCGCAACGGCAAGGAAGATTTACTCCTGTAGGCAGTCAAGCAACTCAAAAGCAATTCATGAATTCATAAAAGGCGTCAATTGAATTGAACTTTGAACGGCTCGATGACAGAAAAATTTATGCAACTGGAATTGCGGGTGTCAGCAAGAGGAGTTCGGTGTAAAAATGTTGGTTAGCTACGCTGGATGGGACGCAAATTTTCTACAAATTTTCCTGTGTTGTAATTTTATTTTTATGTGATTGCCGTTTGCCGCCTAAAATCGAAGACATCCATTTTACCGGCAGCGAAAATTCATTACTTTATTGTCAGCAGATTGCTGGCGGGCGCATATGGATGTTAGGTGAGGTGGCTCTGATGGAGAAACGTTGCGTTTAGGTCGGTCGGTATAAGTTGGCGTGAAAGTTTTATTCTGCCTTTCCTTTTTGCCATCCCTTTTCACTAGGAAGGGAGGGAAAGTGTAATGAATTGGTTCTTCTGTGGGTGGAATGACAAGCAATACATACATACACATACACATAAGACTCACTTTACCATTTAGATGGGCATACCTACCTATAACTACAATACTTTACCAGCTAGACTGCCATCAACGAAAATTTATTTGCACTTCTTATTTGTTCTGTTTGTCTACATTTACTGGTATCTTTATTTGTCTTTGCTGTGTGTGTGTGTGTTAGTTTCACGACACTTTATTTGTCATGTTTATTTATGTGTGACCTTAAATTAGTCAGTGCACTTTGCTCTGCACACCTTTGCAATGCTTGTTTTCAACCGACTCTCCACCCACCAAATGAGTCTCATCTGTATATTTGGCATTTGATATGTGGCAGACAATGAGAATTTCGCATTTGCTGTTGAGGTTAATTTATTATGCCTACTTTGGCACTTTCCCTGTATTAGAGTTATCTTGTATTTACACCTTTTGTTTCTGCTGTTTTTTGGAATTCGTGGACTACTTGTTAGGGCATCTATTTGCGAATACTTACTTGTAACTGCAGAAATCTTATAGATCTTTAGTTTTAATTTAGTCATGTCATAGTCAAGCATATTTTATAAGACAAATACCATATTTTTTTCGTCGGATAAATTCAGTACGATTCCGTTAGAGATAGGCGCTCCCTCAGTGAGATCGTCATTTAGGTAAGCCATGCATATTATCAGTTTATCTATCAGCCTTTTTCTTTCCTTTCGCTGAAACCTTCTTCTACGAAGCGGTAACTTCAGCTTGGGAAACAAAAAGAAATCGCACTCGGCCATATCAGGTGAATACCGACCTTTTACGATGGTATTTACTTGGTGTTTGGTCCATCACAATTTGGGCTCGGTGCGATGGTGCGTTATCATCTTGCCAAATCCAAGAATTGTTTGCCTACATTTCCGGCTGTTTGCGACATACAGCATCTCTCAAACGCTTCGAAACGGATAAATAATATTCCTTATTGACTGTCTGGCCCTATGAAAGATACTCATGGTGCACAATGCCTTGGTAATCGAAGAAAACAGTCAACTTCACCTTCACGATACTTTCTAATCACAGGGTACATTTTTTATATTTTAAGACTTCCGAAAATTTCTTGAAAAAGTATTACATTTTAGGGGAGCTTAATCGATTTCAGTTAATATAATTAGTTTTTAAAAATATTTTTTTTCTGGTCAAAAAATAGTCTCAGATGACAGAAGATTTTAATCTTAAAAGATCTGCTTTTTTTCTGGTTAGCCCCGCTTAGATGCATAGGGCCTCGGCACTGTTCTGGGCTGTTGTTTTTACGCCGTCAATGTGATGCCAACATCTGCTTGCTCGCGCAACATCGACCTTTCCCAAGTATTTTTTGGCCGATGCCGACCTCGGCCTTCTTGTGAGTTCCCATCCAGTGCCATTCTGTTGATGCTATCTGGTGGTTTTGCATACAGATCTGCATACAACTTTTTCATAATTTTATGAACTGAATCAAATTTATGAAAGTTTTGGAGATGTTCTTAAATCGGTCCTGCTCGCGTGAATCTTAATATATATATATATTTTTTGGTCGAAGTCCCAAATTATAATAAATTCTAGAATTCAGATGGAAAAAGATTACTGAATTTGGCCGCAACTCCCCTCCTACATATTTGAAGTGTGTGTCTTGCTTTTGTTGTACAAGGAGGATCAAAAATTGTATGCCGCTTACGAAGGGTAGATGATTTTTATGAGAAGCTTTTCGACGCAAAACGCCGTTCTCTGCGAATATTGGTCTCACACGGAAAATGGTGCCCGCTAAAGCATCTGTGCCAACATAGAACTATCCAGCCACCGTCTGTCCATATTTCAGCAATAATTCACAATTAAGAATCCCGCAGATATCTAAACACAAAAACTATCAATATTATCTTTAGTCGGAACTGGGACATCCTCGCTTTCGTTGTCCGCTCCCTCACTCTTTTCCACCCAATGCTGCCTGTTTTGCGGGTCTTGTGATCATACTCAAATATCCACATATAATAGTGTATAAGTTGGAAATTAATTCTTATATGACTGGGTCCTTCTACAATTTCATTAGAATCATATGCAGGACCAAAGAAATTCTATTCTACCTGAACTTAGACTTTGGTTAACTTTTTGTGCATATATCCTTTTATATTTCCTTATCCCTTATGCATTGGGTATAATGAGATATTTGGTAGTTGTTCGTACTAGTAAAATTTGCTGACAGAACTTAAAATTTATTATTTGTTATAAATTTGTTTTTCTACAAAAACTTCAAAGAAATTAATCACCCTACACTCTATTAAGTTTACCACACAACATTAGATGTTTACGCTTCCACATATTACTTACATATACTTGTATGAATTCGTGCTACGCAATCCCTGCGGGAAAAACCTGAATGTAAAGAGGAGTTCTTTTGAATTATTGTGGCATGATTTCAACAATTTCGAATCACTTCGCTGGTCATGTTTGCGCCAAAACGATGATACCTTCAGTACGGGAAAAGATAAAACGATTCAATGACAAATACAGCAGCCGGTGGAAACTTCTTTAAACCATATAAAACATAGAAAACAAAGAAGTCAAAAAAAAATTATAAAATCAGCCTTAAAATGTTACGGCGTTTTCAGTAAGTTGCCTTCTAAGAGAATGTGGCGAGCAAATTATTTAGGTGAACTTGCACTTCACCTATTTCGCGCTCTTCGAGATAGCCTCATTAGCCTAAGTTATATAAATTTGTTAATATAATATGTAAATTTAAAACAGATTACAAAAAAGCAGAAAAGTTCCCGTTCATACTTTTTTGCTGATGGTGGCGTCGTGTGAAGGCTCCTTCCATATTTAGAAAAATCTTCTTAATAGGAAAAGGAGCTCGGCTAAATACCCAACAAAGTGGATAAGTGATAAATACCATATATGTACATGTTAATATTTACGTTCTTTTAATCTAAATCACAAAAATTTAAATTTTATAATAAATTTGAAAGTTGTAGAAACAGCTTTAGTGATAGCTTTTCATCCCTCAAACTATAGAGATGGCTCTAACAGAAAAATCTGTTTCTAGCCCGACTGTGATTAAGATTAAGTGCAATTTTGGGTACATTACGCTCTAAATTATTTAGCTGATTATACGCCATTGATTGTAAATTCTTAAATGTTAATAAAAATAATAAAAGTGAATTGGAGCACAAATTAAAACTGAGCATATTTTTTAATCTCCAATAATCGATAAGACCTCCTGAAGAATATGCCAATACTCTATCCTATCGAATACTGCACTAGCGGTAGCAATACGTGTTAGAATTCTGTAGTGTTCCTCATAGCCATAATTCTTTTGAAGGTGCTGGATCAATGCAGACTGGCTTTGCTTGCTGTTCTTGCTCTGCTTGGCCAAATGGGCGCTTTGAACGTAACAATCAGATGATTTGTAAAAGGAAAAAGAAAACAGAGATGTTAGCCATATTCAATGATACATCATAAGTTTTTGAATCATGACGTTAACTAGAAGCTGTGAAAACATATTGCGAATTTTTATTTTAATTGTAAAAATATTGAAGATACTCGTAAAACGCCAATGAAGTCAACGCCAAAAGTTTCGGGTGCCCGAATTATACCATATTTAGATCGACAAAAACACGGGCACTTTTACAAAACACAATTCAAGAATCATGATTCAATAATAAAATATTTGCTCAGTAAGCAGCTCTCTCGTTCCCTCTGGACAAATTGGTTCCCTTAACAACACGCTGGGTTGCTAGCTTTAGAAAGTTTGAGTCAAAGTGGAGCAAAAGTAAATTAAGGAAAAACCATTTACTTTTCAAAATGGTGTACTTAGAAGCAACAACTCGTTCAAGAGTTTGTATCGGTATGTCCAGGACTAGTATAACATAAAATACATCCTGACTTACCGTTTAAGTCAGGACATCATAGGATCATTGGAGCAATGCGCGCGAAAAGTGGACTTTCCGACCATATGAGATCGATGCATTTCAAGTATAAGTTGCGGAAGTACCTACTAGGTAAGATTACTTTAAAAATACATAATTTATCGAGAATGATGTATTTAGCAATATGTACAATAATTAATTACAGCTCGCAATACCACAGCTTTTGCTGCTCTGGTAACATGTAAACTGATGAGGCCGAATGGCTTCACCTAAGTGATACATTGATGCAGAATTTATAAAGCTTTATTGTTTAATTTATTGATGCTAGTCAATTAAATTTATGATGAGTAAATATCTTCTATGAAATAACTCATTATGTCCCTATTTTGGAACATAATAGCTTTATAACGGGTGGGCCATATAGCGTTTGCTTTTTGAACCTCTTATTTTTTTGAGAATGGTAACACAAATGACATGTCAAATGTGTTCATAATTTACTTAAAGGTTTGACATTTACGAAATGGGACGCTATACGCTTGAACAAAATTGGGAAATATTGAAAACCTATTTCCAAAGTGGTGAGTCTTCTACTCAAACTGTGATAAATTAAAAAAAAAAATTCCAAAAAAAAGATTTGCTAACAAGACAGTTTGGGGATCAATTTGATAATCGTGTTCATGAAAGTGGATCGTTAATAGATAAAACAACACGTGAACGTGCTCCTACAGTGAGTACACCGAAAACATTGGTGCTGTAGCCGAAAATGTGCGTGAACATCCAACAACCTCAACTCGTAATCGTTCTCAAGAATTGAACATTTGACGCACTTCTTTGAGGAGAATTTTGCATAAATACCTCGGTATGAAGGCTTACAAAGTTCAATTGGTGCAAGAACTGAAGCCTAATGACCATCCAATGCGTTTTCGGTTCGCTCAATGGGCAGAAAATCGTTTGACCGAAGAGGAGCATTTTTACCGAAAAATCATATTTTCTGATGAATCTCATTTTCACATCATTGACGTAGCAATAAGCAAAATTGTCGGATTTGGGGCTCAGAAAGTCCACACGTATCCACATGAGTCACTGTTTGGTGCGGTTTTTGGTCTGGCGGCATCATCGGACCATTTTTTTCGAAAATGAGCCAGGAGCCGCGGTTACAGTAACTAGCGAGCGTTACCGTGACATGCTCAACGAGTTTTTGTTTCCAAAAATTGAAGAGGATGACATGGACCACATTTGGTTTCAACAGGACGGTGCAACTTGTCACACCGCCAAAGTTACTCTCGAACTTTTGGCTACCGTTTTTGAAAACCGAATAATCAGCGGAAATTCCAATATCAATTGGCCGCCTCGGAGCTGTGATTAAAGCCCGTTGGACTACTTTTTGTGGGGAGCCGTTAAGGACAAATGCTATGCGAAGCATCTAGAGACCATTGATGCTTTAAAACACGAAATCGAAGTTGCCATTCATGAAATTTTCATTCATAAATGATAATGTTCAATCTTCAAAATAAAAAAAAAGTTCGAAAAAATATTGATTAGTTTTTTTTTATAGCCGATTCAAAAAGCAAATTTTACATGGCCCACCCGCGAAACTTCGCCACTTCGCGATCGGTTTTAAATTTAAAAATTAATTCACAATGGAAATTTCTGCTAATAACTTTATACCAATAAAAATGTACCTATATTTGTGAAAACATGCTACCATTTTTACCAACAATTATTTGATTTTTCCACTTTCTTTACCTTCTTAAATGTAATCTTTTGTAAGGAAGTGTCAAAATTCAAATGTCACAAGTGAGCAAACCTTTAATAATTGAATCCTGTTCAAGAATGATTATGATGGCATTTATTAAATTTTCTGCAACTATTTGAGAAAAGCAAATGTAAATAAAAAATCTCTCTAATATCCCTAAAATTCAAAAATTAAGCTAAGCCAAACCAAAATACTTAAGTGAACGGCAAGCGTATTCAATTCCTAATGTCAAAAGCGCTGCAATAAAACATTTAGCTGGTTGAAATTTCGCCGTACTTTAAGCTCTTCAAGCAAAACTGCCATTAGGTCCCATTTCGTATATTTTAGTATTATGCTTTTAATTTATGAGCGTTATCGAAGCAAGCGAAGCAGCCTGCATTGGACCAGCACCTTAATTTAGGGGGTTACATGGGTTTCGTCGAGTAAAAAAGGCCTATTTTCTATGTAAAAAATTATTTATTTAATTAAAACTTCAAACTTATAGATATATACATATTTAAAGAATAATTTCTGAAATTAAAAAAATAAAATAAAAATAAAACTCCTCCACTGGGACGTCATTTCCGGTGACCCCTCGAAAAAAAGGTGTGTCCGCGATGTCAGCATCACTCCTGACAGGATCATCTATAATGAAAAAACAAAAATAAGTGTTTTAGTTAAGACTATAAATTCGTGCTTGAATGAAGGAAAGAAAACAGGTAAAAATTGGAGCTTTGGCAGACATTTTTTCCAAAAAAGTGAAAATTTACTTGACATTTTGTTGTTTTAAAATAGTTGTAATTGACAAAAAAAAAATCCTTCGTTCAAGCACGAGTAAATTGTATCTTGAACACCTGTGTAAAATTTCATCAAGATCGGTTGAGTAGTTTTCGAGAACATTTGACAACCGGCTTTGAAAACAGGGTTCCGAGAAAAATGCGTTTCAAGTTTTGAGTAACAATAAAAGTGGCTTGGAGCGCACACCTTCCAAAGGCTGTATCTCCGAAACTATTATTCGGATCGACTTGAAAATTTAGGATAATATTCTTGAGATGCCAAAAGAAGCCAAAAAAAATTGATTTTTGAACCCACGAAACCCATGTAACCCCTTAACAAACTGTCGACAACGGGATGCATATATCGTACAAGTATTACTAGCACATTATTAAATCTCATTAGTAGCAATACTTCGTAGGTAATTGCTGTTTAAAATTCACTAGAGAAGGCATACGCGCAGTCTTAGTTCTAAATCCACTAGAAACGAACTTAGTCGGCACTAATGGACTTCCCTGCAGGGTACTCAATAAGCAAAGTTCCGACCCAAACCACGTGAATGCAAGCAAATCTGTAGCATAGCAATCCAATACTTGCTAGCAAATAATCTACTTACAAATACAACAACAATAAAAACAGCAGCAATAACAATCACGTTGACACCACTCGAGATACGTTCGAAGCGTATAAATTGTCGTCGTAAGTACTTTTACATACGTTTTTTTCCAGACAGTTGCCACCAACCACTAACACCCTAGAATCGGAAAACAACGAACCAAGTTGGTGGTTCGTCCACTTTGAAACCTGTGTGGGTGAGTGGGAGGGTGTGACGGGTTACTACACCATTTTACATACATACACACACACTCAAACGTGCATACATACATACATGGTTTGCGTTTTTCGATATTTCCTGTCGCATTTATATTCCTTGCTGGCTGCCTGTGTTCGTTGGCAGTCTAGGTGGTGGCGGCGGGGTTCGTTGTTTTGGCTGACGGCTGTCAACACCGGAGATTGTTCGCTTGTTAGATGACAAAAAGTTGGCACATGTTAATTTGAGTTGTTTTGTGCAAGCGTCTACTGTAGGAAGTTTTATTTTCGTTTTTGTTCTTGTAACGCATTCATTTGGCTGTCGTTGTCGCTACAGCATTGTGTGCGCCTGAGGCTTTCCAGAGTAATTGAGAGTTGGTGTTCGTTTTGGTTATTTATTTTCCTTAGTCGGTTTGTTGGTTGGAGAAAGCGGAGGGTGTCACTGAAGATAAATTAGTTTGCGGCAAAGTTGCTTATTTATTTACTAACACCACTCTCACACAAGTGTGTGAGTATTTATGCGGAGTGCGTACGTTTGTAGAGGCGACGTACGTACATATATGAATAAGTAGAATGGAAGTGGCTTAATGAATGTTTGGTTAATTTGTGGCAGCAACAATTTAAGGCACTTATGTGCATTAATAAATAAATAAACAAAGATTGATAAAAGTGATAAATAACATTTTTTTTATTTTTACGCAAAATGCTTATTATTTTATTTGTCAAGCGCACACGCCTGCAATTCTCAATAGACCTAAGTGTGATACATATATAAGTAGTAGTAGTAACCTCACACTGCTTGCACATTATAAATAGGCCCACAGGAAATAAATGAAAAAGACATAATAAGGTGCTTAATTTTCATCCTTCTGCCCCATTTCTGTACAATTCCCATAAGGCTTAGGAGACTTGCTTTCACAAAACATAAAGGGCTTATCTCCAAACTCTGCTAGGCAGCCGATGTGAATTCGGACTATCTGTGTGATCATCACTGGCTTTTGTAGCCAGGTCGTAGGCCATCTGGTTATCGTAAGCAAAAGCGTTCAACATTTTTATGTTTAGTTTTTGAGCAGCTATTTCCTTGGTAGCAGTTCATTACATGACCTTTAATTTTTTTATGTGATCTCGAACCACAATGGACCAATTTCCATTATTTTATTAATTTTTTGTTGTAGCAGCACTAGTTTTGTCACCTGGAAAGAAAGGAAATAGGGAATATTATTATTTTAAGATAATACGAATTTTCGTTGCATAAGGAAAAATAATTTGTATATCTATTGGGTTCGGTAATAAGTTCATAGCGTTTTTATATTTTCTTTTATTTTAGAACGATTTGTTTGCCGTTTGGCAAAGAGTAAATATTCATTCGATAGAACTCTTTCTGCTCTACAAAACTTGAGTTATTTAATTCTTTATTAGTTTTGAGGCTTAGAAACAAAATACCCACACAGTAAAAATTTTAGTTTAATATTAATACCAATTTGGTGTTTATATATAACAATTCCAGAAAGTATAAAATTAAAACCATTCCGGTTTCAGAAAAGAGAGAGAGAGAAGTTAATTAAAATATTCTCTTTAAAAAACCAAGAATGAGACTGAATTATATACTTTAAGGGTTTAAAAATAAAGCTAAAATGGTTTTGACTTTATACGAGAATTGAAATAAATTTAATAATAATTAGAATTAAAGTAAATCCAAAATTGAATTGAATGTAGAACTTTCTTGGAATTGAAAGTAAACCCTTGAATGATATTTTAATTCCAAAAAGGGATTGAATCCAAACCGAAATTGTAGTAGATTTAGTACATTGTTGACGAATCCTCAAAACAAAAAACAAAATAAATTTTTTAAATAAAAATTTACGTTTTATTTAAAATGACATAAATTTATATAAAAAAAAAAATAATAATTGGCGCGTACACTTCTGTTAGGTGTTTGGCCGAGCTCCTCCTCCTATTTGTGGTGTGCGTTTTGATGTTGTTCCACAAATGGAGGGACCTACAGTTTCAAGCCGACTCCGAACGGCAAATATTTTTATGAGGAGCTTTTTCATGGCAGGAATACACTCGGAGGTTTGTCATTGCCTGCCGAGGGGCGACCGCTATTAGAAAAATGTTTTTATAAATTTTGCTTTCACCGAGATTCGAACCAACGACCTCTCTGTGAATTCCGAATAGTAATCACGCACCAACCCATTCGGCTACGGCGGCCGAATACATAAGTGAAATAATAATAATAATACTAATACTTTCTTGGTTTTACTTTAAAGCAAATAATACTAAAGTTCAGAGTACATTAAAATTAATTGAGAGTGAGAAAATTTTTTAATACTTTTTTGGTTTTACTTTTAAACCAATAAATTTTAAATTGAATATAATTGAAACTTAAACTGAAACCAAAATAGCTTGAAACATTAAAGAGAGCATTTTAATGTTTTTTTGGTCTTACGTTAAATCTAATAGGTATTAAATTTCAAAAACGCAACGCTCAGCACCAATTAAAGTTTTGTTTTAAACCCATTTTGGAATTAAAATAATTGTAAGAATATTTCATAGTCTTAAAATAAAACTTTTTAGAATTAAAAATCAAATTTAATTCCAAAATTGTATAAATTCAATAGCAACTGGTATTAAATATAAACCATCATTTTTTACTGTGCAGTAGGCAAAAATCAACATTTTCGACACCTGCTCTGCTTTGCTTCTAAGTTAAGTTGAAGCGATTTTCTGCTGTAAGACACACTCAGGCACATAGCGCATGGTGATGCCGCGTGGGTAACTTGCCTTTATCTCTCCTAAACACAGTGTGTACTTTTACAAAATTTTAGAAGATCCCTCATTTTCACCTAACTAAGATCTCTAACTCAGTAACAAATTGTTTACCTACAACCGTGAATCTGCGTCGGTATATAGCAGGACAGTGGCATGAAAGGTGCGATATCGTCTACTCCTCTTCCTCATCTGAACACCTTCTGCAGAAGTCCTCTGAACGTGTCTGCCTATTAGGCAATGTCCCGTAATAACTGAAATCAGTGTGCTTAGAACTGTTATCTGCTATTCTATGCGTTTAGCATGGAGAGTTGGCAAAAATTTCGATATCCTCAAAAATAAGTTGCTTTCAAGTCTGTTAGCTTTGTCTGTGTACTGATCAGTCAACTTGGTGACATGTCTTGCAAGCTCATCGGCCCTGTGGTTACCCTCATTGTTACAATAGTCAGGAGCCCCTTTTACCTTTAGGTGAAATGACTCAGTCACCTCGTTAAGAGATGTGCGCCATTTTATGGCTGCCTTGGAGGTGGCCGACTGCTTTGTGAGAGATTTTATCGCCACTTGGCTATGTAGATATCATCCCCAGGTATTGCATCACACCGTACCAATGTCACGGCTTTTATTATTGCTGTCAATTCAGCCTGAAAGATACTTCACTAGTCGAGAAGATATAGGAGACTCCCAGGTATTCGCTTTGAGCCATCTGTCTATACTTATAGATGTGTGGACTCGCCCTTTTTAACATTGCCCCGTTCACACTCTTCCCTTGAGGGTAGGTGGCTTGTGAACGTTGTAATAGCAATTGTAGGCGAGAGTTCATAATCCACCAGTTCCCCAAGATATGTTTAAAACTAAAAAAAAATGTTTTATTCTTGACCTAGCTCCGAATCAGTATTATAAAGGGGCTTTCAAAAGTGACGTCTAGATGCCCGTAGTGAATAATTCGTCATCTTTGACATTTGAGAAATCGGATATACCATTTCTCCCTATAGAACAACAAATCCTTAATTTTTTCGGTGAAAATAATCATCCGAATAAGTCGACACTTTAAAGGTTTGTGAAAGAGTTCAAGAAACTAGTTCTGTCGCGAATAGAAAAGGGGCTGGCAGACCAAAAACTTGGACTTACTGTAGGGAATATTGCTGCTGTAGCGCAAAGCGTTGATGAACCACTTTGACCCCACAACATCGATATATCGACGTTCTCAACAATGAGGCATTCAGAAATCGACTGTTTCGAGGATTTTACCTGTAGACGTGCGCGTGGTGAAAATTTAAATAATGTAATTTTTCACATTTAAGTATTAAGAGCCGTATTTCGAATAAAAATAGTGACACCTGAACGAAGCTGTGTTTTTAAATGCTTTGCTTTAAAACCAAATCTGGGTGCGTCTTTTGAAGGAGACCCTTTATTACATAAAAACTACTGTGTAATTTGATCGGGTTTTGGATTTGTACAAAACTCATTTTCAAAAATTATTCGCAAAGATTTATAAAGCCTCAGTCGATCTTAAAGTATTTGGAAAGAAACTTTTGGATATTGGTTGGACTTTTTCTACCTTTCAAAACTACCCTTGACGATTGAATATATTTCTGTTTCCTCAAATGCCCTAATAATTAGGAATGACAACAATCTGAGTTTCGTTTAATGGGCTAAAGTTATCAGCTAACTCGACGAATATTAGTTTTTTATTGTCCATAAGAGCAAACGTATTGAAACTTCTCGCAATCAATTCAGATAGTTAACGCTAGATATCAAATATTTAAGAAATCAAAGAAATCAAATCCTAGAAGTGAGGGAGTTCCAAAATCTTAACTGCATTTTGTTACTGTAACATCTGCATATAGAAGTCCCTCGAGTATGACGAACGTAGTGGCAGTGTTAGGTTTGATTTGTGACGATTTGGGCTTGCGTCGTGTTGTTTTAAAGTTGGTTCTAAAGGACATGCATTTCATGCAAAACAGAGACCGAGTTGATATAGCCAAAGACATGATTTCCAAGGGTGAATTCGACCCAACATTCATCAAACACATTATATACTGGAGACGAGGCCTATGTTTATGGGTGCGACTCGCAATACAGACATCCGACGAGTGAGTGGAGAGCTGCGAATGAACCAAGATCAAACAAAACTACGTTGTTTTAAGTCAAAAAAGAAGGCGATGTTCACGGCTTTTATAGATAACGACAGTATTGCATGCCACGAATTTTAGCTAGAAGGTCGCACAGTTACTAAGGACTATTATTTGGACTTTCTAAGACGTTTACGTGAAGCAATGCGCTACGGTGATAACGCACCGACGCACAGCGCCATCATTATCCGCGAAATCTTGAGCAAGAACGAAACGAAAACCATCCAACAGCCATCGATTTTACCTGATATGGCTCCCAGCGATATTTTTCTGTTTTATTGAGTCAAAAAATCACTACGGGGAACTCGTCGCGTTTTAACAGCCGAAATGAAGTAGTGGAAAAACGGAATACGGCTTAGATGGCTATTCAGAAAATAGAGTACCAGAAATGTTTCGAGGGGTGGATCAAACGCTGGCATAAGTGCGTTGCAGTTGGTGGGGAGTACTTTGAAGGCGACAATATCACTTTTGAAGAATAAACTCGAATTTTGAATTTTCTGATTTTATACCCGGAACTTTTTGATCAAGGTGGTATACTAAAAGGTACGCCATTATTGAATTCATTACAGAAATATTACTATATTTAGTTCTATGTACCCAGTTGTGATCTAATTCCTATACCTAATTTAAGCTTATACAGTTTTTACTTTCATCTAACGTCACCAAGCCGATTTCCGACTACAGGTGCTAATTAATTGGAGTAAGCAAATCTTTTCTGTAAAGTTTATCATGTCAAGCCCTTACATCACGAATTTACAAGCCTTTAGTGGCTGTACTGACAGCCAAATTTCTGTATCGGACTTGGCTAGCCAGCAATGCCTCTTTTAACTTAATTGTATACGAGAGCACAGGAAAACGAGGCATCAGATATCCTACCCAGAATTATCTCTCGCTGGCTTTCTGCTGCCCACAAACACTATTTGAAACACTCTGTATTCCAGTTCATAAGTCAGTAATGGCAAGAAAGTATGAATAGTAAAAACCGTCCCTGTGTGGGACTTCGTAGAATAAATCCAGTTGAGGCTAAGGCAACAATATGGAATTTTTTGCTTGCACTGACACGTCACCGATATGGCATTAACGTATGTAAATAGGCCTTTAATAAATAAAATAAATAATTGGCGCGTACACTTCTGTTAGGTGTTTGGCCGAGCTCCTCCTCCTATTTGTGGTGTGCGTCTTGATGGAGGGACCTACAGTTTCAAGCCGACTCCGAACGGCAAATATTTTTATGAGGAGCTTTTTCATGGCAGAAATACACTCGGAGGTTTGCCATTGCCTGCCGAGGGGCGACCGCTATTATAAAAATGTTTTATTAATTTTGCTTTCACCGAGATTCGAACCAACGATCTCTCTGTGAATTCCGAATGGTAATCACGTACCAACCCATTCGGCTACGGCGGCCGCCTTTATAGGTATCAATTTTTAATCTCACAAAAAGTAAATACTTTTAAAAATATCGTATAAAAATTTAAGGGGTCCTGGTGGTCTAGAATTTTCAAAACGTTCTTCGTTCGTTTTTTTTCTTTTTTTGATATTTCGAAAGTATAGGCTTTTAACTGTACTACTGGCTACTGTCAAATTTTTGGAAGGATATTCCCAGTATTTTCGATTCTACAGCCGATTTAGCAGGTAGAATCAGATTCATCACGCGGCGGCATAAATGGAAAATATCTACTCACAAAACTTTAAACTCAACTATCTCAAAACTACTTTTTTCGGCATAGTGTTGTAAAAAAAAAAGAAAAAAAAACTATTCAACCGAATCATCTGAAATTTTAAAATGTTGTTCACAGCATCAATGGCTATCACCCGTACTAGAATCACATTTACTATTTCGTATTTTTTTTATTAAAAAACTGAACAAACCCCGACTTTTAGAGTATCAAATTCAAAACCGCGCCATTTTGTCATTGATTTTTTTTTGTATTCTAGTAGGGGACGTAGCAACTGTCATACGGATTAATAATTTATTTGGTTTTTAGGTTTCAGATAAATATAAGCACCAAAATGGACAACACCGTCCAGGTCCAATTTTTCGTGAGGGTCAATTTCAGCGCCATTTGAAAATTATTAAAATTTAAAAAAAATAAATTTTTCATTTTCGTATGTAAAAAAGTTAAATAAAAAGCCTAAAAAATTTAAATATCGCTTTTAAATTTTTTGTTTTAATTCCTCAAAATACCCAACATTTTCGAGCTGTAGACCTTAAGGAAAGCACTCAATAGCAAATCGTAATGTTTTGCTATAAATTTAAGTCCTATATTCTTAAAGTGATCCGATTGTTTTATTTAAAACGTGACTCCAGGATAATTCCAACTCATCAAATGGATAATTGCATGTCTAGCCTGCGTTCAGGCAAACGGAAGCGATTGCATGGTCGCCTGGTCTTATCGTCGTATCCTTTTTAAAATTAGTGTGAGTCCATCACCCGGTCATAAATGTAAGTATGCATGTTCATGTGTACAGAGTGAGAACTTACTAATATACTTAGTTGTCTTAATTTTTGAATGCAGCCAAAAGCAAACAAGCTATCACAATATGGGTCACGCCAACTTTTCCAAAAAACCTACAAATTATCTCTCGTTTATCATACCTTCCCACTCTACAAGTATGTACATTTCTTATAAGTAGATATCACCCCCTTCTGATTATTCGTTTTGCGTGCCAGAAATGATTTTTGATCGATGTGTTTGACGCTGTCAGTGCAATAAATTTTTTCCACCAACCGGTTCGCCTTCAGCAAACCCTCCTGCACCGTCAACTTTTGGCAATCCGTCTTCCCATACTCCATACTGTGTATACCCCTTCGCCGCACTTTCAACAAAGTAATCATTTTCAATTTTTTCCAACATTTCTATATGAGGGAGTATTTTTCTTTTTGGCAGAATGACAGCCTGACAGGATAAATTACTGGCTAAATGAATGAGGAAAAATAAGGCTAAATCATCATCAACTCAAAGGCAGCGTCTACGCCAATAAGAAAAACAACACGCATTGGTAGACTCGTATAACAGGATTCACTAACTCACTTATCCTCCTCTATTTTACCATTATTGTTCACCATACACATACATCGAATACTTCTTTTTCTTGCTTGTCCTCCTTCGGCCGCCTTCATCGTATCCCCGCAAGTTTACCCTTGGCGTTCGCGTTGGCAGCGAAATTAATAGGCATAATAATTTTTTGACAGTACAAGGATACGCGCTACTTTGGGGCTAGTCGACAGCCTTCAACAGTCAGTCAATGTATTTTTACTTATGTGCACACATACATATGCCGGTCTATGTGAATGCGTGGGCGATATGAAGGCGGTTGAAGGCGATTGCGATAGTGCCGGTGATGGTGGTGGTGGTGTTGGTGGCAATTTTGACAGACAGGTTGATGATAAATGATGTCGTCGTCAGTGTTAGTAGCGTCATAGTCCGCCAAGTTAACGTCATCTTCAACACCAACTACAAAAACACAATCGACAACTGCACATTTAAGGCAAAAACAACAAGTAACGAATGAAACAGCAACAGCCGTCTGTTACTTCAATCTCATTTTCGGTTATTTTGCACTGTCAGTCAGCCAACCAGCTAGTCATCAAATGATGTTGGATGGCGTTCGCTGCCATGAACGGTGGGTTCCTTAACGATAATGATGTTGAAAATATTTCAAAGGAAAAGCATGTGAAAATGTGGTAATATACATTATATAGGTTGGTATTCAAGGATTAGGAGGAACACAAAAATCAGAGTTTGAAACAACGTTTGTTATGTTTCCGCAACTCCTTGGAAAGTGCATCCAACGTTAATACCCTCAATCCTCATCTAAGGAAGTAGTTGTTTAATGAAAATGGCAGTCACCGACATGAGTAGAGAATATCGACTTATGGACTGTTTATAGAATAATTCCATACAAAGATGTATGAGAGACCACATTTCCTTTGGGATAAGCCATAGACCAGGAGCTTGAGCTTTCACGAAAGTATACCGATCAATTAGTAATGAAAAACTGTGAATCAGCTTTACCAAAACTATTTCAGTGTTGCGACTCTCAATCAAATTCAAAAAGAGGCACATTAAACCAATGTCACATAGTCGGGCTCTGATTCTGTCTCTTTAAACTCTCCCTGTGGTATGACCAATACATTTATTTTAATACACACTTGAAATGCTGAACACTTATTGACACCAAATCTTTTACGGAATCAATTAAATACATACATGCGAAGTTAAAGTCTCATTTTGTCCGAGCGAGTTAATGGCAGAGATAGGTTTCGACTTCCTCCTTATTTCTGCAGCTGCGACAAAAGTCAGTTGCCGGCATTCGCGTGGCGTGGGACTCCAAAAGCCAATGTCCAGTGATGGTGTCCACCACAAAACGTTTGCAGGAATGGTCAAGAAGGATTAGCGATTTAGATTTCCTTTCATCGAATTTAGATCACAAGGCTACACGATCGACTTATATGAAAAAACCGTACGTCAATCATTTTTGACACTTTTAGCGTTATACTCCGAGAGAAAGTGAATTAACTGTGTAAATATATATTTTTTTACCAATAATCGGTCGGTGGTGTTGACGAAGCGTGAATATCGACGTCGATGTTTTAATTGTATCGCGCCAACTGGGCAAATATTCCTGCGCATAGTTGCTCTACTCGAGCAGAACGGAGCCACATAAGACCATACAGAGCATGGCAGCCATGATAATAGTTGTTCGACCGATAATATCGCAGCAGTGGCTGCTACCGTCGCTGAGAACGAAGAAAAATCAACCAGACTGCGAGCTACGGAATTTGGTGTCACCAGAATTTTAATAAAGGATTACACATTTTCCCTAACAATGCGTAAACAATGTATCAATTAAAGCCTGCTGGCCGTCAATCGCGTGCGAGTTACTGTCAAGCCATCCTCAATCTCAACAACGAAAAAGACGATTTTGTGTCGAAAATCATCATTAGCAGTTACGTTAAGGGGGGCCTCTTATCAGTGGCTTCAAAAAAAGGTGTTTTTTCTGAATTTTTTTCGAGGCGAAAAAAGCGACATACAGGAATAAAATTTGGCATTTATTTCAAGGCATGATCGAAGCGTAATAAAAATTGTTTTAACATAAATAAAAAACAAAATGGCGGACATATGAGGGATCTCGCACAGCTTCTGGTTGCGCGCTAGTAAAACGGCGTGTAAGATTGCGGTCGTAGTTTTAATTTGTAGAAAAATATTGTCTTATTCAGAAGGCTTTTCCGCATATAATATCTGTAGACTAATCTTGTATAAAAACATGAAAAAATTAACATACAATTAATGAACACAATAGCAGAAAAAAGTGTTTTTTTTTTCAAAAAAGGTGTTAAATAACATAAAAAAATGATTTTTTCTGTATTTTATTAGTTAATTAGTTGCGCTTTTCAATTATCTTTATATAGATTATCGGTTTGAAACGATAACTTTCGTCGTTTTTTTTAAATCTTACACGCCATTTTCAAAAACATGGTTTTGAGAAAACGTGTTTCAAAGTTGTCAGAAGGTAGACAATATACTCACACGGTACACAGGCCTGTAGCTCCGAAATTACTTTGAATTCCGCTATTTTGAGGGCATATTTTCCTATAATATATCTATGGATTGCAGTAAAAAAAAACGATTTTTTGAAGCCGACTGATAAGAAGCCCCCTTAAAATATTTGTTTTCGGGGAAATGAAAATCCATGTGTAATGCACGAAGAGCCATTACACCCACTAAAAGCCATTGTGAGATGCGATGTTCATGCAGGAGGAGTGATTAGATCTTTTTTTTTTTAAGATGTCATCGCCTATACGGTTACTATTACTGGCGAACACTACAGGGCTAAGATAAACGTCTTCGTACTGCCGGAATTGTACGAGTGAGGCTTAGTGAACATGTAGATTCAATAAGACAGTAGAAACACACACACAGCGCAGATCGCAATGAATATTGTGATGGAAGCGTTTCCTGGGCGCGTAAAATCGCGTTTTGGCGATTTGGCGTGGTCGCTCGATTTAACTATCCCAGCTTTCTTTTTCTCGGGCTACTTAAAGTCGCTAGTTTATACCAATAAATCTTAGACAATTGCAGTCCTTAATGAGAATATGCGACAAGAATGCGAACAGTTATCACCGGAAATCTTGTGGAAAATCAGGAAAAATGCGCTAAACGGGCACAAATGTGTATCAACATTGGCTGCAGCCACTGGATGGATATCACCTTTTTCCACTAACAGAAAAAGTTGTAAAAGTCCAAATGAAGATTCCTGAATTTTTTTATAATATGTAGTAAAAAATCCGTTTTGCCCCACTTTGTAGAAAAGTCGAAACTTTTCACATTGGCTGGTTTTATTTGTTTTCACAAAATCAGAACTATACCAGACTTTATTGAGCATTAAGCTGCCTAAGATATTCCAAACTATTTATATGGCATTTGCAAGTACAAGGTGGCACAAAATTAATAATCCACGCATCGACGCAAAAACGAGTAGGGCGCTTTGTTAAACTCGGCCAAAATCGCCGTAGCGGTTATAACGCCAATCAAGAAGAAGAGAAGCTGGTAACTGATCATTCAGAGACAAGTATTAATTGAATAGTGGCCTTAAACAGTATTACATACAATAACGATAAGGACTATGTTCTGGCGTATTTATTCAGGGCCCACTGTAAGTCGCTATGTTGTAATAAAGGATGCCTCTTCGTTATTATTCATATTTATTACAGCCAAATTTATAATATATCTGAGTGTGCGAAATGGTGTCTAAGCATCTTAAAAGAGATATAAGAGGAGACCAAGTAAACTTCTATATAAGGGTAACAATACTCCCTCTAATGTAGTATCCCTTTGTGCATTTTGGAATTGTATCCGATCCAATGATGACGCATGTCTCAGCAAGCCCGCTTGGTAAATTTCATCGGGGTTCTGTTTCACCATAAAATATGTCTAAATAGAAAGAAAAATATTAAAAGAAACTACAAAACACATATGGCATTGTCGTGGAGATAGCTTCCGGCGAGCATCAAGAATCAGCAAATCCTATAGAACAACAATGAAGCTACTGCTGACTTCTTTCTATATGCAATTAAAATTCCTCCAGTCATTACATTCATTTTTATACAAAAAAAAAAAAACACTTATTATAAAAACATCGGCCCTCACCGTCATGCTTGGGCTTATGAATACTCGTACATATTCAGGCATGCAATGTGTGTTTGTATGTAATAATAAAGTCGTATAATTAATTGATGAAATGGATGAAACATGATGATGACGCTTCATATTAATGTTGACAATGAGTGATTGGTCTTCAGTCGGAGCGAGTGACTGGTAGTTTGCGCACACCACTTTGGGCTTGGGTGGTTCAAATACTTACCATAAGTATGGTATTTATGAAGGCTTCGTTCTCAAATGTTTGTATTGGTGTGCAGGTGTGTGTGTGTGTGTGCTTACATTCCTTTTGCCTCCTGCACTTTGGCTAACAGACGGACACGCAAACACATACATTCGCTTTCCAACCAGCAAGCCTGCTGAAGATTTATTATGTGGAAGCAAGAAAGTGAAATATGCAAAGTCACGAGGATATAATTTATCAGTCGCTTGCATATTCCCGCAGCCGCTGCGCCACGACTAGCTGTTTGTTATTTACAAGGAACATAGTGTTGTTGCCACTCTACGTATGATGTGTCAATTTGAAGTGTGAGAAGATTTTCATAACCAAAATAATATATTATATTGTATTATGAATGATGAGGAAAATGTTCAATGAAAGCAATTAAGTTTACTTATGAATGTTATACGAGTATCCTATGTGTTAACCCTCATGCGATCTTAGAAAAAGTTACGTTGCATTCGTTGAGAGTAGAGTTTTGTGTCCTTTTTATTGATTGTAATATAATTTGTGGAGGCCACCATAGCCAAATAGTTAGTGCGTGGCTATTCGGTAGTTTCCAGACTTCAAACTCAGGGTATAAAACAACGAAATATGGAAAAGGTTTTTACTAATAGCGGTCGCTCCTAGGCAGACAATGGCAAATCTCTGAATGTATTTCTGCTAGGAAAAAGCTGTTCTATCTGCCCTTCGTAGGTGACACTAAACTGGAGGTTCCTCCACTTGTGGAAAAACATCAAGAGACATACCACAATTCGGAGGTGATATATATTTATAATACCACCTTGATCAAAAACAATCGCCAGGTGAAGCACTAAGTCAATTGACTTTAGTTCTGATTGCCACATCTGTGATTGATATTCCCATTGCTTAACATTCATAAAAGTTACGCCGTCTTGAGTAAATCTACCTCTGCATGTGTTTTTGATTTTTTATAGTTTTAAGAGTAGATTAGAATTTGCAATAACGAGTGTGTATTAAATTTTCAGAATAAATTGGGATACAGATTCAATGGTATGAAAACCTTAGAAACGTTGGGAAAGTGTTGCGGTAATGATACTTTAAAGAAAATAGCCGACAGTCGTTTACGAGTGGTCTGAATGCTTTAGAAGCGACCGTAGATCCATCGAGGATGACGAAAACTAATGAGAACATCAATAAAGTAAAAGAAAAGTTTATCAATAACTGCAAATCAACCAGCAGAAAGCTCGCAAAGTATTTGAACCTTGCTTACGGATCTGTTCAGAACATTGTCGTAAATAATTTGGGATTCCGCCGTGTTGCTGCAAAGACTTCAGACCTGAACCTGACCTGAATTTCGTACAATAAAGGGGTCGCGTTGATATCGGCAAAGACATGGTTTTCAAGACATTCATGAAAGGCATCATTACTGGAGATGAGACGTGGAATTATGAGCACGGCACGCAATCCAGACATCAGCCGATTAAGTGGAGAGCTCCGAATGAAAAAAAACCAATAAAACCACATCGTTTTCAGTCAAAAAAAAAAGCGATGCTCACATTACATCACGTTACTTGTGGGTTACATCGTTATTGTACGCCACGATTTTTTTCCAGTAGATCAGATAGTTCATAAGGACTAATATTTTGGCGTTATGAGACGTTTAAGTGAGGCACCGTCGCACAGTGCCACATCATCCGTTACTTTTTGACAAAGACCGAAACGAAAACCATCCAATAGCCATCGAATTCACCTGATAACGCTCCCTGTGATTTTTTCTGCTTTACCGAATCCAAAAACTACTTCGAGGAACGGAGTTTAATGTTTTAACAGTCGAAAGGCAGTAATGAATACATCGAAGACGGCTCTGATGGCTATGCCGAAAATAGAGTTCCAGAAATGTTTCGAGAGCTGAATCAAACGCTGGCATAAATGTGTTGCAGTTGATGGGGCGTAATTTCAAAGGGATAATTTCACTTGTGCCGAATATGGGAAGTGTAAAATTTGCATTTTCGGAATATACTCCGAGAACTTTTTGATCAAGATGGTATTTATGTTATGTTATTTTGATTTTACAGGAATGTTTCTTACACCAAGCGTTTTTTCACACTTCTTCACACCCTCATCATAGCATCACACCATCTTCTTCTTCCCTCTGATTGATTTTCGAAGGCCGAAAATGGTGAGTTCCTGCATGCTCAGCGTGAATTAGAAGTAGTCGCTACTCGCCCACAATTTCTACTCCGTGTTTTTTGCTAATCATTATTTTCTGGCTAACCGCATACCACAAAAGGTATTACAGCAAAAGCAAATTAAAAATGTACTTCTTAAAGAGAGAGAGAGAGAGGATAAAATTACCCAAAGTTTATTTGAGGGTTAAGGAACTTACATACGAATGTACATACAAGTACTGTATTGATTACTATGCTTTTATTTCGCCGCAGGGTATTGATATTTCAATAAATTTTTTCGGTAAAACTGCTACCGTCACTTCTATGAACAAAGAAAATCATAAACGTCATCTAGTTACGCTAAAATCCTTAGAAGGGAAATCGGGCACAATCAAACGATGTCTTAATGATTAATGATTTTTCAAAAGAATTTTTACAACTAATGAATTATCTGGCTTGTAAGCATCTTTGCTAGTATTAATGCAATTACAAAGAAAAATTAAGTATGAGAATGAATTAATGGGTATGATTTTGGAAAATTATTAAAATAAATGGCTTTTATACTATGTTCGATATTTATTTGATTGGACCTGCATTCTCTATAGTTACCCTGTGAGGGATTGAAATATCACATAGATATAAAATGGTGCCTCCTCAAAAATAAGCCGAAATTAGGCGTTAGAACTCAAAATAATATTAAATTCAAATTACAGTGTTGTGTTCTTTTGCCCCTACTTTGGCTAGTTGTAATTGACGAAGTTTTGACAATGCTAAACAAGGGTGAGGTCAAGGTAGTGGTATACGCCGATGACTTGGTCCTGATGGTATCGAGTACGTTTTCCTCAGTCATAGCTGAGATTTTGGAAAGTTCACTGGCTGTACTCAGTCGCTGAGCTGCCACTTGTGGCCTCCGAGTCAACTCTGACAAAACGGAGCTGGTGCTATTTACCAGAAAATATAAATCTCCACCCTTTCGACTTCCCAAATTAAACAACCACTTTCTCCCGCTTTCATCAGAAGTTGGTTATCTTGGAGTGATACTTAACTCCAAACTCCATTGGAAGCTACACATTGAAAATCGGGTAAAGAAGGCAGGAATAGCCTTGCACTCCTGCAAATCTATGTTCGGTAAAAAATGGGCACTCAAGCCACAGGTCATGCTGTGGATGTACAACGCAGTGGTTCTGTCAATTTTAACGTATGGATGCCTGGTTTGGTGGGAAGCTCTTCGGAAAGGCTACAATATCACTAAAATTGGGCGGGTGCAAAGGGCTGCATGCATTGGCATCACCGGAGCATGTAAAACTTGCCCCAGTGCTGCCCGAATGTCCTTTTGCACTTACTTCCCATCGACTTTTCCGTCATTTCCATCGCAGCTCAAAGTGCAATCACGTTAAAGTAGATTGGCCTCTGGAGATAATCTCTCAAGCGACACGGTAGCATTTTCGGGCAGTTAACACCGTATTTCTCCGAACTTCGAACAGATCTCTCTATCCGCAAACTAGAGTTTGAGGGTCGTGCTAGAGTAATCTTTGAAAATAGGCAGGATTGGATCGAGGGGAAAATCTGCACCGAAGCTTGCACCTCTGTCTTCACTGACGGTTCCAAGATGAAATCGGGAGCCGGAGCAGGGGTTTTCTCTAAATCAGCCAATTTATATATCTCCTTTAAACTGCCGAACACTGCTAGTGTTTTTCAAGCAGAAGTCTTTGCGATCCTGCAGGCATGCAAAATGCTTAAAGAACGGGGGAGCGAGGGAGATATTAACAGCATAAAGTAGTCAATATTTTTTACAAGTTCGCCTGTTCAGCTGACGTATTTTCCCCCCTCTACAGCGCAGCTGACTATTTTTTTTTTATTCTACTAAATGTCAACAATACATGAAAAAAAATTTAGCCGGTATAAAATGAGTTGGTAGACATTTTTTTTCGACACGTTTCGCAGCATCCCACGCACGTACCCACCGCTACTGGACTAGGTGACGGTTGGTTTCGTCATCCATCGGATGGCGTCTGCCTTCAGTATTAAAGTCAGTCGGCATGAAATGATGAGGTCAAAATGACCCCTGGCTCCCGGACTATTTCCAATTAAATATTTTTACAATACTAAGTCTTCAAATACAGTTAAAAGATAAAATAATACAATACGTGTACACATTTTTAGATCAATAAATTTAAAAATTTTCTCAGAAAAAATTCTGCAAAATTCGCTTTTTTCGGCCTTCTAACAGTATATAACTTTTAAAACCATAATTTAGCTTGGAGCATGGAAAAAAATCTGAATCAAAAAAGAACCGAACGCCAACATTCCAAATATAATGAGATTATATCAAATTATGTAGACATACTTAGGCCCAATACATACATACAAAAACAAAATAAATATTCATTACTGAGTGCCATATATCGCATTGCTTAAGCGAAAATCTATAAATACATTCACGTTATCAGCACACATGAACTTGTGTATGTACCTGTACAGTTTCATGACGATTCACCTTTTTCATTTATTTCATAATACATAATTATTAATTTTTATTTAATCAAACCAATTACTTTCTAATATTTAGTAAAGATTTAAGGGTTTATCATAAAATAAATTATTTGCCGAGTGTTGTTACTAATAATCCAAATGAATTTTACTTGCCCGGGTAGCTCAGTCGGTAGAGCATTGGACTTTTAATCCAAGGGTCCAGGGTTCAAGTCCCTGCTCGGGCGGATTTATTTTTTGTTTTATTTTTTTATTTATTTATTTTAGATTCTTAAATTAACGAAACTGGTTTAAATTTTAACAAAAAGCCTTTGCATTCAATTATGATATTAGTATTTTTTCACAACTACAAGTATTTTTTTACACAGGTACAAGCAGTTGTTGTTGTTGTAGCAGCAATGGAAGCGCTCCTTAATTCTACATCGCAATATTCTTATATTCTTTAGAGTAGAAATTCTGGAGTATATGTGAAACTAATTCTAAACAGCCTCAGTTTTTATGGTTCGAAATTCTGTATTTTGTATTAAGGGTATGCAAATTCTGTATAGAGGTATTTTGGGCCATAATTAAGTATTTTTTAAAGTACTTTAAAGAAAGAAATGTATATACGTTTTTATGATTTTTTTTTTTAATTTATTTGAAACTCAAGTAGAAGTGAAATCAATTGACAATTGAATGTATCGATATTAAAATATAAACATACAGTAATCCCACGGGGGATTTTAGCCTATTCCCGACTTTTTCCGACGATATTTTTTTTGATCGAGATTTTCAAGATTTCGGCTACCTTTTCCTACTACACTAAAACGTACAATGCTTCTTAGACCAATTTCATATGTTTTCCTTACTCTTTTGAAAATTTTCAAGATTTCGGGTATCTTTTTCTACTACACTTACACAGTAGCACGGTGGGTCGGTTGCAAAATACAAATATTTTGTTGTAGAGAAATAAATTTCCTTTTCAGCTTAGGTCTTGTTTCTTTTTCAATTGTCTTGGCTGAGAAATAGATATTTTGTGTAAACATTTTATTTATAAAAATTTATACTTATAAAAATAATTTTTCTTTACCTTTCAGTAAATATATGTATGTATGTATAATCAGTACTCTTACACTTCAAAAACTATGAACACAATATAAATTTAATTATGAACTTTACAAATAATTCACAGTACAGAAATATGAGGAAATTCCACGTTATACAAGGGTTGTAAAAGTACCGCATTTTAGAGGGAATTACTGTATATATTTATATATATTGCACAAAGACTGGCCAATCTTTGCATCTGCCGGACCCTGAGGACCACATCCACAGAGGCACTAAACATTATGCTTAACCTATAACCAATAGAGTTAGATTAAGAGAAATCGGTATACTCAGAACAAACCAGAGAGAACACTCTTCAATTTAAAAAAAATTCTCCTGAATTTCTGTTACAACGGATTTCTGTAAGACCAAGGATATCAACTTAGATAAATCCTTCGTCACAGTATTTCCTTCCAAAGAGGAATGGGAGAATGGGCTTATTGCTGAAGAAACTGATATAAACATCTATACAGATGGCGCAAAACTAAACAACAGAGTAGGTGGACGGGCTTACTCCGATAAACTCAGAGTAAACCAATCATTTCACCTACCTGCTCATTGTAGTGTATTTCAGGTGGAAGTGCCACAAAGTGCACCTTATCTGGGTGCCCGACCACAGGAATATAGCAGGAAACGGCAAGGCGGATGAACTTGCTCGAACCGGTACAACGCTCATTCTCCAACCAGATAAGGCGCTGATATCTATGCCTTATAAATAGGGAAACCATCATGTTGGCAAAACCTCTCAACATGCGAACTAAGTAGACAGACATGGCCGAAATGGAACAGCGGTCGATCAAAAAGCTTCTTAAGATTTAACAGAGAAACTATAAGAAAAATGAAAGGGGTATTAACTGGTCATTGTCTGATAGGCAGCCACGCTAGAAGGTTAGGACTCCCGTACTTTAATTTCTGTAGAAGCTGTCTTAATACAGAAGAAGAAGAAACAGTCAGACACCTTTTATGTGAGTGTGAAAGCTTAGCTATGAGGAGGCTGCGCACTCTTGATACCGGATGGCTTGAAAAGTAGCCCATAGGGTAAGAATAAGTTCCAGTGATATCACAAGAGTGTGTCATTGCCACAGCCACCCCACTGTAGGGAGGAGCGAATTGTAATTGGTCTGATTTTCAAATACTCGCGATACTAGTTCTTATAATAACGCTTATTCACATACCGAAACCTCATTGTAAAATTGCAGAGTGCGAATTACTACGGCTGATGAGCCACAAAAGGTAAATGCAGCGAAATATTGCAGAAATGGAAATCGAAAATTCTTGCATTCAGATTAGAAAATTATATATTTCTTTTATAATAATAGATTTTTTAACGAATAAATCCACATCGTATAATTTAAAGTTGCTCTTCAGCAACGTCTACTGCATGATTCAATACATCTACATATTATGCTTCAGCATTGAATATCCGAAATGAATTTCTATAAAAACACAGAGTCTGATATGAAAAGTTAAATAAATACTCGTAATATGCAAATCAGTATGAAGATAATAAACGTGAGGGGTACTCACACCAATTTCTTACCTTTGCGGTTTGTTAGTTGGCAGTTCGGCAAATGTGTTTTCCCATTGACCTTTTTTTATACTATTATTAATATTTATTGAGCTTAATACTAACAATAAGGATTCGACTCCTAACCTACATTATAGTACCTACAGCTTCTTGAAGAAGGTTAAGGTTGTTTGGGTTGTACAGGGTTGGAAGGTGAATTCTTTTGAGACGTGACAAATTGACGGTATGCAACAGCGACCGAACCAATGGATTTGGATGGTGTCTCAGCCTTTGGTAGTAGTTTTGTTGAATTACTGCTATTTCTGCTGCCACTAATGGAACATTTAGGTATCGATGGATATTTTCATAGGCGCTCCAGTAACCATTTTTAAAATTTAACATTGCCTTCCTTGTATGATTGCAATATTGCTGGCATTTGCATTACCCCACAGTTGTGACGCATACGTTCAGATTGGCTTGATGAGTGTATTGTAGAGAAGGACTCTGTGATCAAGGCTAAGCCTGGAACGGGAACTGATTAGCCAATGAAAATCTTTCGTTTATAGCTTCATCTGTCCACTTTTGGCCTCAATGTGCCTTTTCCAGGCTTTTCAGGCGCCTCTCCATACGAACTCCAAGGTATGTAACTTCTTTAGAATGAGGTATGAGTGTGGAGTTTAGATATACACTAGAGCTGCCGATTCTAAAAGTCACATGCTTACACTTTTGCTCATTCACTTTGATGCGCCAGTCTGCCAACCACTTTACTTTGAGTTTCAGATGACTGTTGAGTTCACCCGCCGCTCTTATACGGCACTCGGAGCTACACACGATTGCAGTGTCGTCAGCAAACGTGGATGTTAATATTTGCGGGCCCAGTACACTCCCTTTTGGTACGCCGGCTTTAATATCGACTTCATCTGTTAAGTAATTTTTATATCTTACCATAAATACCCGATTTGTAAGATAAGATTCGAATATTTTGTGTGAACTTTGTGGCATACTCTGTCGAACGCTTGAGATACATCAAGAAATGTGGCTGAGCAAAATTCCCGTCGTTCAAAAGCATTCCTCATTTCGGAGCTGATGCGATTGATTTGCTCAATTGTGCCGTGTTTCTCACGAAAACCGAACTGATGAGCTGGAACAATGTTGTTTTGTTGCAGATGCGGAATCAGTTTTCGTTTTAGCAACTTTTAAAATAGTTTGGAGAGAGATGGCAGCAGACTTATAGGTCTGTATGAAGCTGCCTTGGCTTTTTTTCCCTGGCTTCTTGATCATTATAATGGTCGATTTTTCCCATTGAGAAGGCAAGTGGCAAACTTGAAGAATTGCGTTAAAAAGCTCACTGAGAAATCTGACAGCGCAGTTTGGAGTCTCTACTATCATTTTAAGAGGTGTTTTTTAGGATTCCTCTCGTTCTAAATTATTGACTTTAGCTCATGCAGAGACATTTTCATTGCATTGTTACTTTATTCGAGTGGTGATGGAGACTCACTACCAAATTTTGCCAAATCGGCTTGTGTTGCAGGCAATTCAAATCCATTAGTTGGTGGGTTGAGTTGAAACACCATCTTCAAATGCTTAGCAAACGCATTGGCTATTTCTGCATCTGTTGACCCTTTTGACTTTTTCTGTTAATTTGGTAATGCTCTTTGATTCCTGGTGATTTATTGTAATTCCTTTTTATGTAAGTTCAATTTAAAACAAAAAACTTAAAATATATTTCGGATCTGGCGAGAAAACAAAAATTATATCTAAATCAATAAAACCCGCTGAAACATATAAATACTTTAATTTCTACATTCTCAGGCAAACAATATAAAATAAGACTCTGCTCTTCATCTGGTCCCCTGCTTCAACAACCTGTTTTCTTCGCTTAAATTATCTTTCATTTACCCACTGGAAGAAAATATCTCTGTAGTACCAAATTTTTGACTACAAAAATTACCTACGTAGTTTTTCCTTCATTTTGTAATATTTTAAACTTAAACTTCTCGCTTGTTCATCAAATGCGAATAGTCAAACAGCTAATTTTTATTTTACCAACTACAGGGTGGGCCATATAGCGTTTGCTTTTTGAACCACCTATTTTTTTGAGAATGGTAACACAAATGACATGTCAAAGGTCTTCATAATTTACTTAAAGGTTTGACATTTACGAAATGGGACGCTATACGCCTGAACAAAATTGGGAAATGTTGAAAACCTATTTCCAAAGTTGTGAGTCCTCTGCTTCTTTTATGATTTTCACATCGGTGGCTACGTCAATAAGCAAAATTGTCGGAGTTGGGGCTCAGAAAATCCACACGTTACTGTAGAGAAGCAAATGCATCCACAACGAGTCACTGTTTGGTGCGGTTTTTGGTCTGGCGGCATCATCAGGCCATTTTTTTTCGAAAATGAGCGAGGAGCCTCGGTTACAGTAAATGGAGAGCGTTACCGTGACATGCTCAACGAGTTTTTGTTTCCAAAAATTGAAGAGGATGACATGGACGACATTTGGTTTCAACAGGGCGGTGCAACTTGTCACACTGCCAAAGTTACACTCGAACTTTTGGCTACCATTTTTGAAAACCGAATAATCAGCCGAAATTCCGATATCAATTGGCTGCCTCGGAGCTGTGATTTAAGCCCGTTCGACTATTTTTCGTGGAGAGCCGTTAAGGACAAATGCTATGCGAACCATCCAGAGACGATTGATGCTTTAAAACACGAAATCGAAGTTGCCATTCATGAAATTGGAGCCCAAACAATCGAAAATGTGCTTAAAAATTGAGTTGATCGAATGGCCTACTGTAAAGCCAGTCGTGGCAGTCATTTGAACGATATTATAAATGACAATGTTCAATCTTCAAAATAAAGAAAAAAGTTTGAAAAAATATTGATTAATTTTTTTTATAGCCGATTCAAAAAGCAAATTTTACATTGCCCACCCTATACCAATCAAATTGCCAAGCTTGCCACCGCCGCGCTTTTTTCTTTGGCGCTCAAACGCTTCCGTTGGATTTAATAAAACTAAGTATACGCAAAGTTGCTAAGTAATAAAGCAACGAGCCTGGAATTAAATCATACACTTCATAGATGTACGTACACATACATATTTGCATGTACAATGCAATATTGACAATGAATAAATGCCCAATTTTGGTTGCTTTGATCTCTGCCGCTAACCGGGCTTCCAAATGCATTTTCTTTACAAATACAAAGATTATAACCTTAAAGGCCAATAGTGTCTCTCTGTTACATCCATAAGAAACTACATATTTTCACTAACTCATTGAAATATTCTCTCTGCGTATTTGAGTCCGCTTCACAATTACAGCTGGCCTTAACATTAAAATGTATTAATCCGTTTTTTACATTCGGGCTCATGATTATGAACAGACCCAGAATGATTTGTTATTTTGTGCAAGAAAAAAGCGAAGTCACAAAACCCTCAATTTTACACACCATCATTTATCATTCAACAGAAAACACCTACCTTTAATTTGTTTGTATGTTGTTTTAGGTAAGATTAAATGCACCTAGGATGTCCTGCGCCCACATCTCCCGAAGACAATTAAAACTGCTTTTCTCCTACTTGTTTACTTACACGCCTATTAACGGAGGACATGAAGGAAACACACGCAGGAAGAGATGTAGCAACTATAAATCATAAACGGTAGCTTCAAAGTAAAACGATTAAGGAAAGTCGAAACTCGAACTCACACTTCCGTGGAAGCGTTTCATAGTTGCGTGACGGCAGCATCTTGGCCTAGTAATTCCTTAGGCATAGAGGTGTTATTAAACGTCATGGGTAAATCACAGCAAGGATAAAAACAAAAGAAGTCATTGAGACAGTATAAGGTCTTAGAGAGAATAATGTCAAGAGAGCAGCAACTGCACACCAGGTAGCTCAGTAGGCACACAATGCGAAATCCTACAGGCCCAACCTACTTACAAACGGGTAAATGCTATTCAAGGATCGCCTACCTAGCCGCATATTGGGTTTGACCCTCATCATCGGCCTCATCAACTTGCAACAGTTTGCTAATTTACTATGGTCACAATGTTTTTATGCGTAGAAAACCCATTGCGTTGTCGACTTCGGCACTCTTTTGCGACGCTTTGTTACCCTCCATGCATTCATCACCTATGGCATTTCGCAGGAAAATTCATAAATTTCGCAAATGCATTTGTATGTATGTGTGGGTATTTATATTTGCCAGTGCGATGCTTATTTTGGCAAGGAAGTAAATGAACAATGCCTTTCAATGAGCGGCAACATCAAAGACTACCTAAGAGATGGTCCCAGCTTCGTTTTACTGCGTTCGTCTGCTTTTTTGCTTAGGTTGTCAAACACCACTTTTGTCTCTTTGTTAATTATTATCCTTTTGTCTCTGTTATTGAGGATGATTCTTTTACTCACGTCGTGCGCATTTCTAACTTTTCTAGGAAGTTACAGTATGACACATTTCATTATGTTGCCCCTAAGAATACTTGCTGCTTATTAGCCTCTCAAGAGATGTACATATGTACATATGTATGTATGTATGCATGTAGGTAAATCGTTAACCTTGTGCTTAGAGTTGGTCGTGAGAATCCCGTTTATTCGGTGATTACCTTTGTCACATTTTCGTTTGTTTTTCAGGTGTCTGCTTATTTCGGTAGAATTGCAAAAATATTTCAAAAATCTATTTTTGTTGGTATTTTGGATTTTAGAAAGTTTCGTTTGATCTGCCGAAACTGCAAAGTGGAAAGCAGAGAAGCGAGTATTAAATGATTTTTTTTTGTCTGGTGTTGCAGCGGATTCTATAAAACTAGCAACAATTTTGCTACATATACAGATTCACATAATACGCATTTTAATAAATTTATCAAAATATTAGCAGCTACAACTAGCAAATTAAGATATATAAATAAAATTACCGGTCGATCAAAATATGGGCACTTGGGCTTACAAGGAGTGCTATAAAATAACGATACTGACGCTGTAAAATATACCAATTTAAGTTCCATCTTTATTAAAAAGTTCCCGTAATATAATCAGGAAATTCAAAATACATACAAATTTCTCAAAAGTTATATTATTACCTTCAAAGTACTTCCCATCAACTGCAACGCATAGGGAAATTCAAAATACATACAAATTTCTCAAAAGTTATATTATTACCTTCAAAGTACTTCCCATCAACTGCAACGCATAGGGTGGGCTATGTAAAATTTGCTTTTTGAATCGGCTATAAAACAAAAACTAATCAATATTTTTTCAAACTTTTTTTTTGTTTTGGCTGGCTTTACAGTAGGCCATTCGATCAAACCAATTTTTAAGCACATTTTCGATTGTTTGGGCTCCAATTTCATGAATGGCAACTTCGATTTCGTGTTTTAAAGCATCAATCGTCTCTGGATGGTTCGCATAGCATTTGTCCTTAACGGCTCCCCACAAAAGATAGTCCAACGAGCTTAAATCACAGCTCCGAGGCGGCCACTTGATATGGGAATTTCGGCTGATTATTCGGTTTTCAAAAACGGTAGCCAAAGTTCGAGTGTAACTTTGGCAGTGTGACAAGTTGCACCGCCCAGTTGAAACCAAATGTCGTCCATGTCATCCTCTTCAATTTTTGGAAACAAAAACTCGTTGACCATGTCACGGTAACGCTCGCTATTTACTGTAACCGCGGAAGAAGAAGAAGACTCACTACTTTGGAAATAGGTTTTCAATATTTCCCAATTTTGTTCAGGCGTACACGTCCCATTTCGTAAATGTCAAACCTTTAAGTAAATTATGAACACATTTGACATTTGATTTGTGTTACCATTCCCAAAAAAACAGGAGGTTCAAAAAGCAAACGCTATATGGCCCACCCTGTACCAGCGTTTGTTCCAGCCCTCGAAACATTTTTTTAACTATTTTCGGTATAGCCATCAGAGCCGTCTTCGATATGACCATTACTGCATTGCCACTGTTAAAACATTAAACGAAGTAGTTTTCTGATTCGATAAAGCAGAAAAAATCGCAGGGAGCCTTATAATGAGCCATAATGATGGCACTGTCCGACGCTGTGTTATCATGGTGCACAATCCATGAGTTCCATCTCTACAAATCATTTCTTTTATGGCAAATTGCTTCACCTAAAGGTCTCATAACGACCATTATTAACTGTCTGACCTTCTGGCAAAAATTGTACCATTGTAATCCATAAAATTCGGGAGTTTCGCCTTCTTTTTTGACTGCGAACGACGTGATTTTCTTGGTCTGGGTTCATTTTGAGCGCTCCACTCAATCGCCTAATGTTTGGATTACGTTGCGTACTCAACGCAATTCAGGTTCTTTGGGATCAACTTTGCAGCAACACGCGCAAACTGAAATCATTAACTAGAGATTAACAGTGTCCTGAACGGAGCCATAAGTAATGTTTAAGTTCTCTGCCAGCTTAATTTACGTTAAATTATGAACTTTTCTTTCACTTTTCACTTTATTGATGTTTTCATCAGATTTCAATGTCAATGGCCTGCCACTACTTTTGGCATCCTCGATGAACTCACGATCTATTCTGAAGAGTTCATGCCACTCGTAAACGGCTTTCGGCTGTTTTCTTAAGAGTATCATTACCGGAACAGTTTCCTAACATTTTTCAGGTGTTCACACTATTGCAATTTATATGCTTATGTGCCGGTAAGTAGTCTTAATGGCTCTATTAAAAAGGGTTTCTATTAAATTCCTTATCTCGCCTTCTTCCCCACCAAAGCACGATATGCGGTGAATGATGATCACTATGAACCCTTGGTAAACTAGAACTAGTAGAAATAAACATCTGTCGTTTTTGCAAAGTGAATGCTGAAACTCCAGAGCGTATCCTCTGCGTATATGCAGCTCTCGAAAAGCGAAGACTCGTACACCTAGGTAATGGGACTCTAAATTCGATACGAATTAAAAGCCTGAAGAAGTACCCAAACTCATCAGAAGCCTCCAATTATGATGTCGCGGTCAAGCACTATAGACTATATTAGAGGAATATAGAAAGGCAGTGCATTATGGCCTGATAGCAATGAGTGAATTTAAATTATCTACGGTAAATCTTCGGTGGCCTCAGAGGCTGCCATACAGCAAGCCCGTACTCCAAGTGAGCACTACTGTGAGCATGAAACACCAAAACAAAGAGTTTTTTCTAATAGCGGTCGACCCTCGGTAGGCAATGGCGAATCCTCTAGTGTATTTCTGCTATGAAAAAAGGTGTTCATAAAAAAATATCTGCCGTTCGGAGGTGGTATAAAACTGCAGGTATCTCCATTTATGGAACAACATCAAGGCGCACACCACAAATACGAGGAGAAGCTCGGCCAAACACATGACAGAAGTGTACGAATTATATATTACTTTATCTAATCTATAAATATTTCCCATTTATGCTTAAATTTAGGTAACCATCCTTTCCCCTATAGTGAAGACACCTGAAGCCCTCATCCTCCCACTCTTCACGAAACACCTGGACCCAGCCCCACATCAGCATGGTTTCCGATAAGTGCACAGTACCACCACAGCACTCACCGTCGTAAACGCCCAGATAAACCGCGGGCTTAACCAAAACCGCCCCTGCGAGAGGATTGTCCTAGTAGCGTTGGACTTGAAGATGGATTTCGATACTGTCAGCCATTTCACGCTACCAGATGGTATTTTACAGTCTACACTCCCGCCAGGGCTGAAGAGGTGGTCCGCCAATTATCTGAGCGGTCGTCACTCGTCAGTGATTTTTAGAGACCAAACATCCAAACAGAGGAAGATCAAGCAAGGTGATCCGCAGCCTTGCTGTTCAATTTCTATCTATCGAAGCTCCCCCAACCACCAGAGGGAGTCTCTTGGACTTATACGCTGACGAATGCACTATAATGGCGCCCGACAATGACATTGATGGCCTGTGCGCCAAAGTGAACGTCTACCTCACCGACCTTTCTCGCTTTTTCTCTGCGAGGAGTCTCCAACTTTCCTTCACAAAGTCCACGCGGACACTCTTTACCATCTGGACAAAGGAGATCAAACTGCAACTCAAGGTAAAAGTCGATGACACACCAATTCCGCCTGTTAACAATCCCAAAATTTTGGGTGTAGCCTTCGACAGTTTGCTCTCCTTCTTTGCGCACACAATTGCCACTAAAGTCCAAAATCGCAACAAGGTCCTCAAGTCGTTTGCCGACAGCACTTGGGGCAAAGACAAAGAACTGTTGCTATCGACATTTAAGGCAATTGGTCGGCCGTTTCCAAACTATCCTGGACCTTTCTGGTAGCCTGGAACTAGTGACTTGCCAAAACACTCCTATTTGGACAGCGGCGGGTTGTCTCCTGATTTCCCCTTTTCAACACCTTCACAACGAGGCACAGCTGCTTCCAGTAAAGGAGCACAATAAACTACTCAGCAAACAGTTTCTGCTTGGGTGCTACCGCAGGTTTCACCCTTGCAGACATGCAGTCACCTGCTTGAGTCAGAGCCGCCTCCCAGGCACGTCGCGAAACACCTCCTCAATTACGCCGACGAGATCCAGGACAAAACGAACACACATCTACTGGACCAGGCAGTGTTAGACAGACAATAAACTACATTTATCGGGAGACCATCACCACTTTCTTAAGCTCCCGACCACCGAATGTTGTAATCGGGGTCCAACCGCCACCTACAGCAGATGAAGAGCACCAGCTTCCCTGTGAGACCCGCGTACCACTGGTACAATTACGTTCTGGATGTTGTAGCAGATTAAACTTATACTTATCCAGAATTGACCCCGACATACCAAACATATGCCCTGCATGTGAAGGCACCCCGCACGACACTAACCACATTTTCACATGTCCCTCAAAATCCACTCATCTAACACCCCTCTCCCTTTGGGCCTAAACTGTCAAAACAGCACGTTTCCTGGGCCTACCTTTAGAGAAGTTAGAGGATCACTAAACAGCTTATGGTAGATATTTAAATGTATTTAGCCTTCAATGCTGCAAGAGACCCACAATGTAACTGTAACTCTTCCTACGTGCGTACATATCGAGTTCTTTGCTGATACGTCGTGTGCGTTTATTTGAAATCCAACAGCTTGTGGGTTCTCTAAGTTCACTAGTAGCAATCGACAACCGACATTTGCCCTAATCCCTGCTAATCACATTTGCGACATTTAATACACAAACTTTTACACATTCTTAGCCATATATGTATGTGTGTGGCTGCTATCGTATGGTTGGCCATACCTTTTTCTAGTACCTACACGATTCTAGACACTATGTAGTATGCATCCACGTGCAAACATGTATGTGTATGTGCATGTACTCGTTTGAAGTATGTTAGCAGAAATTCCCGCGTAAGCAGTAGAGATGTAGCACCACCAAAGAAACAGCTTCTGCCTTGCAATGCTCTGCCGCGCGCATTGAGATGTGTCGAGCGACTTGTATGGCTGTCAGCAGAGCATTTGTTGCCTCCAAGAATTTCTTTAATGCACATACATACTTATATACAAATACGAGTGTGGATATGTAGTTAGTAGGTGTTGCCGCTTAGACATTTTAATTCGCCTTTGTTGCGACATGTGTGTGCTGAATGTCTGAATGAATGTTGCAGAGGCCAGGGATGTGTCGATGTTAAGCCAAAGTGGCACATCTTTTTTGCCAGCAGCCAGCCTCAATCACACCAAGTGTAGTCGCAAGCCATGTGCCAACAACAAATCTTGAGTAACAGAACATCGCGACGTGAAGTGTTAACTTGGCTCTAATGCATTTTAAGCCACCATTTGTTACCGGAGCGGATTAAAGGTGGCAGGGTATGAGGTTGTCCAGCAGGTTGTCACTGGACGAGTGTTTATTAATACTGAAGAAACTAACAAACTGAAATGGAAAAAAATGTATTCGCTTATTATTCTGTAGACTTTATTTTAGTGAGTCCCGAGTATAAAATATACATAAAAATAAAAAAAACAAAAACAAAATGGCGGACTTGTGAAAAAGTTCTCAAAATCTAATTTTTTTTCTTCATAAATTGTTTAAATTAAATAGTTTATTAATAAAAAATTAAATGTTTTAAAGTTTCGGGATCTAGATATGTGTGTCTAGAATAACGAGTTAAATTTTTAGCCAAATCGGTTGAATAGTTTTGAGTCAGTGATTCCCCGAAATTTCGAAAACATGGTTTTGAAAAAAACGCGTTTAAAGTTTCGACAACAGATTTTTGCTGGCGTGTCATACGCTTTCATACACACTACGGCGCGCTCTCTTTTTTTAGCGATAACTTTAAAGATAATAAAAATTTCTGTCCGAGTTTTTATAGTATATTTTTAAGATGGTTTTCTTCCGAAAAATGTAAAAAAAAAAATCGATTTTTTGAACCCGTCACACCGGGCTACTACCTGAACCCGCTCACAAAGAGGCCGATGAATCTTCTATTGTCAAAGCTGTGAGAGATTTAACGTCCTGCCCATATTTTGTTTGCCTGTGCCGTTCTCTCTCTAAACATCTCTACGGTAACACCTCCATTCCATGCAAATACAATATTTAGCCAGCCAAGTAATCTAAAAGCAGCCTGACTATCAGCGTACATAGTCAGCGTATTTGCTTGGACGTTGAGGGTAGTGTCGTTAAACCAGTTTGGGTCTCATATATTTTACTTGCAACTATGTCCACTTCTGTGTAATCAGAAGATTTCTGAGATCTACTTTCCTCCATTATGCCCAGCAACATTTACGTTAGTTTTATTTACATCGTTTTTGACAGCACTTAATTTTTCTTACCACTTTTAAAAGCCACATTACACTGGTACTATCACTGACCGACCGGTCGAGTGGAAACGGAAATGCTTTTGCCATTTGGCAAATTTGTTTTGTGGTTGGTTTCATTGCCTCAACAGCAGCTACCGAATTTCTACCATTTCACCTACTTTCGACCCTCAATTAACTAAATACTGCCCACACCCATCCACTCTCCTTGTCTGGCGCAAATTTCAGCATTTTCATTTAGCTTGCGCCACAAAAGTGTCAGCATATACATATGCACCTAGGTATGCCTGCGATCAAATACATATATTAGAAATATGTTTCCTACATCCTTCCCTGCACCAACACAATGCTCTCGATATCACTTGCCTTCACTTTGCTGACAATTCAACTATTTCCTTTTGCTGTTTTCCGCATCTGCAACAACGCCCCAACGCCCCAACGCACTCTGCCCCAAAGTACTGGCTGCTTGTCGTACAGATTACGGTTGAAGTTGACATTTTGAGGGCTTCCACAGTGTCGTGTTTGCGGATTAAATGGTCTTTTGATTTGTCTGACATTGTGGCATCCACACTCGCTCTGCCTTCGCATGCCGCTTCCTGCTCGCTGGCCATTGGGGGTATTTTCTTGCATGCTATCTTCTCTTTATACTTGTACAACTTGCAGTGGTCGTCCGTGTTGGCAGCTTGTTTTCTGGCCGATTTCACAAACTGTACAAGGCGTCACCCTCTTCGTCGCAATTATCTTTAGTCGGTGCACTTTTAGACTCTACTTTTATTTGTATTTTTATAGTCTTGTTTTCCGTTTTTTTTTGGTTGGCTTTGTCCAGCGCACACTTTACGTGTATAAGTCCATTATAACGTGTTCATGCACTCGTAGTATTTCCCTTCAGGTCTTTCGCTCGTGACCATCTTCGCCTTGTCATTGGGTGACTTAATCTGTGGGTGAGTCATTCTGAGCTTTTACTTTTGTCTTCCTGCTTTTTACTACATACCTACTTTCGTGTTTTTCATGTTTCATTTGTGCTTAGTTTTAAAATTGGATTCCATGCCAATCCTAATTGACACTTAACATAGTCGCGTTCGTTCTTTGGTAGACTTTTGCATATATAAGTATATATCTATGTGTATATGTACCACATACCTATATATATAAATTGAACAACATACGGTTGCATTTTGGTCTATTTACATCCAGACGTGTTAAAGACGTGCTTTAAACCAGTTAAGCATTAGATTATTGCCAAGCAATTATCACCCTTCTCTACATACTGATGCAAATGCTAACGTGCTACATTCCCTACAGGGCATACTGCATAAAGTAAAGTCTCAGAACAGGTGCACAACAAATGAACTCTTAACCAACAATAGGCATATTCTATGGCGCAATTTACGAAATAAAGAAAGAAGTTTGTGGCCTTCAGAACAAAACTTTAATTAAATTTATTAGCTATACATTCAGCTTTCACAAGGCGCCTGTCTTGCATTCTTTTATCATTTGTTACTTATTGATATACGAGGTGTGCTCAAAAAGTATCGCGAATTTTGTTTTTTTTCAAAATTATTTATTTATTCATTAATATCTATTTTGTCCCCTTCAAAGTAATCCCCTTGAGATATTATGCACTTGTGCCAACATTTTTTTTCAATCTTCGAAGCACTTCAAAAAATCATTTTTTTATCTGGTTCAGCTCCTCCTTCGATGCCGTCTTTATCTCGTCAATCGTAGCGTAGCGTCGTCCTTTCATGGCCCTCTTCAGTTTTGAACCAGAAAAAGTCACAGGGGGCCAGATCTGTCGGATACGGTAGCTGTGGCATCATTAGTGTATTGTTTTCGGCCAAAAAGTCGCGCACAAGCAACGATGTGTGAGCAGTCGCGTTATCGTGATGCAAGAGCCAATTTTTGTTCTTCCAGAAATTCGGGCGTTTCTGGCGGATTGCTTCGCAAAACTTGCGCATAACTTGCAGGTAATATTTCTTATTGACCGTTTTACTCTGTGGCAAGAACTCATGATGCACAACGTCCCCGCAATCGCTGCAATCGAAGAAAACGGTAGGCAAAACTTTTACATTCGACCGAACTTGGCGCGCCTTTTTCGGTCTTGGTTCGTGCGACAGCTTCCATTGAGATGATTGAGCTTTGGTTTCCACGACCAATGTTCCACGTCCAATGCTCATGCGATGCTGCTTTTTATCGAAATTGAGCAGTTTTGGTACGAATTTTGCGGCGACCTGTCTCATGCCCAAATCATTGAAAAAAAATCAAATGGTAGAAGCCAATCGATATGTCTAGATCCTTAGCAACTTCTCTAACGATGATTCGACGATTGGCCAATACCATTTTCTTCACTTCATCAATTTTTTCGTCTGTTGTTGAAGTACTCGGGCGTTCGGCACGCTTTTCGTCGTTCACATCTTGTAGGCCTTCTGAGAACATTTTGTACCACCGATAAACGTTGCTTTGGTCCAAAGTAGCTTCTTCGTATGGCACAGTCAACATTCGGAATGCATCCGCGCACTTAATTTCGTTTTTCACACAAAATTTGATACAGGTTCTTTGATCCATCTTTTTGCATAGGTGAATTCGAAGACGAGTCGAAACAGCAAAGCAGTTGTCAACAATTAACTGAACATTCAAAATGGCCGAAATCGTGACCATGAGTGAGAGGCATGAGTACCAACATATCGCCACAAAAAAATCGAAATTCGAATATACGTAACCAGGGAAAATTCAAAATTCGCGAACCTTTTAAACACACCTCGTAACTTTCGCAATTCTCAATTTAGTACTTCAGATGAGAAACGATATATGTATATTACTTTGGGAGCTAAACTGCCTACAAATTGAGACAATATTTGTGAAAAAACGAAACTATACTCTGCGAAATTTAATTGATTTTGAACGGAAAGGAGTGAGCCAATAGCATTAAACAACCATTTCCAACTCGAAATATCGAATAAGGAATAAAAAAGTTCGGGCGTAAGGCCGGAAATCATTTCGCAAGTTATTTTAAGGAATTCCAAGTAGAGTTTGAGCTTAATAGCTCCGTATCCACCTTGTAGCGCCAGGAGGCCTTTGGTCTTCCACGGTTCCTTGCACCTTGCGCATGCCACCCTGCAAACTTTCCCGGCATCTTTACGCAAAGTGTAGCCAAATCGTCTGCATTTGGTGCTGAGCTCGATTGAGAGTTCATTGGTCGAAATAAGCAAATCCTGGTTTGAAATAACACGACACCACCAGATTCTCAAACTTTTACGTAAGTACGCGTTGACGAAAGATTGCAGTCTTCGGATGAGCACGAATGTAAGCGACCAGAATTCGCAGTCATATAGCACCACCGATTTTACGTTGGAACTGAAGATTCGTTGCTTAGTTTTGACTGATATGGAATTTGAAACCCATATGCTGAACGAGCTTTGTTGATACGGTGTGCGATGGCTTCAATTGTCCCGCCTGCTGCTGTGATTTTACTTCCGAGGTAGCAAAATTCCGTCTTATGATTCATCTCTTCTTCATACATAGTAAACTGGGGGTCTCGATTTGCGAAAAATTTGAAATGAATTCAGTCTTGCCAACGTTTATTTTAAGGCCAACTTTGCTTGCGGCGGCGCTGAGATAATTCAAATTTGTTTGCAGATCTGACCTTTTGACGGTTAAAAGCGCTATGTCATCTGCATATGCTAATTCTTCTAAATGTTCGTGGAAATTCCAAGGTACGCCGTATTTACCTGTCAGCGCTGTATTCAGCACAACATCGAGGACTATGAGAAATGGCAATGTCGACTAGAGGCAGCCTTATTTCACGCCGGATTTCGGGTGTATTGCATCCGAGAGTTGTTTGTTGTATTCTATGATACATTCAAAACCTTCGTAATGAGCTTTGATAATGCTGATGACTTTTTCTGGAGTTGATTTACTCTAATATTATGCGGAGAGCGACGATATGATCAGAGCAGGACCTGTTTGTGCGGAATCCAAACTGCTGTTTATGTTAATTGGAGTTCAAGATGAATTTGTGTTCTATTAAGCAGGAAAAAATATCTCGCCGAGAGAGCTGAGCCAGTTTTGAGGATATCAGAAGGGATCATATCACCACCCGGAGCTTTTCAGGGTTTGAGGTGTTCAATGGCACATTATATTTCGTCTAGAGTTGCAGAGGAGGATGATATAGATGATGATGGAGGGTTGGAGTGTGCAAATTGTGTAGGTGACGTCGTAAAGCTCGATGATTGAATTGAGGTTTGAGGGTTCAGCACTTCGAAGAAAATTTTTGGACCTTTGCTCTTGACGGCAAATATCGCAAGCGATGGAACAATGAGCTGTATGAGCTTTACGACGACATCGACATACCGCAGCAAATGAAGATCCAGCGCCTACGTGGGCATCTCTGAAATGTGTAAATCACTCAAGAACTCTGGCGCGAGATAGACAATCATCGCTATAAACTTTCTTCATCAGTTCAAATGTTTCGGTAAACGTTTGACCGATTTTAAAACAAAATTTGATATTAGCTCTTTTTTCGAAACTCATTTTTGTACCGATGACACAAACATACCGACCCTTTCGACGCAATAACTTCGCTTCCACTGAACCGAATGTCACCAAGCTTTCACTGAAAGTCAGCTAGGGATATGACTTCCAACGCACTAACTCATTAAAAGCATTGTTATTACTTCACCTTGTATATAAAGGGTGTTTTTTTAGAGGTTAGGTTTTCAAGTTGGCACTACTTTTTTCGTAGATGGTCTTTTTGACAGCTGTCACTTGATTTATGCTCAGTTTGGTTTGCCATTTCATAATGAATAGACTTACACCTGAACAACGTTTGCAAATCGTGCAAATTTATTACGAAAACAATGGTTCGGTTCGCGCGACGCATCGAAGAAAATTTTGTTCAGCGATGAAGCTCACTTTTGGTTGAATGGGTATGTCAATAAGCAAAATTGTCGCATTTGGAGTGAACATAATCCACAAGACATTGCTGAGACGCCGTTACATCCTCAAAAAGTCACTGTTTGGTGTGCTCTATGGGCAGAGGGAATCATTGGTCCATATTTCTTTAAAAATGAAGCCGGCCATAATGTTACAGTCAATGGAGAGCGCTATAGAGCCATCATTAATGACTTTTTCGTGCCTGAATTGGACGATGTTGATGTGGACGACCTTTGGTTCCAACAAGACGGCGCTACTTGCCATACAGCCAACGCAACAATCGATTTATTGAAGGAAACTTTTGGTGAGCGCATTATCTCGCGCAGTGGACCTGTGGCGTGGCTTCCAAGATCGTGCGACATAACACCGCTTGTGGGGCTATGTGAAGTCGCTTGTCTACGCATATAAGCCCGAGACGATTGACGTCTTGGAAGAGAATATTCGGCGCGTTATTGCTGACATACGGCCCCAATTGCTGCAAAAAGTGGTCGAAAATTGGGCCTCTCGGCTGGAATTTATTCGAGCCAGCCGCGGCGGCCACTTGCCCGAAATCATTTTTAAAACATAATGGTAAACCCTTATCTTTATAATAAAGCTAAATTCTTGGCCATAACATTAAATTATATACGTTTTATTTCATCTTGAAAACCTAACTTCTAAAAAAAACACCCTTTATTTGACAGCAGAATATAGTTATGTCTAGAAGGTCTCGCGAGTTTCGTGTTTCTCTCAGCATCCGAGAGCCTAGCTGTCTAAGTACAACATATAATTTTTGTGATCACCGTCAAGCGAGTGTTTTGATTCAAATTTCATGGTGCATACATGGCAACTCCATTTACCCTGCGGGCACTCCATTTACTTAGTGTTACACTTTTTGAGCATTTTACGCGCTTTCACCAGGATTAGAATGACGCATTTGGAAAGAATGTGTAGAAAGTTGAAGATCGATTTTTGTATGTTAATTTTTTTTCTTTTTTCGTTTAACTATTAAGTATAACTCAGGTGGAGTAAAAAAGAAATAAAATTACATAATAGAGTCTGAGAGCTTTTCTTTACATCGTTTCGACAAAAAAGAAGGGATCAATGAATCATAATATTTGTTGTTATGCTTGTAAATCATGTATTTTAAATTTTGACATGGGAAATGTCTTCTGTTTGAAAATAATATATAATACAAATGCCAGAAGGTTTGCTATTTTTGTGTGTGCTAGACAAAACTCTGAAATCTCGTACAGCAGCACATAAATTCATTTTCAGCAATGCTAATTGGCAAAATATCCTTTGTGCTTTTTTCCAATTACGAGAACCAATGATGCATATATTTTTCCACACAGAAATATTACTCACACTCCATATTTCCCCCTATGCATTCACCTTCCTTATCCTTATGAGTTTCAGTATAGCGAACAGGAGCAGAAGTATTTTTTGCGCAGTGCTTACTTGCATAAAAGCCAACGAAGCAAGGCACTTCTCACTTTCAAGTGCCAACCACGTAAAGGAAAATTGTGAGAGGATCGGAGTGTGTATTCCACAGTTGAGTTCAGAAATTTGGTGAATGTCGTTGAATATTTCAATTTCCCCCTTACAAAGCGAACGCAACATTAAGTGCGGTTTTTTTTTTAATTTCGTTCATTCACTTTTTCATGTACTTCAACTTATTCACTCCAGCGCCACAAAAGGCAAAGAAATGTTATTATTTAATTTTTCACATTCAACAACCAGCCGTAAAGGACTATTGACAAAAGGGTGTACCTTAACGAAGGTAGGCAGCCTATGGTATCCTGTTCGCGAAGAAATACGAGAGGCGCATGACCATACGGCTCAGCAGCTAAACGAAAATGTACCTAAATGAGCATAAAAGGCGTCACCAACTTAAGTGGCAATTGTTGTCAATAGCGTCATGGCTTGTCAACATCAGCGGTAACGATCGTCCTTCAAGACATTGAGAATAATTATTGTTGATTTATGCAAATCATGGATTTGTAAAAAAAAATTATAATAAAAAAGATACAACGAGAATAATGGCGCTTAATAACCACAAGCAAGAATGAGCGCTTGAGAGCCTAACATAGTTCAGTAAGCCTACCGAAAGTGCCGTGTAATGGGTCCGTGCTTAGGTCGAAGTTTAACCAACAACGGTGAGAAAGTACTGTGTTAAAAGAAAAGCATAAAATAGGGGTGTCAAAGCAAGCGAGTAGCGCGGATACAGTTTGTCGTTAGTCTCACGAAAGTTTTTCAATTATGCGCATAACACAAAACAATGAAATGTAGATCTTTAATGTTACCTTTTTTGATTACGTAAATTTATGTAAATTATTTTATATGCATGTTTTTAAGGTTTTCGAAGCCTTTTGATAGATTTGAAATCTTTCAAGTCAGTAGCAGTTCATCTGCCGAAGTAGAGTGCGCGTGCGCTTTTGCCAATAGCTGCTGATTTGACTTCGCCCATGCCAGACTTCTTCATGAAACATCGACAACTCTTTTAACGACAATAACTTCTCCATAGGTAAATGACAACTTCCAAGAGCATAATAACGGTATAAAGCTGCAAAGCCCTTCATTTGTAAGAAAAGGAAATAGGCATACCACAAATTCGCGGAAATACTAGGAATAAGAAGCTGATAATTGTATGCCCCGTTGTTGTTGTTGTAGCAGCATAAACATTCCCCATACTTACATACGGGAAATGCTGCTGGAGTGACAGTCCTTGGCCGGATATAAGTCCGGGTCGTTTCGGTAACGTAGAACCGACTGTCGTGCCCCGTCAATGCATTCGGCAGACACAGACATGGACACATGAATAGTGCACTTTAGCTTCGGGTACAAAAAAATATGTTTTCCTTAAAATCAACAGAAAATAGAAACAGTTTTAAAAAAAAGTATATAAACTAGCAAAAAATTGGCAGAAAGCAGACACAAAAAACAGAACAACCTAAAAACAAGTCAAAGAAAGTTGAAACTATTACCATTGGTCTAGAAAATCTTGTTCTAAATTTTAAGTTCACCAGTTACTCGATTCGAATGATTCTGCGGAAGATTTTTAGACCTTTGCAAGTTGGCAGCGGCGAATATCGCAGGCGATGGAACGGTGAGCTATATGAGCTTTACGACGACAGAGACATAGCGCAGCGAATAAAGACCTAGCGGCTTCGTTAGCTGGTTCATGTCGTCCGAATGGATACAAACCCTCCGGCTTTGAAAATATTCGATGCGGGACCAGCTGGTGGTAGCAGAGGAAGAGGAAGGCCTCCTCTGCGTTGGAAAGATCAGGTGGAGAAGGACGTGGTTTCACTTGGGGTGTCGAATTGGCGCCGGTCAGCACGAGAAAGAAACGACTGGCACGCTTTATTGAACTCGGCCAAAATCGCGTAAGCGGTTATCGCACCAATTAAGAAGAAGAAGAAAATTCAGTGAATGGCTTGGTAAAACTGTGATTTGTGAGATTTAAAGTACACAAATTAATATAAAGTCTCCAAATGCTGTTTGTTTACATTTTTACACGGAAGGCGCCAGGGCAAGAATGTGTGTGTGTGCGTATACTTTCTTATATTTGGTTGTTTCCATTGCTTTCGCCTACCCTTCTTCTTCACAAACAAGTAATTTGCCTAATTTGTGTTTATTTATTGATGGACTCTTACGACACGGCGAATTCTTAGGTAAAGAGAAGAACGGCAGTGCTCTGTTACGGCGAAGCAGATAAAAGGCGGCGGTATATTTTCAAAGGCGGCGCATCAAATGGCAGAGAGAGCGTGTAAGTATTTAAAGATATTTATTGAAAATTTAGTCCTTTGCAAATTTAAATTATTTCCGTATGAAGCATTTCTGTTCAAAATCTATAGTTCAAATGAAATTCTTCCTGGATTCCCAAAAACCTTGACTATGTATCCAGACTTAATAGAAGAAAACTAAACTAAGTGGTTCGTTCAGCTCGTAAGCCGCATCGCCCATTTAAGGGTTAAAATTCTGATTTTCGAGTCTCTACTTTTATCGTGTAATAAAGTAATGCTCAAATTTTAAATAAGTGATGCTCACTTTTATCCTGATTAAACAAACATAGTACCAAATCAAATGCAATGATTCCAATTGTTTAGGTCAAATGGTAAAAAGCTTCGCCAGTACGGTAGTGAAGTATCAGGCTTTTCTGTGCATGCATTGCATTTATAGGTGCCTTTACAAGAAATATTTACTCTAAAAAGTTCTATCTACTTAGCGAATATCCTTATATTCAGTAGATGTGGCAGAATACTTTGCTCGATCTAGATTAGAATATGCAAAATCTATCAAAAATCCTTGCCACAAATTTGCAATTCAGAGAACCGAACGTGTACACAAGCTGCTTAAATATATTCTCAAATTTAAATAATAATAAATTAAAATCAATTAATAAATTAAAATCTCAAATCCTATAAGTTCCGTCTGATTATAATTAACTTAAAGTCGCTAGAGCGTAGAAGGTCGATATTCTCACGATCTTTTGTTTTTAAAGTAATTAAAGGAGAAATTAATTGTTAATCTCTGTTACGGAGCATTCACTTTCATATCCATACTAGATATCTGCGCACGACTTACCCATTTAATCTCAAATTCCTTAACATGAATTATGCTCGTAGATGCGCGTAATAAAAACATTTTTCTAATAGCGGTCGCCCCTCGGCCGGCAATGGCAAACCTCCGAGTGTATTTCTGCCATGAAAAAGCTCCTCATAAAAATATCTGCCGTTCGGAGTCGGCTTGAAACTGTAGGTCCCTCCATTTGTGGAACAACACAAGACGCACACCACAAAATGTGGAGGAGCTCGGCCAAACTCCTAACAGAAGTTTACGCGCCAATTATTATTTTTTTTTTTTATTTATGCGCGTAGAGCTCTTATAGACCGCGCACTAAGATAATTTAATATGATCGCGAGTTCTGCGAAGTGAAGCCCAAAACAAATAAAAGTGAGCTAAAATAGAACCGACAGAAGCTTTGATCTGATAACTTCGAGCTCCTTTATTCCAAATAGTCCCCTCTGGCCTACAAGCTTTTCGAAAGAGCGTTTCAGCTCATTGACCGGAATATCCGTCAGGATCTCGGTACAAGCGTTTTGGATGGCCTCTAAGGACGCGAAACGTTTTCCTTTCATGTCCAAATAAAATTTTCCGAATAGGTGGAAGTCACAGGGAGCCATATCAGGTGAATAGGGTGAGTGATTGATGGTTAAAATGCGATTTCTAGTCACAAAACCAGTCACTGGATTATCATGCAATAAGCGCCAACTTCCTCCTTCGCGGAATTCACACCGAATTCGGCAAATCCGATGCAACAAACGCTTCAAAACGCCAAGATAGAAAATTGCTTTGACGGTTTGGCCCATTGATATGAACTACTTTTGGACAATTCCTTTGGAATCGTGAAAATAAATGAGCATCGACTGGATTTTTGACTACTCAAAATGCGATTTTTTGCGTGGTGACTCGTCTGCGGCCTTCCATTCGGCACTTTGACGTTTAGTTTCAGGTTTTTGTTGGAAACACCACTTTTCATCACCAGTTACAGTGTTGTGAAGGAAGTTCTCGTCTTTTATCGCCTCTTAAATGAGGTATTTCGAATGTTGAAATCTGAATAATTTTTGGTCCTTAGTTATCGATGTTTTGGAAATATTCAACTCCGATTCCATGAATTTCAACGATGATTGCGGTTAATTTCTAATAAATTTATGAACAATTTCGATGATTTTGGGCGGCCTGTATGTTCATTGTCATTTATGTACTCACTACCATCTCTGAAACGTGTAAACCACTCATGAACACTGATACGAGATAGACAATCATCGCCATAAACTTTTTTCATCAATTCAAATGTTTCGGTAAACGTTTTACCGATTTTAAATCAAAATTTGGTATTAGCTCTTTGTTCGAAACTCATTTTTATACCGATGACACAAACATACTGACACCTTAGACGCAATCACTTCTCATCCACTAAACCGAAAATCACCGAGCTTTCACTGGAAGTCAGCGAGGGATGTAACTTCCAACGCACTAACTCATTAAAAAGATGGCGCCATCAAAAACATTTTTATGACGCCAGTACCTTGTTTATTTTAGACTTGACCTTAAGTTCCGCTTGACGCATCGCTGTAAAGAATGAATTTTATGACTTTCTAAGCTTTTTTTAATTTATTTATTTAACTATCTGTCGTAATTTAAGCTCATATTAGCTCTAAGTGGTCTGTAAAAACTATAGTTATGTTCTAGACGTATAATAAACGAAATTCAATAAGCTCCTTGGCTCATTTTGCAACTCATTTTGAAACTCAAAATTCTAAATAGATTTCTTCAAATCCACGTAAATTTTTGCTTTAGTCGCTGTAATGCTATTCTCTGATTCCCAAATCAGCAAGTTTCCATAATTAACTTCTTAAATGAGTCATTCCCATATACAAACATGTCTACACACAATTTATGTACATTTGTATGTAAGTTATTTGGCGATGTCCTACGTCATTTCCCGCTTTTATGAATATTTCAGAAGTTTTTATCTGTCGTATGTGGAATTAATACTTTACATATCAAGGAATTTTACGAGCAGCGCACTATAAATTTTTTGCACAAAACAATCGTAAAATTAATGTACACGTAAAGATATGTACGTATGCATGTACGAGTATGCATGAGGATCTAACAGATACGGCTTCATTCAACAAAACTGTCTGGCAAGCGGCACTAGTTTGCGTACATCTACACGTACAAGCACCTACATAGGTATATGTGTGTAGTGGAAGTGTAGGTATGTAGTAGAAATTTTGTATTTTAGCAAAGTAAACGCAGAGAATTCGGAAATCTCGCCAAGGAAATAGTAAATCTAAACCATACACCCCCGTATATCTGTGGAAGCGTTGCACTTGTGGCAAAAGGGGATTTCGTGATTTCGTGTTACGAGTATTTCGCATGTTTTCTTTTTAGTTTTAGTTTCAGTTTTAGTGGCTATCTTTTGAGATTTTGTTTACAGTCATAAAAATATTGAAATATTTTACGATCCATGTTGAAATTATCAGATGGTTTTATGACTATTTTGCTTAACTAAAAGAAATTATTTGCAAAAAATAAGCAAATGAGTAGCCCCTGCATTCTGAATGCAAAATGGTGTGAAACAGATTTCAATATTCTTAGATATACATATGTTTGTATGCGGCATGTGCTTATATCCATATATAATTCACTATCTATGGGGCAATTGCTAGAGAATTTCTTAGGAGCTCGTGAAATGGATTCTTTATTGGATTCAATAATTTTCGCCTTAATCACCTAGAAGTGAAATTTTTAGGATTTGCTTGTAGTCAAATAGAAAGCGAAAATTGAATCAGCACTAAAAAAGAAAATATTGTTGTTATATGTACGATATACATGCGATGGATGGTGGCGCCTAGCGTTCCACAGTTACTTTGCTCTCAGCGAATTTGACAATATCCACTGATTTTTGTGACTAGGGGGACGTGCAATTGGTGATTGGTGCGACCAGATTACCATTTGCGTAAATTTATTGAGCAATTTTTTGGTCTCTAGCTTCGGGCTTTAATTTCTTCTTCCTTACATTTTTCCTACCTTTTTCAATTAATAATATAAAAATAAGTCGGGGTTTCCTTCCAGACGGTATAACTCCAGAACGCACGAACCGATTTACACGGTTTTGCATTCGTTGGAAACGTCTCGGGCTTCGTGAGGTTTATAGCGTGTACTCTGCTCAGTTAATTTCATGTGACATTTATTATGCGCACATTCTTTCAAACGCTAACTTAAAACCGGTATTGTGTTCACTGTGAAATTGTGAAATTGAGGTTAAAGTTGTGCGTTTCCTTACAGTTCAATTGGAAACCATCAAATCAATCACGTGTATTGTGCAAATTTTTATTCAACTTCAACAGCAGGCATTTGTCCTTAAGGTGGTAAGTTGAACTATGTAAATTATGTGGATCGTGCATTTGAGGTTAAATTCACCAGTCTGTCCATAGTCCAAAATGCCGAGAGGACGACGTGCGAACATCGGCCGCCGCACAAGACATGCAAGCCAGCAATAAGTGTATTCACAGAACTTAAGCGAAGAAAGACAAAATATAATAAGAGAAAATGCCCGATTGAGACAACGCGTGAGCACACGAAGATCATTGGCATCATACAATCGCTTGGCATCCCAATATGATCCCACTGCGAGCTACAGTGATGATGACAATTTAGATATTGGACCAATGACGACTGTATGCCGATATTGCAATGCGTTAAAGTTCAAAAGAGAAACGGCTCGATTGTGCTGCGCAAGTGGAAAAGTCAAACTGGATCCATTACTCACACCACTGCAGCCACTGAAACCATTGTTCGATGGAACTGATCCCGATCTCAACCATTTTCTTCAACGCATCCTTGAATACAATAACTGCATTCGCATGACTTCCTTTGGAGCTAATATCATTCGAGAAGGCGGCTTCATGCCTACTTGCAAGATACTCGTAAAAGATACAACACACATAACCAATCACTCACACCAATCAATCACACCAACACAATACAACTGCAACACATAACAACTACACATACACCACACACTACACCATCACACGATCAGAAGTCACAGCGTATTCTTCAAAAATAAATAAATTAATTATTCTATCTCAATTGTTTGCCATCACAGATACCAGAACAAGTATATCATTTGCATGGTTCAATGGTGCCAACACCAGATGAACCGCATCAATTTCTGCAAATAAATATATTTCATTTCGTCGTTGGTGGATCAGCTGAAGGTGCGGTGCAATATACAGGGAACACAACAGTTAAAGAGACGAATTATTGAACAGTTGCAAGCATTTTTTCACGCTAATAACGCTGTGGTTAATATGTTCAAAACAGCATTGGAACGCATGCCAAAAAAAATTAGAAAATCATTGTTTTTCACATGAGCAGCTATACGTTGCGTGTTCACGAGTTGGGAAACCATCCGCTTTGTTTGTGTTAGCGTCAGACTAAAGAACAAAAAATGTGGTTTACCAAAGCGCACTTCAATGAAACGGATAATTTGCGGCCACGCTTCGATTCAGTATTTACTTTGGCTTCACTTTCATTTTTTACTTAGAGAAGTTCAACTAAATTACACTTCATTTTAGTAATCGAGATGAATTCATTAATATTGTGAAATGAAATAAAATTTTTCCTTTTCAAATATAAAACAAAAAAATCAGTTTTCTTCAACTTTTAATCCCCAAACTAAATATTACAACGAAATGTTACAGAACGAACCCATCTGGTGGCGAAACGGAGTTCGTCGGGACTGCTAGTGTAAAATATAAATTTTTTAAAACTTAGTTCCATTTAGCTTTACTTGTTTCTGTCATCTGGTCACATTGTCATCAATTGCGATTATTGTTGGTGTTGGTGATTATTCGCGTGCTATTTGTGTGTGACATTTCTTCGCTTTACTTACATTATTTTTTCCAAGTTCGTTCTTCTTCTTTTCCTTCGAAAAGCCAAATCTATTGTTCGCAACTGCAGTTTTGCCTAGTTTTTGGGCATAAAAAAGCACTAAAATGCCCATTTAACCAAAATAAAATGCCAATTACTTAAAGAATTTTGTATGCGTGGCAAATTGTCTTTGCTGCGCGCGTTGTTTTAAAATAAATGTGCTATGGTTATTTACAAAAAACATACACAGAAACAACAGAGTTTAACAAATTCATCCTTGCATTCAAAACTTGCGTTAAATGAATTTCTTAAAAAAAAACGCGCGAAAAACTCTTTCTTGCTATTATTAAGAGATACCCCCTGGTCTAGAAATTTGACAAAATCGATTTTTTTTCATATTTTCAAAGTTTAGACCTTCAAAAATATGTCCTTCAACGGATTTTTTAAAATTCGAATTAGTTTCGAAGATACAGCGGATTTTGTGACGTGGCGTCTAAGCCGGCCGAGTGGAGCGAATCGCACAATGAACGGCAGATGTTACCGGACGACTTGAGGACTCGTTCTTTCCAGCAAATCTTTTGTATCCCACACAACCTGTAATTATTCTATACATATATATATATACTTTATACTTCTATAATATATACCTGGAAATATATCGCCGATTAATCCAGAGTGATTAGTAAATATTATGATCGAAGTTATTCTATTGGAATTGTTGCTGAAACTTCAAACGCGATTTTCTCAAAACTACTTTTTTTGAGATGGTCGTCATGATAGCTCAAGTTCTACTTGACCAATCGCTTTGAAGTTTGATAAGAATTATTTATTATTTATTATACATCTGTCTATCGCGCCTGCCTCGGATTTTGAAAAATTTAAGTTTCAAGTATTCTTAAAAAATTTGAAAAGGTAAAAAAAGAGGGTAAACAAATGTTTTTTTCTTGAACTTGATGCCATTTTGTGAATTTTTTTCTTTGATTTGGCGTAAACCGATAGCGACATCCTAACTAATGAAGATTTTTTTTAATTTGTTTGTTTTAGATCACTACAACGGTTGGAGTCACGTCAACCATGGAGCACCGTTTTTTATGTAGTCCCCACTCTGCTGGCCTGTAAATCCACGATTTATTTTATTTTCTTGTTTTTATTATTTTTTTTTATACTTTTCCAATATTAATAAAAACCATAAAAAAATGGATTGTAAAAATGTTTTTCATTTTTTTTATCTTAGTTTCAAAATTAAGGCGTCTAGACCAGAATATCCCCTTAAAGTCCTGTAGCAACGAGTACCTTCGTTTTTCAAAAGGGTACTTATGGTTTCTTCAGTATTATTTGGTATTTTTCTGTTTTTTTATTTTTACCGTGAATACACCTGTATGACTTTAATTCGTATTCAGTAAATACAAGGCTTTTTAAAATTTATAAATAAGGATTTAAATGTTAAGAAAAGTTGATAGAGGAAGATCCAATATTCTTGTATAACCTCAAAAGGAGTAAAAAATGAGATTTGCACTTTCAAAACATCAAATTTTATAAGAATCGACAAATTTTCAATAGCACTGAAATCTTCACAGCACAGGCTTTAAGAGTGGCTATTTTAATTTTTTTTTACTTATAACATTTTTTTTTAATTTACAATTCTGGTTGATTTAAATTTAAAAAAAGAAACAAATAACAAACTCAAAAATTCTCGTATTTTGGTTATAAAAAAGCGCTTAATTTATTGCAAATAGCAAAGGTTAGCAATTTTGCAAAACTACACTAGTGGGACGTCCAGCATTCTCTGATGGGCGCAATCTTGTTTCTATCATTCTTGCGATATGCGTAAAGGGCCTTTCAAAAGAGACGCCTAGATGTCGGTAGTTCATAATTCCTAGGCGGTAGCTTTTTTATGCCATCTTTGACATTTGTTAAGTAGACAAATGAGCAATTCGTAAAGTGCGATAATATTGCAAAATTGGACACCATTTGAATGGGAGCGGCTGGTGGTGAAAGAGTTTCGCGTATAATTGGTGAATGGGTTAGCAAAGGTTACATCCTCCCAATAATTCGATATACTCTATATGCCTTCCACAAGTGCCCTCAAGCACCTCTAATGCACATCTGGTAATCACAATCTTCTCATTTCGCGGGAGATGAGCTCATCCACCCAGCAGTTGCAAGCAAGCAATTTACAAACAGTTGCGCTTCATGTGGAGCTCTCACAGAGTACTTCTGTACCAATCTTTCTGCCTCCGAACGGCAGATGTTTTTAATGATAACATTTTTCCCGCAGAAATACACTCGTAGGTCTGTCATTACCTACCGAGGGGTAACCGCTATCAGAGAAAACCTTTTCTGCCATTTGGTGCTACATGACCAGAGTGGTTTGTTCGCTACCGATTGGTAGTCACGCATAAACCCATTTGGCTACGACGATCGCCGTTAGTTTGGATAAAATTTGTGCAATATATTGAGGATCGTCGGGAAATAGTCCAACTTTAAAGTCGAAAACAAACAAAACAATTAATTTATTGAAAACCGACTAACATTCCGTTTCTGAAACTGAAAACCGGTTGTAATTATCTTGTCTAGAACTGCAAATATCATTAGTGATATTCTGCGAACATTCTCAAAAAATCTTCCGCCCGCTAAGAGGTTAATGCTAGTGAGCAAGTGTTCGCCAATTCACATAAGCAACGGCACTTGCGGCTAATTTCTCTGTTTTGAAACTAAATATTTTCTTTATTATTCCATATTTGGTGCTGCAACAAACCACCTTAATCAAAAAGTTTCCAGAACAAACGCCAGGTGACGCTCTAAGTTAACTGATTTGAGTTCTAATTTCTGTTTTTTGTTAGATTGCCACATTTGTGATTAACATTCCTGTCAAAATTATATCGCCATTACTTGACTTTAACAGTTACGCAAACTTGAGTAAATCTACCACTGCATTTGTTTTCGATTGGTTTACAGTTTGAAAATTAGTGACAACGAATTTGATTTGAATTCGCAACGAGTTGGTATTAAATTTTACTTTAAAAATGGTTTGAATGGTGCAAAAACCATATAGAGAAACTGCTTCGGCAAAGACACAAAGACAAAGAAAACAGCCGTTTACAGATGGCATGAACGCTTCAAAAGAGATCGTGAGTCCATCGAGGATGACGAACGTAGGGGTAAGCCATCATAGTCTAAGAGCTCATGACCAAAAAACCCAACATATTTTATACTTCTTGAAATTTTGTGTCAGATTAGTTTTTTAATACTAGAATCGATATCCGGCGGGCTGGCTGCTCAATAGCGGTCTTAATTATGCATTTTTAATTTTTTTAAATTGTTAATAAGCGTGTCTTATAGCCTTAACTTACATCTAGATAGATAATCACAAATCTTATTTAAATTGCATACCGTTGTCTGTTTGAGGAGTTCCGTTGGTTTGATGCTTGAGAAAAAGGATGTTCTGATATTTTGTAGGGAAGGACAAGTATCTATCAGATGAAGTGTAGTAAATTCGTTGGAGCCACAAAAAGGGCATGTAGGCTTCGGTGAACCGCTGAGCAGGTGGGCATGTGTCATGAGTGTGTGACCGATTCTCAGTCGAGTAAAGGTTTTTGCTTGGTGACATAATGCAGATGGAGGGTAGATATTTTTTCCCCCAAAGGGGTTAAAGTTTTTATAAGGAGATAAGCTGATAAATGTTCCATTTAGTTGCTGCGTTATCTGCGGCAAGTTCTTTCGCTAGTATCTTTATGTCATTTCAAGTGATATAGTTAAATGTGTGTAGAGGTTCCTTATTCGCCTCTTTCGCTCTCTTGCCAGCTTTTTCGTTACCATTTATCCCAGAGTGCCCAGGAATCCACATAATTTTGATTGCACCTGTGTGTATTGAAATTATATTGCGGATTGTTGTTATAATCGGGGTGTCATTTGTGGGGTTTAAGATAGCTTCGATTGAGGATTTGCTATCGGTGCAAATTAAGTGCTTGCTACATTTCTGGGAGGCAAAGATTACTGCTTCAAGTAGCGCAGCTGCTTCAGCTGTAAATATTGAAGTGAATTCAAGAATACTATTATATTATATAAACTTATATTTTGAATTTTCCGAATATATTCCGGGAACTTTTTGTTCAAGATGGTATTTACTGGCTATAAATATGCGGTGCTTGTAATTGTTAGTTAATATCCTCCCCCTGTTTTAGGTCGTAAAAAGTAATATTAGCAAGATGTTTCCCCAAACTGCAGTTTGTGGCTAAATGACACAAATGGCTGGTGTATTTTTGTAACCATATATATATATTATAAATATGTGTGTGCACATAGCTTGGTATTAAAACAAGCAGGCAGAGGCGTACTAAAGGCACTGGATGAATACAAAACGGATACTCTTGTAACTATCATTTTATGCTTGCTTTAGTTTATGAAGTCCTCTCCCCTTTCGACATATATTTGCACCTCACTTCCTTTATATTCGCCACTGCTCTAGCAAAGTGGAATTTCAGACATTACCCGCTTTCTTTATATTTGCAAACATTTGCCAACATTTGCTCATACTTTTATCATATAAATGTTTATCTTACGCGCCTGAGTGTTTTACGTTGCTTCCCTTCCAAATTGTTTCTTGCCTTACGCCATGTTTGGGTTATCTTTTGCATGCTTAACGCTATTTTATGGTTTTAATAAAATTATTTTTCATATTACGGCACTGCTTTCTCCCCGTTTATTACATCTTTACTTCCACACATTTCCACTCTTTCCCACTACTTTTTTAGTCTGTTCGTTTTACGTGCTTTTACATGTTTTGACTGGGCCGCATTTTTTATCAGGCAAAACTTTTTATTGCTTATTAAAATACTGCGCGTTTATATAATATTTACTCTTATGTACATATATAAGTGAATTTTTCATGATCAGTTGCATATAATTTATGCTGTATTTCGGGATAGGTAAGGGCTTCTGTGCAGCCGTTGTAGTTGAGTGGTTTTCTGCAAGGCGAATTGAGTACTGATGGTGGCGTCTTCCAAAAACAGTTGCTTTATTTTTCGTGGTTTTGAAAGATTTGTCGTCAGGTCCCTTACCAATACAAAACAAATCAAGGCGAATTCAGTACTGATCTAACATCAAACATCTTTTGAAACCAAACGAACAAAACACACATAAGGGGAAGATATTGAATGCTTGTGAAAACTCAGTGAATGGCTTGGTAAAACTGTGCTTGGTATGACTTAAAGTACATAAACGAACGAAAACGAAGAGCCGCATGTAAAACTGTGAAAGCTCAAATGAATGTAAAGGCTGCAAATGCAATTTTTTGCGTTTTTATGTGGAAGATGCCGTTCTTTTGTTTGGTAGTCTCTAATGCTTTCGCCTACTCTTCCTATGCACAAACAAGTAATTTTCCTTTTGTTCGTATATTCTTTGGCTCTGGCGATACAGCGAATTTGGAAGGCGCAACCATATATTCTATCATAGATAGTTTTTCTGTTGATTTAGCACATGATGAAATGGAGCTCCATCTTTTCTGCGCTTTCCTGAGAAATAATTTGTGCAGTTCCCTTTTAACAACTATCAGAGGAATGCCGATGACCGGGTAGAAGGTCTCTGAGACCAATTCAGTTCCCTTCCTGGCAAGCTCATCAGCAATTTCATTTCCCTCTATGTTTCTATGTCCTGGAACCCAGATCAGAGAATTGATGCCTGCACACCCAAGAGATTTGATCGTCAGATTCGTACTAGCCCTGTTTAGAGGGAAAGTAGAAATATCGTAGGTATACCGACAGGCCACAATTTGTAAGCGGCACACGCATACAAGATGGGAATTGCAAACAATGGTAGCTGCAGATTTTGCAATGAACTGGAAGAGATGGAAACTCTTGAACACCTTCTATGTTCTTGCCCTGCATTAGCTAGAAACCGAATGAAATGTTAAGGAGCTCTCCAATATGAGAGGTTAGAATGTCTCTCGGGGTTAGAGCTTCAGAGCTTACTTAGACGCAGACTTATTACAAGAAGCCTACTACATGGAAACGTACGGGTCAAGCTCCATCTGGTACCACTAAGGACCAGTAGGTCTATGTGATGACTTTCAGCCAGCCAGATCAACCTAACCTAACTTCACCTTATCGGTGTAATAAAATTCTGTATGTATAGCACAACATATAAAGAATTCAATGTCTATTTTAAGTATTCCGAAATATTCTTTTTTTTCTTATATATATAAACACATACACACGTATGTACATATATACTTGTACATGAGCAACCAACACAAATACCAACCAAACTGTGGCCTTTTTGTTGACTTAACCATCACTAACTTACAAACACATGTACTCTACCTATACACATACATGCACATATGTATATACATGTGGATATTGCCAATGCAGCCATGGCATCAATACCGTTATCGTCATCGCGTGGTCGTCATCACCATCGTTGTTGTCGTCGATTGACAGATTGCAAATTGATTTTCATGCCAGTGTCAAAATTCTGTCAGCCCACAAGACCGAAAGGCAAAACGCCATTTGACATGAATGAGTTCGAGCATAGTGTATGACAGAGAAACAGTACGGCACTAGTACTAGAATGGTAGTGGGAGGCTGAGAATAAAACGGAATAAAGGGAGATTTTGTGAAAATGTAGAAGAAGGTAAGGAAGAGGCAAGCACGATGTGACTGGTATATGTAGGTGGTGGCGGAGGGTAGTGTATCTGCAGTGAATGTGCGCATAGTTGAATTGCAGACGAAAAACAAATGTATGTATGTATGTATGAATGCATGCAGCCTGTAGAGAAAAATAGTTACTTATAGGTAGGCTGTATGAATAGCTGGCATTTCAGCACTTGTGAATCAGTCTGATCCGATCTGTACTAAGGAGATCATTTCCATACGAGCCTAAGCATACTTAGTACCTACATACATATATTGGCCTAATACAATATGATTGTGTATGACAAATGTGAGTATTCTACAGCCGCAAATGTAAGATCTCCTTTGTCAAGTGTCAGAGTGGTGCAGAATTCCACTGTTCACCGTAATCGATATGACGGCTTCTCCAGTGGCTTGTCAGATACAGTCAGGCTCGACGGGTCAATGGAAAACGAATTACTTTCTGTTAGTACATACAGTCAGCGTCTAAAGAAAGTGTAGTTATTTTTTAATTAAAATAATCTTTTATAAAAATATAGTCTATGCTACAGCAAAATTGTAAAACACAAAAACAATTACAAAAATCCGCAATTTTTCATCAAAATTTCAAATTTTTTAGTCAGAGAATTTCTGGAAAAATTTCGAGTATATAGTTTTATACAAGGTGAAGTCCAAAATAAACAAGACTGGCGTCATAAAAAGGTTTTTGATGGTGTCATCTTTTTAATGAGTTAGTGCGTTGGAAGTTTCATCCCGAGCAGACTTCCAGTGAAAGCTTGGTGACATTCGGTTCAGTGCAAGCGAAGCTATTGCGTCTAAAGTGTCAGTATGCTTGTGTCATCGGTACAAAAATAAGTTTCGAACAAAGAGCTAATATCAAATTTTGTTTTAAAATCGGTCAAACATTTACCGAAACATTTGAATTCATGAGAGGTTTAAACGTTTCAGAGATGGCTGTGAGGATATAAATGACAATGAACAAAAACAGTAATCACCGAAAACTCCATCAAAATTGTTGGTAAATTTATTAAAAATTAACCGCAATCATCGTTAAAACTCATGGAATCAGAGTTGAATATCTCAAAAACATCGACTTATCGCATTTTAACGCATCATTTGGGCTTACGAAGGGTCTGTGCACATTTCATTCCGCACAAGTTAACTGAGGACCAAAAATTGCTCAGAATTCAACGTTCGAAAGACCTCTTTAGAGAGGCGAGAAAAGACGAGAACTTCCTTTACAACATTGTAATTGGTGACGAAACGTGGTGTTTCCAATATAAACAGAAAACTAAGCGTCAAAGTGCCGAATGAAAGGTCTCAGACGAGTCACCACCCAAAAAATTAGGAGAAGTCCAAAATCAAGTCGATGCTCATTTAGTTTTACGATTCCAAGGGAATTGTCGACAAGGAGTTCACGCCAATAGGCCAAGCCGTCAATGGAATTTTCTATCCTGGTGTTTTCAAGCGTTTGCTGCATCGCATTCGTCGAATTCGCCCTGAATACCGCGAAGGAGGAAGCTGGCGCTTATTACATGATAATGCACCATCTCTTCGATCCACTCTTGTGACTGATTTTTTGACTAGAAATCGCGTTTTAACCATCAATCACTCACCGTATTCGCCTGGTATGGCTCCCTGTGACTTCTATCTTTTGGGCATGAAAGGAAAACGTTTTGCGTCCATAGAGGCCATCCAAAAGGCTTGTACCGACATCCAGAAGGACATTCCGGTCAATGACCTGAAACAGTTTTTCGAAAAACTTTTACATCGCACAAAACAGTGTATCAAGGCCAGAGGAGACTATTTTGAATAAATAAACTCGAAGTTATCAGAACAAAGCTCCTGTCGTTTCTATTTTAGCTCAGTCTTGTTTATTTTGGACTTCACGTTGTTGTCCATTGAATTTTGATAAAGTGCAAATTTCTAGTGAATCAAAAATAGCGTTAATTTTTTTGATACGTTTTTCTGCCGACACGGTTGGGTGTTTTCCTCCATATAAAAAAAATGTCGAGCGCCAAAAGCAATGAGTGCCCATTTCGTTCATATTCGAAACCGTCAAACACCAACAGATCTTGCAAAATCTATGTAATTAATTGTCAGCTATTCGAATTTGTCATTGTTTTAATGACTTGTTTTAAATGCTATGTACTAGGCTGTCCAACAAGTTTGCGGTTCGAAAAAAAATCACAATTTTATGGTTTTAAATACACTTTATTATTTACTATAGGCTCCCTGAACATCAATATACTAATTCCAACTAGATTCCAGTTTATGAACTCCATTCCTGGGGTGGGAATATATAAGGGTTGCAAAATACGCTCCACAGCTGTTAGAATAGGTTAGGTTGTAGCGGTTGTCCATTGTAGGACGCACTCAGGCTCATGGCCCATTGTGACGCCGCGTGGAGAACTAGCCCTTATCCCTCCTGAAACCAATGTGTACTATTCAAAAATTTCGCATGATCCGTAATTTCGACAAGGCCGAGGTCTTCTAATTCGTTAAAGAAATGTTCGTCTACGTCTGGGTAGAGCAGGACAGTGAAACAGAAGGTGCGGGATCGTCTCTTCCTCTTCCTCGTCTAGAAAACTGCTGCAGAAGTCATTTGTTTGCACACCCATTCTCAGGGCTTTCCTACCGATTAGGCGGTGCCCCGTAATAACTGAAATGAGTGTGTTAAGACTGTGCTTATCTCTTCTTAGTAGAAGTTCTGTGCGTTTAGCATTGAGAGTCAGCCACATCTGTCGGGCTATTTTGCAAGTGGCTTCGTTACGCCATCTTTCATTCGCTACTCTTACAATTTCCTCGCGGATACCTAGTCTACATGTTTGCAAGGGTATACCTATATCATTGTCTATGTACTCATCAGTCAATTTGGTACCGATTTTCGCTAGTTCATCGGCTCTGCAGTTCCCCTCAATGTCGCAATGGCCAGGAACCTCCCCAGCTGTTAAGACCTCATAATTTGAATTTCTGCAACGATTTCAATGCATTAATCTTTTGGTATGGAAACAGATGGAAGTCGCTAGGAGACAAATCTGGTGAATATGGTGGATGCTCCAACAGTTCGAGCTTTAATTTATGGATTTTAACCATTGTCAAAATGCTCTTGTGACACGGTGCATTGTCCTGATGAAAAATAATTATTTTTATTTTGTAAACTGGGTATTTTTTCACGAATTGTTTCGTTCGGCTGGTCTAGAAGATTGAAAAATATTCAGAATTTGTTGTTTTACCAGTTTAGAAATAATTCACAAGCAAAAGAAACTAAAATACATTATCAAATTTTGATTCGAATACAGAATACAGACAACAAATTATTTTTGTAATATAATTTTCATTCATATCGCATTACAGAATAAACCCTCAGGGTGTTATTTTCGCTCAGTGACTAACTACTTGGAGGTGCCTGTTCCCGAAATAAGAGAGAGATATCATAACAACTTGTGTGTACTGATCTGAGAATGTTCTTGACATCCTTGACTTGCCATGCAACACTAAAATATATATATATTTTTTCTTCTTATTCACTCCTCTCGGCCTCGACAAGACTCTTCCATCGTACACGGTTCTGTGCAGTTGTTTTTGCACCGTCCCATGAGATGTAGGGGTCTGCTAGTTCAACCACAGCATACACATTCTCCAAGTGTTTTTTGGTCGACCTCTACTCCTTTGCGGGTTCCAGTCCAGTGCCTTCCTCCACACTAAAAAATATACCTGTTTAAAATGGGTGGGAATAAAGTCAGTAGCTGGCTCTTCCATTTTAGCATCTGTGGTTGAGCCCAATTGATCCTTTAAGTATCGATTACATTTCCAATAATTAAAGCCGGCTTTTCTATTGCATTTCGCAGACGTCATATTTTTCCTATAAGGTATTGCGAAAGTACGGTGTAGTGCATCAGCGGTAGGCACTTATATATTGGCATGCAATCCGATATACATATGCATGCATGCGAACGTCAATACATACAAACATGTCACCACATTAAGCGGTGACTTGTCAAAAATGTCATTCAAAATGCCTCTACCACACAGAACTTCAATTTTCCTTGTTGGTGTGGTAGATATTGTGGTTGTGGCTTTTTCCTTTGCTATTTTGGGGAAAATTGCTGTCATGTGTGAAAAATGTTATTTGAACTCCAAATACTAACAACAACAGCTACTGAGTGTTTTAACCAAAAACAACGGCATTTACTTAGCAAACATTTGCACAAATTGTAAGAGCAGCATTCGCAAATTTTCCAAAAATTCAATTGACGACGGAATCACAATTGGCAAATACGAAAAGTAGTTGTTTAGGGGGCTCATAAAGCGCTTCAAAATAATTGGGAGGGTACATTATCGGTGTTACCCTGTCGTCATTCGAACTACAAGCAGATTACGAAGCACTGGCTTTATATGGATTGGTACCCGCCCGAGTTAAATCTCAAGTCATAGTCAGTTTTCGTGATCTGCGTTTGCGAATGAATGATTATCTGCTCTTACTATATTTCTCGAGTTTAACCAGCATCTCATCCATTTGGCATTACCTCAGGGGCAGTTAAGGCGTGGATAAAAAAAACCACCCATCAACTAAAGGTTTGAAGACAGCAACGAGTTGTTAGTTGGTGCGTTTAATACTAGTCTTTAATGAGATTTTCTAAATTTTCCATACTGGGAGAGATAGGTATGTGAGTATTTATGCAGATATGTACGTATGCGTGTATGTTTCTGATCAAAGGAGCTAAAAATTAATTTAGCCAGCTTTCAATAATACGCCACAAACATGCCCTCAAGTTAGGGAATACTCCATTCATAGAGACGTGTACGTGTGGGTGTGATTGCGACTGTGCGTGTGCATAAGAGAGCTGTCAAGTTGACGTAAACACATGCACCCACCATAAGTGACAGCAGTAACAACAACAAAAACATCATACATAAAAGGGCCAGTACACAGCATCCATATCGAGTACGCCTGGCTTGCCTTTTTATTGCTGTCATGTTGTTGTGCAGTTAGTGGTGTTATTGTTGTTGCGCTTTACTATGCGAGATATATTAAATTTTTCTCTTCTTCTCTTTCACTACTTCATTCTTTCACTCACTTTCACCAATTGCTGTACTGCCAATGTGAGAAATGTCATCTGTTTATGATGGCTTTTTGACATCTCGTTATTGAAGCCGACGTAGTCTAAGTCGTAGAAATTGTGGGGTTCCACCATTGCACGCCGCACCATATGATGCCTGCTAAAATGGAGTGAAATAGCAAATAACATTCCTTTCTTTTACTGAGTCCCGCTACAGAGAAGGAGGCTGTCAATTTGCTTTGGCGGGGTTGTTATTGGTACTTTCTTGCAGTCAGGCATATCACAGCGCTGAAAAATTTGTTCCTTACAATTATTTCACGTGTGTGGCTTATTCCCGTGCATATGTAAATTATAGGTGCTTATTTGTTTTGTGCTTGAAATCATTTTACATTTTTTGAGTTTTTGACAATTACATTGATTGAGTAAGCGTCGGTAAGCTTTGACAAGCCGATACCTTTGGCTTGATTGTAGTTATAATGGCATTATTTCATATGATACTCGGCTTTGTAGAATGTGGAAAGTGTCTATCCAGTGACCTTTTCTCAAACATCCAGGGGCATGGGGAATGTAGAAAAAGCAGGCGTGAGTTATTCAGCTGGATAACAAGTATTGGGTAAGGTGACGCAAAATTAATCTTCCGATTTTATTATTTGATAAATTTGCAACATCCCGAGTTTTTGTTTTAATTTTATCGTAGTCGATTATCATAGTGGATCAAGTGTGGGGGCCGCCGTAGCCGAATGGGTTGGTGCGTGACTACCATTCGGAAGTACGTAAGTTCGAATGAAATACCAATGGATAGAAAAAAAAACTCCGATTGTATTTTTGCCATGAAAAAGCTCCTCACAAGAAATCATTTGCCGTTCGGAGCCGGCTTAAAGCTGTCGGTATCTCCATTTATGGAACAACATCAAGACGGGCGCCACAAATAGGAGGAGGAGCTCGACCAAATAGCCGGACAGGGTGTAAGCGGCAATTAAATATAAATAAAGTGGAGTAAATTTGCCTCATAGATAATGGCATAAGATAAAAAATTATTCCTGTTTTCCCGACGTGAAAATACTAGTAATTTCACAAATTCTCCTTTTTCAGTTATATCGTACGACACTTCTACGGTACGCTGCTTATACCATATTCCATACGGATTTCACGATTTTTTTTTGCAATAAAACCATTTCCGACCAGTTGATGCATTAATAGAGTCCTAACTTTTGACAACGCGCTTGAAGAAGATTAGACCCGACAGATGCAAGGAGCTTCTTCGGTGGCACGCGGGCAATGTTCATAAAAGTATTTCTTTCACAGATGATAAAATAGAAGTTTTTAATAAGCACAACGACAAAATCGATGCTAAAACTTCGAAAGACGCAAAAAATGTTGACCCGAGGGTTCAACGTGGCCACCATCCAGCCTCCGTAATAGTTTGGCGGGGAGTGTCTTATAAAGGCGTTACATCTGTTCATTTCTGCGAAAAAGGGGTTAAGATGGGGACAAAAGTGCGCCAGGAGGATGTCTTAGAAGGCGTGATGAAGCAATTGACCAGTACTCTCATCAATAGAGAGCATTGGATCTTTCAGCAAGATTCCGCTCCAGCCCATAAGACAAAAACCACCCAGCAGTGGCTAAAAAACAATATTTCTGGGCTCATAGCCACAGAAGTTTAGCCATCTGAAAGTCCAGATCTGAATCCATTGGAGTACAGTTTGTGGTCAGAATTGGAGATCATAGCCTGCCGAAGACTTCACGGAAATTTGGAGAGTCTCAAACAATCTTTGGTTCGCGCAGCGTCGTCAATATCCATGGAAACCGTGCGTGCTGCAAAAGCTGGATGGCCTAATCGGTTGAAGGCTTGTGTAAAAGCAAATGCTGACCATTTCGAATAAAAATTAAATTTTTTTTTAATATTTACATGATTAAATAAAACTAACTTCATTAAAAAAATATTACAATTTCATATTTATAACGGACTTAACTTGTAACAGAACTTATGGCAGGACTAGGTATATCAAGCTTCCAAACTTTTTTTTCATATGGGTTAAGAATTTTCATCCTTATAATTCACATTAGACCGGGTCGGTCACAGTACGAAAAACAGTTCTAAAAGTCCATCCCTTTATATAATACCGTCGAATTTCGTTACTCGTCGAATTTCGTTACTCACCCAATTTCGTTTTTCACCATAACTTGTGGCCAAACCTGGTAATATATCATCCTTCATCCTGGATTTTTCAGTTTGATGAAACAAAAACGATCTCTTAACGGATACAACTCTGGATAACTATGTGAAAACGGCTTCGGAGAATTAATGTCGGAGCCCCCTGCGAGGGCAAATATAGAAAGTATAGAGAATGGGGAAAAATATATACAGAGAACTCCTCAATATAAATATAGAACTGCTCTAGCCTAGAGTACTGACGTTTTGCTTTTGAAAATCGGATGTAAAATAATCAACTTATAATAAAAACTATTTCGACGGCTTCCAGAAGGATCGAAATCAATGTTTTATGGTGCCGAAATCATCTCAACTTAAACTTTAGATATAGGTAATGCCCTTTTATAACTTTTTTGTCGTATCGCAACTGATCCAGTCTAATCTGCTTTATATGGAAGAAAGTTTTCAACATCGTACCTATACAGTCTGTTACATGTCGATAAAAAATCAGAGCGTCCTGTTTCTTTTTCTGTGACATAGAAGGCGCCTCTGTCCTTCATGCTTTTTGTAAAAAGTCAGCTGTCTGTCAAATTTAGTTTTCAATTACGGTAGATACCTATGAAATGAGACTTTCAGCTATATATTAGTCCATACATGTCACTAGGAGTATTTTTAAACCTTCCCTAATGTCTTGTTTTTTTCATCTGTCATCTTCCAACAATATTCAGTTCATTGTTTGTTACGTTTCATACAACAATGCATTTTTGTCGCTCTTAAAAATGTCGAATTTCGTGCCTTCAAACTAAGATCTGCGGACATCGTTGATTTTTTGTTATCAATTGAAGAAAAACGCTTCTAAAGCTCATCAAATGCTTATATTTAGAAGCTTGTGGTGGGCATGCTCTGAGTAGAGCACAGTGCTTAAAGTGGTTTGAAAAATTCAGAAGTGGTGATTTAAGGAAGCATTGTTGGCATTTATAATCAAGGTGGCATAGCTTATTAAAGTTTCTTAGTTTTTTATCGTGCAATATTTGTATTTGAAATATTTCTTGGCTGCTAAAATTAGTTTTACGCTCCAAGTCAGTTCGCTTCTGTTCATTTCTTTGCATTGCCGATCGGTTATTTGCGGCACGCATTTATATGTATGTATCTCCCAATATCAACCCTACACCAGCATCCCTTCCCAGTTCATTGATGAGCTTCTCTTAAGTCTCTCCTTTGCTGCTGTCAATTTCGTTTAGTTTTCCACTTTGAGGTAGCTGTGGCAGCAACTATTGGCATCCAAGCACAACAGTTCAATATTTGCTTGTAATTGCTAAGCAACCAACAACAATTTTTACTGCTGTCTACGAGATTCTGCAAGTTTTCTGCTCCTTCAATTTGCTTTGGCTTGTATTGAATTTCTTTCAGCTGTCAACATTGATTTTATGCACTCACATGCCTCAACAGCAAACACTTAAGTGGTGTTGTTATTGTTGTTGCCTTTGCGTTTGATATTATTTTTGTTGGCACTTTCAGCATCTCTGCATACGGCTGTTTTCTTTCTACGGCTGCTGTCACTTCCATCAACATCCCGCCAGTGTTTGTTTGGCTTGCGTTTACGAGTTGGTTGTTGTTGTTTTTGTTGTTCGTTTGCTAACACAAAACAACCACAGCAACGACAGCAACGACAGCAACTCCATCATCATCGTCATTATTATTGTCATTCTTGTCGCTGTCATCGCCATTGCCATCGCCATCGCCATCGGTATTGCCATCATCACGGTTATTATTAATATTTTCATATTTGCTTTTGTTGTTGTGTAATTATTATAGCCATCTCTTGTGCATGATCCTTGTCAGTGTCAATTTGATCGTTTGTTAACCACAAAAACCACTTGTTTGTTTGCTGTAGTTGATTATTTTGACAAACTGTTAGATACCCCAGTGGAGTACGCAGCGCGAAGCGCGCAGCTTTTGAATTTATGGAGTGTTCTGTATCATAGATGAAAGGCGGATGCTGGTGCTTTGAGTTTGGTGCAACCGTTGACATTGATGCTTGCATCTATTAGATAGTATTAGAGTTGGTTTAGAGTAACATTACTTTGTGAAATTTGTCGCTTTCAGCGTGGCGATTAGCGTTTTCCAATAAAGCTTGCAATAAATCATCAAACGATTGGTCAAGGCAAATTTTATATTAGAAATAAGTCTTCGCATTGAGAAAAGTTACTAACGACCCTTTAAACAGGAAAATAATAATATTGTACTTAAAAAAACACGCAAACTTATTTTTTTTAGGACTCGGCAATACCAAAAAAATTACGAAGTTCACCAACGAGCAACGTTTTGGAAACTATCGAGTGGGCCATATGGCGTTTGCTTTTTGAACCACTTATTTGTTTGAGAATGGTAACACAAATGACATGTCAAATGTGTTCATAATTTACTTAAAGGTTTGACATTTACGAAATGGGACGCTGTACGCTTGAACAAAATTGGGAAATATTGAAAACCTATTTCCAAAGTGGTGAGTCTTCTTCTTTTTCCGCGCTTACAGTAAATCGCGCGCGTTATCGTGACATGCTCAACCAGTTTTTATTTCCAAAAATTGAAGAGGATGACATGGATGACATTTGGTTTCAACAGGACGCTGCAACTTGTCACTCTACCAAAGTTACACTCGAACTTTTGGCTACCATTTTTGAAAACCGAATAATCAGCCGAAATTCCGATATCAATTGGCCGCTTCGGAACTGTGACTTAAGCCAGTTGGACTATTTTTCTTGGGGAGCCGTTAAGGACAAATGCTATGCGAACCATCCAGAGACGATTGATGCTTTAAAACACGAAATCGAAGTTGCCATTCATGAAATTGGAGCCCAAACAATCGAAAATGTGCTTAAAAATTGGGTTGATCGAATGGCCTACTGTAAAGCCAGTCGTGGCAGTCATTGAAGATATTATTTTTCATTCATAAATGACAATATTATTTTTCATTCATAAATGACAAAATAAAAAAAAAAGTTGGAAAAAATATTGATTAGTTTTCTTTTATAACCGATTCAAAAAGCAAATTTTACAAGGCCCACCCTATAGTACCAAAATTCTGAATAGGTGGGCACTACTTTAAATAGTTTATGCTCGTCGTAGCAATCATCCATCTTAGCATATTCACTATTGAATGTTCCCTTGCAAATAGGTCACGAAGCGGCCGAAGTAACGAGAATAGTGCAGCCATAAGTGCTTCAGCTTAAAATCAGCCAAATAAGTTGATTCCTCGCCGTTAACAGTGATAGGAAACTGCCAGTCCGAAATGTGGCGAATTGTGAAAAGAATCAAGGCATACTCCCTTATAACATCAATCTCAATGAAGCCGCCTGATCATCCAAAATTCCGACACTTCCAACGTTTCCTCCTTCTAAATATGTTATGTCTGGCACTCGAAGTGTAACCAACTTCATTCAAAAAAGGGATTGTATTGACAGCCCAATGATGCCGCCGGCCCATAAACCGCACCAAACAGTCACTCTTTGTGGGTGCATTAGTTTTTCCGCCCAAATGCGGCAATTCTGCTTCTTGACTAATCCACTGAGGTAAAAATGTGTCTCATCGCCGAAAATGATTTTCTTCGATCTTTAGAAGTCCATATAGTAAATGATTTTATATTTCAGAAGCTCCCAACCCACTCTACGTATTCAAAATGCTTACCACTTTCATAATTTTTACAACAGCCACAGCTTTTTTACTCTCAAAATTAAGCATTAATCCATCGAAAAGCAATTGAGGCACACCCATAAACCTACTACCTCGCTTACACGTCATGAAAGAAAGGCTTCCAGTAACTCAAGTGATTTTATTGAGATCGTAAAGAACTGAAAAGAATATTCGGACTATAAAAAATCAGCAAAAACACGAAGAATAGAGCAATACTTTACAATTTAATAGAGTCAAAAACGAAAATGTGGAAGCTGATGAAAAATGACAATTACGGGCAATAAAATAACAACCGATATTACGAATATAAAAAGACGGTTTTGTGAATGACAAAAACCAACAAATAAGCTGAAGGGATGTGGGGACACACGCGCATAAACGTCATAAAAGCAACTTCACAATGCGAAGAAGAAGGCAGTTAAAATGAAAATAAAATAGTGTGCAGTAAAGTAATGATTTAGTTAGGATTAAAAGAATTGGCGTGGGAGAAAAGGAACGCCCATCACAAATGCACTTGAAGGTGTAGGGAAGAATGAGGATAAAAGCAAACCGGTGGAGTTCATATATGGGCGGCAGTTACATTTGGAATTACCTGATACACAATGCGGCCACATCAATACACCAAAAACAAGTCATGAAAATATCAAGAAATAACAAATAAAATAGACAGACAGAGAAACACTGTGACAATGACAGTTCCCGCTGTTCGAAACAAAGGCCAAAGCCAACTAAAAAAGCAACATTAGAATGCGAGTTGACGTTTTATAATGGCAGCTGTTTCGATATCAGGCAATAATGCACAGCAACACACGCAGTTTTCTATCTGTATGTCGCATAAAGGCAACCGTTGCACAGTGGTTCGCGTAGTATGGGGATACATGACAAAAATCCTAGCAACCCAAATATCGCCAAGATTATAGTGAAAATGGCTTTTTATGATTAAAAATGTTTATTAGAATGAAAAAAAATATGATTTACATGACTAACACATACAGGTTTATAGAAATAGCATAGACAAAATACTATAATATAATGAAAAAAATTGTTACAATTAGATTTATTTATTTTTGAATATCAACATTATACAACATGAAATAGCTGTGCATAACGGTGATAAACATTTTGAAATGAAATAAAAAAATATATATTATAACAATCTCTAAAAATACAGCACCTTTATAACAGATAACGTAACCTGTATTCGAACATTTTAAAAATACATTCTTACACTAAAAGAAACAAAACATAAATGAACATCTAACTTAAACAAATCAAATCCAAGACCTCTTGTGGCAACGATGCCTTTTTCTTTTTTGTAGTTTACGTAAGCCAGTAATTAACGGATCGGAACTGAGAAGTAACCGATTTAGTAAATCTGTGTTCGAAGCGATTCGCGATATTTTTCTTGTATGATTTAGCCTAAAATTTTTTATGTCTTTATTTTTAGCTTCCGCCGCCTCCTCAGATAAATCTCCTATAGGTAAAAGTGCATAATCAATAACGGATGCACCGTGAATAAGGATTTTATGCACAGTTGCCGAAAGATTGTACCAAGGAAAGGCGGCTACAATCTGTCTCGCGGTCTCTACAGAAAAGCTGTGGAATTTAGATGTATTTATTTTATGTCCCGATGCTAACGTTATTAGAATAATCCTACACCTATCAATGATTGTTTTGTCTATTCCAATTATATCTGCTGAAATTTCAGAATTAGAGAAAAATCTACGCGCCGTATTACCATCATTTGACGTCCCACTACCCCCACTGCGCGGCTGGTCGACTATTAACCCTAATTTTTCGCGGAATTGCATTTGAATATACTTTTTACGCTCAGAGAAAGACTTTTTTTCCTCCTCTGTTCGCATGTGCCATTTTTTAACCCCTAACCTATATGAAACGTGCAAGAAAAACTCGAAAAACCTAATCCACGCATGTAACGTGGATAGTCCGAACTGAAATCTACTCTCATCAATTACTGGCTTCTTTAAACACGCATCGATATTGTTCATCTGCTTAGGCGTAGCCCCGCACAGGAAACAGCTAACTGACGCGGTGTCAGTTAACGCATTGCACACCTTACCATCAACCATAGTTAGCTGAAGTTCGTGTTTTATTGAAATTGATTTGCCTGCGACAATTATATTAGTAGGTTGTAAATTATTTATTTGGTTTTTAACATAAGTCTCTTCTTCTTTAGATATAGTTGACGTTTCTTTTTTAAATTGAAATCTAATTGGCCGACAATACCTAGTTGAGGATGGACGGGGATTTTTCCACACAATGTCTTCCGTAACCATGCCAACTAATTTCAAAGGCACATAAGAAGTAACAAGCAAACTAGCATCGATAGTATCTGAATCGACAAAAATTTGCTTGTATTCTGAATGTCCCGTGCTACCATCAAATCCCCATTTTCCTATAAGACGCAAATTATTAATATTCCCTAAGTCTGTTGGGTCCCTACTTTCCGAATATTCGATTATGCGCGACGCGGTGTGATCTAAAAGACTTTGTATTTTCACTTCAGCTAAATTATCGGTAACAATAACGTCTGCTGGATAACATTTTTTTTTGCCGAAAGAAGGTCTTGGTACGTTGGAAGTACTTTCGCAGATAACTTTATGTTTATAAACTCTTTTATTAATAAATATTGATGTTTAGTTAGTTTTGCTTCGGTAAACAATGACAAACATTCATTTATATTTATAGATGGAACAATAAAATTTTTAGAATTTTCTCTAAGGGACTCGCTTAGTGACTCATCTATTTCTCTCAATTCTGCTATCCGCCGCTTTTTTGTTCTATCAGAACTCTCAGAAAATGATTTCCTCGGTCTGCCGCGTACTCCACTCCCGGACGGCATATTTGTTTCACTTAACGACGGTAATGATGATTCAAACTCTTCATCGGTATTCAAATACTCTGCATATTTAGTAATAAGTCGTGTTTTTGAATTGCCACATTTACGCCACATATGCAGCAAGCTTTTACATACACATTTAATGCGATGTTCGACTTCACTAAGATTTAGTTGTTGTTTATCGTGTAATTCATTGCCGATTATATGTTGCTGCACTTTACGCACTCTTTCAGTTTCAAGTGACTCACTTGTTGATAGCCACGTATTAAATATCACCATTCTTGATATTTTGCATGTCGTTACATCAACTGGAACAAATAATATAAATTTTAAAACAGAAATTACACAGGACTACGCCGTAGTCGCCGGTGCTCCGCCATGACGTGAACATGCTACACCAGCTCCTAAATGCACAGTCGTGGTTAAACGTAGATCGCTCATATGACATTTAAAACTTGAATATGTATTCTTTCAACTTAATATAGTCTGTATGATTGCATCGGATTGCATCATTACTAAAAGTTTACGAGAAATTTAAGTTTACTTGTATTTCTAGGAAAATAACGGTACTTTGTTTTTAAGCTCATTGACAAAGAGCGGTAAAGTTCAAAGGGATTTTAATTGTGCAAAATATGTAAACTTACCTTGATTCTCAGAATCCATCTTCAAAAAAAGTTATCACCGAACCAGTTCCGAGAAATTCACTATGCAACATTAGGGTTGCAGTCACTTTTGTTTGCGCGAAATTAAAGTACTCGGGATTTGTGCACTTCAAGGATTAACAAAGTAATGAATTTAAAGTTCATAGGTTGTTTTAGTTATATATTTGTCATATTTAGGGATCTGTTTGTAACATACAAGCTTTAATTTAGGAATCCAAAAACCTTCATTTTCATATTATTGACATATGGTAGAAACCACAGTGCGTTGTGTCGTTTATTTTATTTAATTTTTTTTTTTGTGTACTTTTAAAATCTCACGTTTGTTGTCTACTGCTGGGAGCTGTCAATAAACTTTCAGATTATGATATTATTTATATGACACTCTCTGACAAGGCTATTGTGGTTGTCTCATAGACAGACCCAGACCCAACCCGTTGCGGCGGTCAGTGGCAACACCACTATAATCAATGCGTAAGAAAATACAAATACAAAAGTACACATTTTACTTTGAAATAAAAGCACGCGGCTGCCTTTTTTCAATTCACTTCATATGAAATGACTTAATGTGACACGACGCACGGTTGGCGACCGGCCTATCAGCAGCGCGGCCATTCACCAGCTCGCTGACTGGTCGTTTAGTCGAAAGGCCATCACCGTCTGTCCGTCCCACTGTGTTCAGTTGCCTCCAATGTGTTGTCATAAAGTATTATTTCGCTATAAAATAAAATTCATACATGACCAAGTCCGCTATTAGCTGATGAGTCCCACTCGAAATACTATTTGTTGCAGTGTTATTCATTTCAATTTTTTCCTCCTATTCCTTGTCATTTCTTCCGGTTGGATTAGCGCCCCAGCGCATACGCGCATTGCTGTCGCCCGTGCTGTGCTGAGTGAGATCACTTTTGACAGTAAGTGTCAATGAAATCAATTTTCAAATCGTTAATCCGGTAATTTATGCGTTTGGCAGAGGCAACCCATAATGTCTGTGTTTAGTCGCAGTTGGTGGCATACATCCATACACATATACACATGTATGTCCCAAAAAAGTATAGAGAATCAATGGAGGTCTGCGTTTTTAAGCAAAGCTTTGTTGTCGCTTCTCTCTTCTTGGTGATTTGTTCCATTTGTTTCATATTCGTGTCAATCTTTTCAAAAAAGGTGTGGAGTAATACTGACTTTGATTGCTTTTCATTTGCCACCTAAAACTGATTATAAGCTAAATGAGTTTTTATTTATTGTTATTAATTCATTATTAATCAACTTTTCTGAATTTTGAGAGAAGTCTACAAATAGTAGATATTTGTTGGTGTGGTTTAATTTACGTACATATAATAATGATTAGCAGCTTCCCAAGCTATCGAAGATCATTTTTTGGGAGCGGCATTATATTTGATCTGCAAACAGTCATGAGAGTCTGCCACATTTATTAGAAGATTTTATTGAAGAATCTTAGGAGTGCCTAGTGTGTGAGAAGCAGAAGAAGACTAGTTCGTGGGGAATCGCTGTCAGGATTAATTCAAAACAACTGAAGATATGAACATTTTTAGAATACGGTGTCACTATATAAATACTTATATTATACAGGGTCCGCCACTCGAAGCGTAACAAACTTCATCAAAAGACTGCAGCGTCACGTGAATTGGTTCGAAGAGTGAAGAAGCGCCTTGGCGAAATCCTCGACGAAGGTCCAAACAAATGGCGAAAGAACTTAAAATATCTGACCATACAAAATGTTCTCAAAGTCAAGCCTAACAAGATCCGAAAGGCACATGATCTCACACCAAAGCAGCAACAAGTCGGACTTGAGAGAGCGAAGAAATTGCTTCGCTTGGCCAAAAGTAGTCAATTTCCGAACACTGTGTTTTCTCAGGAGACAATTTTTCAAATTGAGCAATTCGTAAACTCCCAAAACTATAGGGTTTATTTGACTGACCGTTCAAACGAGAATTTGAGTCATCGATTGGGCACTAGGAGGCAGCACCTGCTACAGGCCGCTATAACCGCAGATGGGCGCCCTCCAATCGCTTCCATCGAACCTGGCGTCAAGGTAAATGCGAAATATTACTGAGAAAATATTCTGGAGGTTGCTTTGAAGCCGTGGGCAGACAAGCATTTCGGTGGCAGACCATGGACGTTTCAACAGGATTCGCTCCGTCTTACAAAGCTCTAGTGAACCAAGAATGGCTAAAATAACGTTTCGAGCTTCATAACGTCAACACATTGGCTCTCAAATTCACCAGACGCGAATCCGATGGATTATTCTCTTTAGATCATTTTGGAAAGCAAGGTCCGAACTAAAAGATTCACCAGTCTCGAGGCGCTGAAAGAAGTGATTGTCCGCGAGTGGGCCAAAATATCTGTAAGTATCATTCGGGCAGCCTGCGATTCGTTTCTGGACCGTCTCAAGGCCATAGTGAAGGCAAAAGGTAGATACATCGAGCGAAAGTAAATTGATTCTTAATTTTGTATTATTTTCACACATTGTTTACTTTGAATTGAATAAAAGTAAGTTTCAAAACTAAATTAATGGCCTTTTTAATTCACTTCGAGTGCTGGACCCTGTATACGAGAACATTTTGTTAAAGGCTTCAAGATGCTGGAAACTGGTAAAAAATACCAAGATTGGACTATACTTGAAAATTAGAACTGTATGTATATATATATATATATATATACAGGGTGCGCCATCTCGAGCTTCGGTATGGAAATATTGAATAACTTTGCTATCCATTGTCAGAAGGACTTGAGAAAAAATAATTGGGAAACGTCAATTCAGTACAATTTTAACGATGAATAACTTTACACCTAAAGAACGCGCGGAAATTGTGACCATGTATTTGGAAAATGGTCGTTCAATTGTGCTTGCTCAATGTGCATACCGTAGAAAATACCGCGGTCGAAAGTGCCTTCTGATAACACCATACGCAATATGCCTAAAAATTTTGAAGAATCGGGGTCTGTAGCAATCATCAACGTGTTTAAGTTCGTAAAAGACGCTCCAATGAAATTGTTGAAACTGCCACACGGCGATCAAAACGATGGACTTTTTGAAGCTAAAGTTCCCTGGCCGGTTGATGTCGAAAGGTGGCGATGTTGAGTGGCCTCCAAGATCGCCGGATTTGACCCCGCCGGATTTTTTTTTGTGGGGCTATTTAAAAAGTAGAGTATACGCCAACAAGCCCACTACATTGCAAGCGCTCAGGACCAACATTAGATCTGAAATAGAGGCAATATCACCCGAAATGCTAGCAAAAGTAATGGAAAATTCGAAAAAAGAGCACAATATTGTGTGGCTCGTAAAGGTAGTCATTTGTTAGATGTTATGTTCTAAGTGCAGTTGAAACAGATTGTAAAGGACAAAATCAAATAAAAAAACACCAACAAACATTCAATTTTGCTAGTTGCTAAAGTTATTCAATATTTCCATACCGAAGCTCGAGATGGCGCACACTGTATATATTATATATATATATATAACTGGCGCGTACACCCTTTTTGCGTGTTTGATGAGCTCCTCCATCTGGTGTGCGTCTTGAAGTTGAAGAACTACAGTCTCCAGCCAACTCCGAACGGCGGATTTTTTTTTTATGAAGAGCTTTTTCATGGCAGAAATGCACTCGGGGGTTTGCCACTGCCTGCCTAGGGGCGACCGCTATTAGAAAAAACTGTTTCTTCGTTTTGGTGTTTCACAGAGATTCGAACCTACGTTCTCCGAATAATATTCATTCATTCCGAATAATAGTCATGCACCAACCCATTCGGCTACGGCGACCGGTCTGGCCAGTAACTATAGCGCGAAACAAGATTAAGCGAGTAACTTTGGCTGCCACGTCACAGGGGACTCGGTGCGAAATTCTCTCCGCTCATTTCACATGTCTTCAGACACTCGTTCAATCAGTCGTTGTTCAGACGGCACCGAAGTGTCATTGATTGATTCATTTCGTATATCACCAACATAATCTCAGTTTTTTCGTAAAAATGTGTAAAAATTTGTTAAAAAACCGCTTCATGGCCTCGGTTACGTCAGTCAATCGGTTGATCCGTTCAACGGTCAACGGTCTGACCTTAGCAACACCTCCTGAATTGTTTTCACCATGACTCTTCCTGATTACTTTTCACTATCGGACAATATTATTCATTCCCAAAACGAATTGAATAGCAGAAAGAATAGGAAAGCGGTCGTCGCTTTGCAAAGAGATACTACTAACATTCGAGTGCACTTCTATCGTTCGCAGGCTTCGTAAAGCTGTAGGCTCCTCCATTTGTGGGGCCATACTGAATTAGAGAATAAGCTTGGCTTGACTAGGAGTTAATTAGAGTTTCACTGCTTTCTGCTGAAATGCCTATTCCGTCAACTCTTTCGTTAGTTTATTGCTCCAATTTTCGTTGTTGGTTTGTCGTATTTGCGAAAAAAGAAACCGTTTACCCTTATTTGTATGCAAACACCCTAGCATTTGTATTCTTCTGTGCTTTTTATTGTTGTTTTTTGCCTGTCAAATCAATCATTGTCAGTTTTATTGACATAAAACCATAATTTTTCATTGCATGCGCCAATGACATTAATTTTGTTGACAGTTCTTTTGCTAAGCCCATCATCAGTGCTGTCAACGACGGGCACAAATACATAAATATGTATGCATGCATGTAATGGCGAGTATTTGCGTACGTGTGCGGTTGTGCTGTACTTCGATGTGTACGCCCATATTAATTGAACACATGCACGGGTCGGCGAGTGACAGCTACGGCGTGCTGCATGTTGCTTGCACGTCATTGTGGCTTTGCTCACGCCGAAACATACATACATACATATGCCGCCGCCCTTACAAACACTCGCACACTCACCCATACAGCTGGGACTAAATTTGTTAAGCAAAGTATTTTTAACTTGAAAGTTTCGCACATCTTTTAGTTTTCAATGCATTGGGACAGAGTCACACACACACACACGCCCGCAATCACTAATAGGTAGAGAGCAGTAGGCGCAGAGAGCAGATTTTCCCTCAACATCCACTAACTAACAATAATTGAAGTTGTCATTTGTCATTTTGGGTTGCATACGAAATTATGATTTTGACATTTATGTCAATGATAAATTCCCTTTTCACATTTGATAAGGGTCACTTTGTGACTTCGTCGTACATACATAAAAACATAAATACATACACACATATGCACACATACCCACAAATGTTCTCATTTGCTTAGTTACTCAACCATGGGCGTCATGCAGAATAAAGCCGTCGACCGCCCTGTGCGCAAACAGTCCCTCAAGCTGGCTTACTGTGAGTACGATAACCGAGCACATGTGAATGTGCGAGTATGTACTGCTTCTTAACATATGTACAAATGGAACTGCCATTTAAATTACCATGAATAATTTAAAATTCTTGACGATTTTCCGCTTGGCGGCGTATTTACGCATCTGCAAACTGTTTTCGCAGCGGTCTCTTTTGCCTTTCATTTCTGGGCGCACATACAAATGCAAATAAATTTATAGCTACATACACACGTATATATGCATGTAGATGCACTTCAAGTGAGTTTGTGCTCATTTGACATGCTGCGTTGAAAAACACTTCAGTTTCCATCTCAAGTGCCACAAAACAGTGGGAAAGTCGGATTATCAAGAGGTACTTGCGCAAAGTCACACAAGCATAGGTGTGCACACATGTGGGCATTTCAATTATTGAAAAGTCATTGTGTACTGCATGAAGATCTTTGCATATTTTTTGAAAAGTTATTCGAGCCATTAAATACACTTGAGTGGTGAAAATAAGTTTGTTTAGGATTTATGGTATTTGGAATTGCACACAAATTCAATTTACGCTTCCATGGATTTTCTGATATTTTGCTTTGGTATTATGATTTGTTTTTTTTCGTGTCTTTGGTTGGCTTGTTTTTTAACTAGAATACTTTTTGTTAGTTACAGAACCAAACATCGTCAATCCATTAGCCAATTTAAAATTTGCATAATGATTTTTAATCAGTATTGCTAAAATTATTATCGATCGATCAGTATGTGAACACATGAGTTGTGCTATAAAATAGCGATACTGAGGCGGAAACCCTTTCAAATTGATTTCATATAAAGGTTGGTTAAGTTTCAAGGGCCGGTGTTGATTTTGAATAAAATACATTTGTTTTTAGGAAATTATTGTCATTTCTCTTTATTATGATAATACTGGTATGGCTCAATTACGTATGGAACAAAATATTGGCCAAATGGCCGCCGCGGCTTCGGCGGCACACCTCCATCACATGGCCCAAATTTTCGATGACGCTGAGGCATAATTGAGGTTCTATGCCGTTAATGCGGCGAATTATCTCATCCTTTAGCTCTTGAATTGTTACTGGCTTATCGACCTACACCTTTTTTTTTCAAATAACCCCAAAGAAAGAAGTCCAACGGTGTCAAATCACATGATCTTGGCGGCCAATTGATATCGCGGCGACGTGAGATTAATCGGCCATCAAATTTTTCGCGCAAAGGAGCCATTGTTTCGTTAGATGTGTGACAAGTGGCATCGTCCTGTTGAAAACACATATCGCCCACATCCATATCTTCCAATTCGGACCATAAAAAGTTCATTATCATCTCGATAGCGAACACTATTCACACTAACTGCCTGACCGGCCTCATTTTGGAAAAAATACAGCCCAATGATGCTGTCGGCCCATAAACCGCACCAAACAGTCACTCTTTGTGGGTGCATTGGTTTTTCGACAATCACTCTTGGATTATCATTCGCCCAAATGCGGCAATTCTGCTTATGGACGAATCCACTGAGATGAAAATGTGCCTCACGAAGTGCGCGATATGCATTTTGATTTTCATAATAAGCCTGAATAACCTCAACACGTTGCTCGATTGTGTATCTTTCCATGGTTCAAATTGAGTTAGTCTGAGATTGAAAAATGTCAAATGAAATGCACAAAACAACTTGACGTTTAGGTGTGGTTCACATTCAAAATCGGCCTTTGAAATTTCACCACCCTTTATAAGATGAAGTCCAAACTAAACATGACTGAGCTCAAATAGAAACGACAGGAGCTTTGTTCTGATAACTTCGAGTTTATTTATTCAATATTTGATCAACTGTTTTGCGCTAACTATTAAAGCTTTTCGAAAGAGTGGTTCAGGTCATTGACCGGAATGTTCTTCAGAATGTCGGTACCAACCCATGGGTGCCTCTACGGACGCAAACCGTTTTCCTTTCATGGCCAAATGCAATTTTCTGAATAGGTAGAAGTCACAGGCAGCCATATCAGGTAAATACGGTGAGTGATTTTTGGTTAAATGTCCATTTCTAGTCAAAAAATCAGTCACAAGAATGGATCGATGAGTTGGTGCATTATCATTCAATAAGCGCCAGCTTCCTCCTTCGCGGCATTCAGGGTGAATTTCGGCGAATGCGATGCAACAAACGCTTCAAAACACCAAAATAGAAAATTGCATTGACGGTTTGGCCCATTGGCACGAAATCCTTGTGTACAATTCCCTTGGAATCGTAAAACTAAATGACTTGATTTTTGAATTCTCCAAACGCGATTTTTTGGGTGGTACCTCGTCTGCGGCGGCACTTTGACGTTTAGTTTCAGGTTCATGTTGGAAATACCACGCTTTATCACCAGCTGCAATGTTGTAAAGGAAGTTGTCGTCTTCTCTCGCCTCTTTATTGAGGTCTCTCGAATGTTGAATTCTGAGCAATTTTTGGTCTTCAGTTAATTTTTGCGGAATGAAACGTGCACAGGCCTTTCGTAAACCCAAATGATCAGTTAAAATGCGATAATTCGTTATCAAAAACATTTTTCTGATGCCAGTCTTGTTTCTTTTGGACTTCATACAGGGATGCTTACATTTACTTATTACACAGTCTGACATATTTTATTGAGTACAGGAATAATTTTCCGTCCTTAGCCAAAGTTGCGAATTATTTAAACAATTAAATAATACCTGATATTACGTGAAGTATGTGTCATTCGAAGCTACATTTTTACTCCATCTTTCAGGCAGCATACGAAACTGTTCGAGTTCTTTTGACTTGATCCCTTCATTGAGCCAGTTTGCGATGCTCTCGTAAGAAGTGAACCGGTCTCCAATAAGGGCTGACTGTATTGATCGGAACAGATGTTAATCCGAAGTTGCAATGTCTGAGAAATGCAGCAGCTGGGGCAAGATTTCCAATTCAGTCCCCCTAAATATTTGTGGACCGATTTAGCAAATCAGTTTGTCATGTCTACCGTCCCATTCCGGCCGCTTTTCTTTGAGAGCTCGATCCAAAAACATTAGCTGCAGTCGGTAACGATCGCCAGTGATGGTGTCAGATGGTTTGAGGAGTTCGTAATAGATGACACCCTTCTGATCCCACCAGATGCACAACATAACCTTGGAAGGATGAATATTCTTTTTCGCTGTTGAAGGGGCTGGCTCACCTGACTGGCTCCAACTTTTTCGGCGCTTAGGGTTATCATAATAGATCAATTATTCAACACCGAGGGCGATGCGATGCAGAAAATCTTTTTCTTTTCTGCCGTTCAAGTAGCACCTCACACGTCACCAAACGCCACTTTGGAAGCGTCGAAACCGTTCTTTACAAGTTGTTACCACGGTAACCTCGCTGCATACCGTAAATATTGATCAATATGCGATACGTTTCAGTTGCATTTTTCTTTAAAAGCATGACTTCCCGCAAATGCTGTTTTTCGGGACGAACGTCAGACAAAAAAGGATATTTACGCTTCAAACGAATGTCAACTATTGCGATCGAGGCCTCACATATACACCTTCAAATCACCAGTATATTACTAGAGCGAACACAAAAATAGTATGAGCAGCGACACCTCTTTGAGACGAGGGCGGAAACTTATTCTTATACCCAATATATTTCGACACATACATAAATATTCTGAAAGTAGTGCTAAAACAAGATGCCCGTGTCTAGCCGGTTTTCTAAATCTTTTCTATGACTCTCTAACTGCTAGTTGGAGTATAGGGCCATCGAACACACCAAGTTCATTCTAGCTCATATTCAATGACCTCATTTCAGTCTTTGTTGAACGGCGCCAGGTGGTTCGTGGCCTGCCTATTTCGTCCCGTAGCTCGAAAGGGGTTATATCGCACAGCCTGTTTGGAGATGTTGTTGTCACTCTTCCTCAGAGTGTGGTTGCTTCATTTTCATTTCTTTCTGCGGATTTCAGTAGCCACATCGGATTGATTTGGCTTCCTCCGTAAATCGGTCTTAGATGTAGTTAATTCGAGGCCAGAAAATTCCCATTATGTGGCAGCGATTAATGAGCATTCGGAGAGGGCTTACGGTGACCTTCCACGTTGTATAGACGTATAGCAGCAGAGACTTGACACGTGCATTGAAAATTCGGTGTTTGGTGTGCGTAGTTATGTTGTTATGTGTGCCGAGTGCCCAACGTCACTCTGTGTTTGTTAATTCCTCCTCCACTTCCTCCATCTGCGGCGATCATACTTCCCAAGAAGCAAAATATATCCACGGTTTCAAAATCTGCGCCTCGCTCTTAATGAATCTGATGGTGAGAAGCTCTAGTTAAACGCTTTTGTCTTTCCTACAGCGATTTTAAACCCCGTAGTTTGCAATTCCCCCTGCATTAACGATTTTAGATCGCGCATCCTATACGACAACAGACAAAAATCGTATTTAGTATAAGAATGTGTTGTTGATCTGCCTGTGGATACCTCTTTGATAGTACTCGGTAGCAAATTAGCATTAAGAATGTCTTCAATTGCCAACATGACAAATATTGGGGGCAGAACGAAACCATTCAGCCTGTCAATAATTGAAAGGGACGCAATAATTGTTCCTTATACAGGACGTGACACAAGCGTTACTGTAGCTCTACTTGATAAGGGCTAAAAGTCTTTGGTACTCCTCTTCTCTGCATTGAATGCGTTGCAATCAATGTCGGCTTTAATTCAATTGAACACAAGAGACGGAGATGGAAACGACCTCTGCGCTCAAGGGACTTTGTTGTAATTAATAAAAAGCGCGAGCTATAAGAGGCAAGTGGAGCAAACAAATTAAAGATCTAAGGACAAATTAAAAAAAAACATATAGTAGCTTTTGTACACGTTTTGTTCTTGTGATAACGAAATGATGATAAGGCCTCCAAATTAAGCAAAAATTCCCAAAATTTCAGTGAGAAGGAGACATACGTCCTGAAAGAGCAGGCAGCAGACAGCAAACAGCAGAATACTTTCAGCACTGTTTCTAACCTTCAAATTTATCTTTAAAAAATGCGTAGTCATATGAATTTTAAGTCGACTGTAATGAAAACAGTCAGGTGAATCAGGAGTGAAGAGCGACAATATTTAATTTATCGGCAAGGCAGTAGCAAAAAAGTGGATGGCGGGTGGCATTGGAATTTCGAATTCATGTCGTTTAGAGAAAATTTGTATTAGACACAAAAGTTTTGAGCCCAGTTATGTTATGCCAAATAACATTTCGAAAGCAGCCCACAGCTCCGTAACATGTACTAAATATATAAATCAAAATAAAATTCTTCCTCTTCCCATATGCGAAAACAGTGATTGCATCACATATTCGCTTAAAGCTTTTTTTCGAAGCTTGAGTTATGCCAAACCCTTATCTGACCGAACCAAATTGCCCAGGTACATAACTAAAATCAAAAAAACACCTAAAAACAAAAGAAAATGTATCATTTCACTGTCAGAAATAAAGGTAAATCTACAGAGCATTTCGAATTTCTTCTGCCTATCAAGCGGCAGAGTAGAAGAGGACGTGTGTGCAGTGTGCGAAATAATTTCATTCATTTGTCAACATTTGTCAAAGATGTCAAATATTTGACATTTAACAAACAAGTACGGTATAAAAATACAGGGTTGCCTACTCTATGCCGAGCATGTAAGCGAACAAGAATGATTTTTTTTTTGTTGGGGTGTTGCGGCAATCGCCTTCCGCTGCTGTTGCCGAATGTGCTGCGTATCGGATGTGCAGGCGTAACCAGCGGAGGCAGGAAGATTTAGAAGAAGGGTTACACTTTTGTGCACATATTTTACGAGAAATTAATAATACGTTCAAATAACAATAACACCATCATTGGGATACAATTTTACAACAACACTAGCATACGGGTGCTAAATAAATATAGAAAATTGGTGCACTCCGACACACGTATTTCTACATCCACATAATCTGTGTATGTGATGCATGCCATGAGAAGGTACTCACACCCTCGCGGTATTTTTACAACTGTTGCAGAAAGGGGATTTCTACGCACACACTTATCAGCTCAGACATAACCCAGCAAACAATGCATTACATATGCGCCAAAAAATTTTAATTTGGGGGAAAAAATTTAGATAACAAATAATTTTTTTTTTTTTTTCGTTAAAAATTATTGGGGAACATTTGTTTTATCATATTTGAACAGACACATACTGAGCTCTTTTTCTTATTTTTGCCATTAATAGCTGAAACTATGCTCAGTAACTTTTGACAATTTCATAGTAGGATTTCCAGAATTTTCGAGCTATATTCGAATACATACAGCGAATCAGTGAAAAATACCACATATCTGCTTGCGAATCGACGTAGCGACGTCTCGATCGATTTGCAATCGAACGTAATATACGAGTGCTTATGCTAGCGCTTCGCTTTAGCATTATTTTGCACTGATTCTTATTAAAATCCCGCCCTCAAATAGGGAACGATACTAAATTCCGCATATTAATATTATTTTGGTTAAAAATTCTTGAAAAAATGTGAAACAAATTCTTCAGACGCAAGAAACGAGAACAGGAGAAGCGTGAGCGTGAGCTGCTAGAGGAGTACAGCGGCAGGAATGATGCTCGAAAATTCTATCAACAAGTCAAGTGTCTGACACAAGGTTTAAAGATCAGAGCATCAGCCTGCAGAGATAAAAACGGGAATCTGGTTATGGATACACAGTCCACACTGAGCATATGGAGGGAACACTTCTGCAATTTACTTGCTGGCGATGACGCACACAATTCCGACCCAGTAGAAGATGAGCCGATACCGCCAATCGACCATAATTTGAACGTTCTAGCACCTAGTCATGCCGAAGTCAGAGTTGCCATTCAGCGGCTCAAGAATAACAAAGCGGCTGGCGCTGACGGCTTGCCCGCTGAATTGTTCAAGACTGGCGGCGATGTGCTGATAGGGAGCATACATCAGCTCATCTGCAAATAATGGCTAGCAGAAAGCATGCCCGACGATTGGAGTCTCAGTGTTCTTTGTCCTGTACTGAAGAAGGGTAACCCGGCGATCTGCACCAACTACCGGGGTCCTGTCCGCCTGCAAGGTCCTGTCTAGCGTCCTATGTGGAAGGCACTGACGTGGTAATTCCACCATCGACCAGATCTTCACATTACGCCAAATCCTGGAAAAGATCCATGAAAAGCAAGTCGGCCCCCATCATCTCTTTGTCGACTATAAAGCTGCGTTCGATAGCCCGATAAGGGATTGCCTGTACGCCACCATGTGTGAGTTCGGTATACCAGCGAAGCTCATACGGCTTTGCAGAATGACGTTGAGCAACACAACTAGCTCCGTCAAGGTAGGAAATAACCTCTCCGAGCCACACAATACCGTTCGAGGTTTCAGACAAGGCGATCCACTGTCATGCAACCTCTTCAACTTCGTGATGGAAGGGGTGCTCCGAAAAGCAGGTGTTCATCATAATGGCACTATTTTCTACAAATGTTTCTAGCTCCATGCGTATGCCGATGACATTGACATTATCGGCCGCTGTAAGCGAGATGTCATCGCTGCGTTTTCTGCTATCGAAAAGGAGTCATCTCGAGTGAGTCGGGCGGTGAATGAGGGTAAAACGAAGTATATACTGTCTACAGCGCGAAACACACTGCGTGTAGGAACGCACGTCATTGCGGACAACTATACCTTCGAAGTTGTGCCAGAATTTATTTATCTTGGTACCGCCGTTAACAGCAACAAGGATATTAGCCTGGAGATCAAACGAAGAAACACTCTTGAGCCTGGAGAGGCGCCTGGATAGAGCTAGTGAGGTCAGCCGTAACTCGGTAACGGGTTGTTATGGCCACCTAAGTAAGTAAGTAAGTAATTCTAAACAGCCCAAATAATTTTTCTAAATCAAAATCCAAAATACTTGAATGGCTTGACATGGAATCGCTTCAAACTATGAAACTCACCTTCCCATCTCCGTATAATGAAAAACGACGAGAATATATTTGCCGTAGACGAGAGTAATTCAATTCAGAAACTCCGCATCGATTTTAAAAACTCGAGATTTTATCTAGTTTTTTTTATCTGTCAAACAGAATAGAAGTATTTTAGTTAACAGAATTTCATGATTGAGGATTTAGTAGTATGTTCACAATCAAAACCGTCTTTCCCATATTCTTCAGAAGGCTTCATTGAAGTTTAACAATTCTCAGTGGAAGACTCACGCTCAGCATATTTTCCGGGCATACCAATTTCAAATATAAAATTATAAGTATGTAAGTATTTTGTTGGATGGGTAATTTTTTTCTTGTTTGCCAAGCGTTCATATGATTCCGCACAATAGACATAGGCTGACTGATTGTTTCGTCTTTCCTCGTATGAATGCTTGGTTTTTCTAAAGGGTTTTACTCTTGTATCGCAGTTCCATGAGGTATGGTAGGGTTAGATAGCACAAAAATGAGGGGTAGAAACGGAGGGAAAAAAGTAAGAAAAGTACGACGCCTGTCAAAACTGAAGCCTGTCAAATATCCGACCATACATGCCTCCCAGGCATATGTGTTGCATCTGTTGTACAATCAGACAGAGATTAACTCAGGCAGGAGGAAGGATATGCATCGCCGTGCAACTATACACATGAGTATGTGTTTGTTCAATTTGGCGTTTGTTCTCTGCGGTTTGATAATAATAATCCTTCATAAAAACTATCATCACTCAGCCACTCACAATTTGAGGCGGACAGCCGAAGGGTATTGAGCGGTAGTGGTTCTTGTTGATGGAGGGTGTTAGACTTGCCAACACCATGCAACCCCTGCTAAGGGAGGCTTGCTCCTATACAAACATTCAAACATACACCCGTCTGTTGGTTTTTGTGCGCGTGTACTCAATTTTCAACGCAGCAAAGCATTTGATTTTTTTTGCATACAGTTTTTATCCGACCCTTTTGTCCTTGTCATATATTATACAGAATTTCAAGCAGATTTCAATTTGATTTCATGCGATTTAGCGCTTTTTGATTTATGGTTATTACAGCTTTTCAACGCTGCACCAAACGTGTTCTGCTGATTAGTGTATGCAAGTAGGCATTTCGATGTTGACGCGTTAAAAGGGGCGTCTGCGGCGGTTTGCCATGCATAAAGTGATTTGACTTTGCACAACACCCCGGCCTGTTTGACATGCGCCTGCCTTGTCAGCTTAGCCAGTTGTTGCCCTTTCGATTGTATCGGGCTCGCATGTGACGATTGCATCACAAATTACCGAAATTATTTTTCCTTAACAAGGATAAACATAAATCTAACTAATTATTAGAAGCGGGAGATTTATTTTCCGTAGCGTGCGCCGCATATAAGGCGCCAAACGTAATTCGATTTGTTACGTTTGTTTTTGTCCGTGCGCTTAAATTTTTGGTGAGACAAATTGCACATGTAAATACGAGTATAATATCAGTATCGCTTTCATGAGTTGAAGAAATTCGATTGTATTCAAAAATAATATTTTTTTACCACACATGTATTCACAAATATACTCGTATATACGCGATGCGGTGCTTTGGCAATGATTTACTCATAGTTCGGGGCTTAACAGTGTCAGTCTTTTTTGTAAGGTTATTTGAAATCAAGTTTGTGCCAGCAACCGAACACGATTGACGAACTCAAGATAAAAAAAAATAGTTCTTCTCCTACAAAAAACATATAAATCCAAGCTTCAAACTTTATTAAAATTTACAGAACAAACTTCAACAGATTTTTACTTATATTTTTCTCATATGTGACCTGGTCTATGAAAAGGTACCTTACGTGTCAAAAAATCATTTTTCACTTTTTTGTTGATTCGAATAGTGTGTGAAAGGCTCTTTAAAATGGTGAAAACCAGAAAGTCATAATTTGTTTAAAAGTTTGTTAAAAGTAAAAAAAAAAGAAAAGTACAAATACGAAAAAGACTGATTTTTTTGTCATGATAAAAATTAGAATAACGAAGACAATAATTTGCGCAAATTAAAAACTGAACCATTCCTGGACAGTCTGAGGTGTAATGAATACGATACTGAGTCTGTTTTCAAAAAATTTGTTACAAAAAATGTATTCATAACTTTATAAATGGTGGTTTTTAAGGATTTGTCAAAATTTTTGTCACGAATTGTGGCATTGTTTCAACATCAAAAGTTAATTAAAATATTTAAAAACTGTTATTCAGGGGTTTGCGAGGTCGCTGAATATGGATATGAAGTGAGATTATTTAAAATCAAAATGGCGAATCCAATATGTCGGACATGTTTTTTAAAATTTAACGGATCCTCTTAAGACTCAATACACGGAGGTTTTTGGCGTTGCTGATTACGAATCCGATATCAGATTTCAGAAATTCAATATGGCGGATCCAATATGGCGGACATTTTTCAAAATTCATCAGATCCGTTTGAAACTTTTCACTCGGGGGTTTTGGAGGTCGCTGATTACGAATCTCTTGTGAGATTTAAAAAAATCAAAATAGCTGATCCAATATGGCGGACAAATTTTAAAAAATGCATCGAATTATTTTTAAACTCGTTACTTAGGAGTTTTTGGTGTCGCTAATTGCGAAACCAATATCAAATTTAAAAGATTCTGTGATCTATGCTGAAAAAAATAAGCCAAACCGGATTGAGAAATATTAATATTTAAAAAAGTTACAAGGGCTTTTAGAAGTTTAAACTTTAACTGCTGTTTTCTCGAAAACTTGTTTTCGCACGTAAGGTACCTTTTCGTAGACCAGGTCACACATAACGAGTGCTGGCAATCTTTTTATATAAAAAACCCACTCACCAAAACATGAATATACTCCCAACACAAGTCGCTCTTAGTAATCCAGATATTGCTTCATAGGACTGCTAAGCCTTCTCAGTAAAATTTAAGAATTGAATTCGAAGATAGTTTGACAGTTTCGAAAGTATCATAGTTTAGATGGGCATTTCACAGTAGCAGTAAAAATGCATGAAAACAAATTATTTACTGATATTAAAATTTAGTTTACGTTACCAGAAAACTTTTACTGATTACTGAAAAACTTCCAGTAAAAATATTTTTTTACTGATTACTGAAAAAAGAATGGCACACTAAATACAAAGAGTCGGAACTTAAAACCGAAAATATTTAGCGAGAGTTCAAATAAAATGATCAGAAAATATGTTTAGTATTATAAACGGATTGAGATCATCAATAAAGAAAGTCCAGCTTGAGTAAAATATAACCTTAAAACAAATTATGATAATGATAAACAGGGTAGGCCATATAGCGTTTGCTTTTTGAACCACTTATTTTTTTGAGAATGGTAACACAAATGACATGTCAAATGTGTTCATAATTTACTTAAGGGGGGAGCCTGGTTTATGAGGTCTAAAAATTGCATCTCTTTGCGATTTTTTTTTTAAGGAACAAATTAATTTAGCACTGCAAAGGTTTTTCTATCTTTTAATGAACATTTAAAAAGTATACAAAATTTTTGTACTGGTTAAATAAGTTGAAAAAAATGTTTAACATAGAAATTAGTAGAGCGCTGCAACGCTGGAGTTTCCAACTGGCGTACAAGATACAGCTCGTAATTATTATCTAAAGCAAAAAATGCAAATGGATTTCTAATTATCATGATTTTTTATTCTATATGAACTAAGAAAACTGGGAGAAATTCCAAAATTTCCACTTTTTGGAGGTTTTAAAGAAAAAAATGCCTTTCTATAAAAAAAAATTCACTTCAACTTGGTATAAAAATCTTGAAAAATTTTTTTTATCTATTTTGTCAGTTCAAATAGAAGAGAATTTAATACTGAAGGGAACAAGCTATGATTAATTTCAAAAGGTTCATTAGTTTTTTTTCATTCATGTACGCCAACTCAAAGAAATCATAAAAATGAAAAGTCGAGAAAAGAAGATAAAGTTTGTACTATAGCTGTCCGGTCACAGCGTAACTACCTAACGCTCGTCTACCTTTGGCTTTGTATCTACGGAAATATTGAGAATTAGGCTCTGTAACTTTGTGTGAATATTCTGAAATATATTAGGAATCGTTTAAAACGAAAAAAAAAATTGATTTTTTTGACCTTATAAACCAGGCTCCCCCCTTAAAGGTTTGACATTTACGAAATGGGACGCTATTCGCTTGAACAAAATTGGGAAATATTGAAAACCTATTTCCAAAGTGTTGAGTCTTCTTCTTCTTCCGCGGTTACAGTAAATGGCGAGCGTTACCGTGACATGCTCAACGAGTTTTTGTTTACAAAAATTTAAGAGGATGACATGGACGACATTTGGTTTCAACAGTACGGTGCAACTTGTCACACTGCCAAAGTTACACTCGAACTTTTGGCTACCGTTTTTGAAAACCGATATCAATTGGCCGCCTCGGAGCTGTGATTTAAGCCCGTTGGACTATTTTTTGTGGGAAGCCGTTAAGGACAAATACTATGCGAACCATCCAGAGACGATTGATGCTTTAAAACACGAAATCGAAGTTGCCATTCATGAAATTGGAGCCCAAACAATCGAAAATGTGCTTAAAAATTGGGTTGATCGAATGGCCTACTGTAAAGCCAGTCGTGGCAGTCATTTGAACGATATTATTCTTCACTCATAAATGACAATGTTCAATCTTCAAAATAAGAGAAAAAGTTTGAAAAAATATTGATTAGTTTTTTTTCATAGCTGATTGAAAAAGCAAATTTTACATGGCCCACCCTATATTTATAAATTATGAATTAATACACAGAAAACACCGATTGAAATCTTGAGTTGAGATTCAAAACCACCACCTTATAACTTTAACTGTCGTACAATCCAAACAAAAGAATTGCAGAGAAGCAAAGAGATTTCAGAAGTAAAGGGTGATCAATTTAGAGGTATCAAATTTTAAATTGAAATAAAATAATCGTCGTGACATTAATTTTTCAAAGATAATCCCATAACTGCGCCCTTATTTGGCCATCCGCAAACACCAATTTTGAATTACTCGTTGGAGGACTTCGGTCGGTATCTCCTTAATAACTTTACTAATGTTGGCTACCAATGCCTCAATCGAAGCTGGTTTACCCGCAAAGCTAATAGAATTTACATACCTCCACAAATAAAAGTCCAAAGGTGTGATATCACACGATCTTGATGACCAGTTCACTGGTCCGATAGGAGAGATAATTTGCTTTTGCTACGACGCAGTAAATCCATTGTTTCACCATTCGCCATTCACTGTTACATTGGCGTCAGCCTCGTCTTTAAAGAGATATGGGCCGATGACTCCTCTAGCTCATAGGCTGCACCAAATGGTTGATTGCAGTGGATGTAATGGCTGTTCTTGAATGACTTCCGGTAGCTTTTCTGCTCAAATACGCCAATTTTTTTTATTGAACGTACGATGAAAGATTTTCTTAACGTTAATGAGACGTAAGTCTTTTCACGATGAAATGTCAATGAATTCTGATAAAAATTATGTATTTAGCTTAGTCACGCGTGATCTGTCATAAAAAACCATTTGGAAAAGGTACCTCCAATTTGATCAGCCGTTACTTTATGAGTCAGCCTGATGCTTGGGATGCTGTTATTGCCGCCATTTCTGTGTGTATAAAGTCAAAGAAATGTTCGAGACTTTTGTAGTGAAATATGGAAAAGCCGATATCGCAACTCGTGGTTTGCCACAAAGACCTCAAAAGACATTATTTGATTTCGGGCATGAAAGAAATGGTAAAATTTTTATTATTGTCGGAAGTATGCGCTATCTGGTAGGCTGCGAAAACTCTCTTAGAAAATAGAATATCACTAGAGGATATCCGCTTTTTCACCGACAGTCAAGCGGCCGTTCGAGCACTCAGCTCCTCTTATACCCACTCAGATGTGGTTCGATCCTGCCTCTTATCTCTTAACGAGATAAGTGTTCAGAATTCTGTCCAAGTTATCTGGATACCGGGTCACAGTGGATTCGAAGGTAACTGCAAAGCTGATGAGCTCGCAAGAGCTGGAGCTGCGCAATCAAATGTTAGTAACTTACCCACAATCCACACTCCGCTCTCAACATGTAAAATGATCATTGATCGAGAATTTCACAGCATTGCTGAGCGGAGGTGGCGAGTGGAAACTATATACTTGCGTTACGACCAGACAAATCTGGCCATCCTACAATCTGAATCAGACAAAAACCCTTATAAGTCTTTCGAAACACGAACTAAGGCATATAATATCTCTTATCACCGGCCACTGCCTTTTGGGCACTCACGCACGTCGGCTCGGGGTTCCTCAAAACGACCTGTGCAGATACTGCGAGGACAAAGATGAGGAAGTATCGAGCAGACATTTTCTGTGTAGTTGTCCTGGTCTAGCCAGAAGTCGACTCACTCTTCTAGGCTCTCCAACAATTGACAATCTTTCAGTACTCTCGAACCTGAAAATCGAATCTCTCATTAAATTCTCGAAACGAATTAATATCTTTGACCAAAATCTACAATAAAAATCTGGGTTAGGTGGGGAAATCATATAAAATAATGAGCTCTAGGGCAACACAACGGACCCAACTTGCGGTCTATGTGGCACTCCGATGCGGGGTCACCCTTAAACCAACCAACCAAATGCTGTTTCCAATGCAATAAATACATGATGCAGTGTGCCCATCTATGGTCTGCGTGTAGTAAGTTAAACATTATTATAGATGACGAACTTAAGCTTGCTTCTTAGATTTCTAAAATATGAGATTTCTTAAATATTCCATGGAGTCACTAGAAGACAAACTGCATGAACTAATTCGAGCGGATTCTCCCTGCTAAAACAAATTCCTCACACAAAGCTTGAAACCACTAGCCAGACGTTTCGAAACGTGTGTCATTTACAGAATGTGTTCATGCGAAGCAAACCGAACCAGCAACAAAAAATAATGTAATTATTTCTTCTTTCTAAATAATAAAGTCATACAAACATTTATTTGTTTGATTTAATTTTCTTCTCTGCATACTTTTTTCCTTTTTTTACTTTATAAACTTTTATGCTATGCCTTTCCAAAAAATTACTAGCATTTAGATATGTATGTATGTTTGTACATATCGATGTGTGTAAAATTTACTTAAAGTGGAAGCAAGTCTTTTACCGGTATCTCCTGCTTGCAAATTGTTTCGGGATTAAAATGAAAATGCAAATAACAACTCAATTTCTTGCAAATAAACATTGTTGTTTGTGTGATTTGCCACCAGCAGCATTACTCGTAAATTGAAAATAAAATACACAATAAAAATCGACAATTTGCAAAAATTGCTAAAGTACTTGTAGTACAATTCGATACATCTTTATGCTGCCAACACAAGATATATGTAGGTATGCAGTATGCATGAGTACTTGTGCAAATGTGCGTCTACTCTCAGACAGATTAAACTGCCAAATACTCGCATTTTGTTGGCACTCGTGTCCGACATGCAAATTATCAAAGCCAATTTGAGTAGTAATTGCCCATTGCAATCAAATCTACATCAAAAGCATACCAGCGAATCAACACCATTTTGCACCACAAAGCCAAAGCCAAAATCGTATCCCAAGCATCTCTGTTTCTCGGTACAATGAGAACGCGGCAATCGTACAACAACATGACAAGAGCGCACCAAAGACAAGCGATACAGTGTTTAGATCCAGTGAAAATAAATGAATCGCTTTACAGCGATCTTCACACAGTGATCGTTACGTATTTCGTTATGCGGTAAATAAAGACGAGTATTTTTTTTTTGTTGTACTATATAGAAAAGTGCGAAAAAACCACAAGGCTAAACCACCAAGTGGCAAATTTTCATAAGGCATTTTGACGAATACTCCGAGGAAAACAGAGTTTGGGAACGCCGCGACTTTCTCAATCAACTCAGTAGTATATTTTAAATAAATAATACAGAAACTACATAGTATGCATACATATGAGCCCTTCATTTTGAAAGTGGTATAAGTCAAAAATTGTAAAAATCTAGTTTATCAGCTATTTCATATCAAATACTAATAAAATAACATAATCTGAAGAGATTAGCAGTATGCCATGAAAGTTAACTCGATAAAATGTGTTTATTTTTTGGTTGGTAAACAAAGTACGGTTACTGTTTTTTTTGATTATACGTCAGTCTGTTCACAAATTTTGGCAAAATAATTAATAATTTTGTAATGTCTTCAGATAACGGTTCAGGTGTGATCAAGTAATACTTTTAATGTAAAAACGTACTATTTATAGTTAATTGTAGACATTATACGGCGAAGAAGTATAAGTAATGCTCCCAAGAAATGGAAACGAATAAGACTAATATCGTCTTCTGATGAATCAAATTCAATTCAAAAGTGAATTCGGAATACAAATGGAAGAAAGCAACATGAAATCAAGAAAAAGGACACGAAATCAACGTAATTATGGATAAAATATACGAAAAATGAAGAGAAATAGTGGAGAGGAATATGAAACAAAGGAGCATGTGAGTGGTAAACTTTTCGAAAATAAGGATTGCCTTTGTTCCAAATAGTTCATAAATGGAATCGAAAGGAAAGCTAATTTTGATTCTTTTTGGAAATGTTTGGTTTGGTTGTTTGGTTTGAAAACCATCAATAGAACAAAGACGAACCAGAAATTACGAAGGATATATGAGAAAATGTACATAGTTTTAAGTTTCATCTAAATGTACGGAATTTAAACAACAAATCTAACGGAAGATTAAGCTGTGTCTTAAATGCTAAAATACCTGGAACGGATGGTCATTTCGGCAGAACATTTAAAAGAATCAACGAATAATAGAAAGAAAAACACCAATGGAGAAGCTGTGTCTTGGCTAAAAATACAATGGGTCAGATTTCTAAAAAATGATTCATATAAAATGTTTTATAAAACGTCCTTGGATGACAATTCCGAATTCAAAGTATTAGACCTCTCACCTAAAAGAGGAAGACCTTGAATATACGAAAATATACTGTGGGCAAAAGGTAAGGTGAATTTATTTGTCAAAGTTTGCGGGATTAAAATTTCGCTTTAACTATTTTTTCCATGAGTTGGCAGCACTGTTAATAACATCTGGGCCAACTTTCATGTGAATGTCATTATCAGAAATATATTTACGCTTGTGTTTACCAAACGACCAAGTGTGCATTTTTCGATTTTTACAATGTCTGATTTGATTGAGCAGAGAAGTGTCATCAAATTTTGTTTGCGGAATGAAATTTCGGCTGCGGAAACGTTTAGCATGTTGCAGAAGGCATTTGGTCATTCGACCATGTCGCAGAAAAATGTTTATAAGTGGTACAAATACTTCAAAGAGGGCCAAGAACGTGTTGATGACTTGGAGCGCTCCGGCCACCATCGACGCCAACAGATGACCAACACGTCAATAAAGTGAAGGAGTTAGTGCTCAAAAATCGTCGGTTGACTGTTAAAGACCTTACTGATATGATCGGAATGTCAGAAGAATCTGTGAAAACCATTTTGAAAGACCATTTGGGCCTACGAAAAGTCAAATCTCGTTTGGTACCGAAAACTCTCAATTTCTTGGAAAAAAGTCGTCGCGTTGATGTGTGTGAAACAATGCGCTCAGACTATCAGGACAAGCTCAAATGCATCATTACGGGAAATGAGACTTGGATTTATGCTTACGACCCTGAAACAACCGACCAATCAAGCGAATATCGTGCTAAAGGCGAGGCCAGACCGAAAAGAGCACGTCAAAGTCGTTCAAAAATGAAGGTCATGATTACAGTTTTTTTCGGTTTTCGTGGTGTGGTGCACTATGAAATCCTTCCACCTGGCCAAACTTTTAATAAGGAGTATTATTTGAGCGTTATGCGTCGTTTACGTGAAGCAATTCGTCTAAAAAGACCAGAATTATGGGCCAACCACTCTTGGTTTTTGCATCACGATAATGCACCGTCTCACACTGCACTCGTTCTTCGTGACCATTTCGCCAAAAATTCCACGCATATCGTTCCGCAACCACCGTATTCGCCTGATTTGGCTCCGTGTGACTTCTGGCTATTCCCAAAACTCAAGAGACCACTCCGGGGAACGCGTTTCGAGTCGATTGAGGAGATAAAAGCTGAATCGAAGAAGGTGCTGATGGCTATACCGGAAATGGACTATTTGGCATGTTTCATCGAGGGGGGATTATTTTGAAGGCGATAAAATTGATTTACAAGAAAAAATAAAGATTTTTCATTTTACAACCAAATTCACCTTACTTTTTGCCCACAGTAGTACAAACCATTCGACCAATAACAGCAGAAAAACGTAATGATATGATGGATTTACTACCCTATATCCCACCAATTTTTCACAAACTGTTTATTTCCCTAAATATTAATATTATAAATAATTTACTTAGCTACAATGAAATAAGTTTGAATAAAATGTTAATTACTAATAAAAATGTGTCCTTGATGGTATAAGTCATTTATAAAGTCATGCAGTTAATTTTGGAAGTGGTATATATGAGTCATTTCAACCTTTTAAAACCACATTACCTTTTAAAAATGGTTATACACTTCACAATCATAATAAATACTTGTTTGTTGGCACTACTTTACTGTCGCAAAATCATATTCCATAATACAAAAATATTTTTTAATCCTTTAAAATGCAAAAATCTAAATATCTCGAAACAAGGAAAATATGACTTATACCACTTTCAAACTCAAGGGCTCAAATATCCAAAATAAGATATTTACGAGCAGCAATTTGAAGTTTGAAAAAAGTTGAAAAGTTTCTCCTAATAGGTATCGCTGAGCTCCGAGTGTTTTTTGTCCTGAAAAAGCTTCTCATAAAAAACCATCTGCCATTCGGAGATATAAAATTGTTAGCCTCTCCATTAGTGAAAAAAGAGACGCACATCGCAACTATGAGGAGCAATTCTGTTAAACACCCAATAAGGGATGAGAAAATGGAAACACTTACTTACGCCTCAACAATTCTATTACAAAAATCCACGCTCTGTGTAAAGTGTTCATTCCGCGTTCAGGCCAACTTATGGTGTTCAGCAATGAGGCTCATTTTTATCCAAATCTTAATGTCTATATCTTTTAATGGCTATATCAATAACCAAGATTTCCGTATTTAGGTTGAAAAGCAACCCGAAGCCATTCAAGAACAGCCATTACAACCATTGAAAACAATCGTTTAAAAAACAAATTTTCGTCGGCCCATATTTCTTCAAAGACGAGGCTTGCGACAAGGCAACAGTGAATGGCGAACGCTATCGCGCCATGATACGTTTATCCGGAAATTGAAGCCCGTGATCTCCACAATGTTTTGTTCTATCAAGAGGGCATTAATCGCCATGCAGCTCGAGAAACAATGGATTTACTGCGTCGTCGTTTCGGTGATCAATTTATCTCTCGTCTCGGACCAGTGGATTGGCCACCAAGATCGTGTGATATCACGCCTTTGGGCTGTTATTTGTGGGGGTACTTAAAGTCTAAATGCTTTGTGGATAAACCCACAGACAAAATTCAGACATTGGTCTCAAGTGCCTTGCGTGTTCCCAACAAAGGATGTGTACATCAATTATACAAGGTGGCGCAAAATTAATCATTCAATTAAGTGGATTTTGATTAATCTTTTACTTAATAAAAAATATTATTTTAAGAGATGAAGAGATTTTTGTTTGGACCTTGCCGCTCTCCACTACTTGTCTGTTTGTATATTGCAGCTGTTCAGTTCACAAGTGCCAAACATATTTGAAGTATGACGTCATTTGCAAATATGATAAATCTTCCGATAGAGTGATTAATTTTTCGCCACTTCTTATGTGTATGCATATATAAATAAATCTTTTTAAAATCTAAATGAAAAGTTTTTTAAACGTTTCTCGTATCTGGCTATGCAAGTAATCATATGACACATGTTTTCATGTCTAAGTTATTTAACTTAATCAAAACTTTTTTAATGCACGCCAAATGTTTAATTTTCGTATTTTTATTTTATGAGCTCAAGCCCAATCTTTGTGTTTTTTTTTGTTTTTTTTTTTGGAAATGTGCCACAATGTTAGACTTGGAACTGGCCGTCGTGATCTACACTTACCCTGTTATATTCTGCTCTAAACCTGAATTCTTTTAATTTTGGCCTGTTATCTGAACGCTCACAAAATAGGATTCACTGCAATCAACATATTTTTCGAAATTATTTTATTTTCGATTTCCAACATTTTTATTTCCAATTTTTTATTTTCAATTATGCGAAAATAACCTGGAATGACGACATTTACAAATGGCCAATATTAATGGCTAAACTTGAGGATTTTTGCTTTTACTCTTAATTTCTTAAGTGGCTAACTTCCTATCCGAATAATAGACAGTATGTCATACGTCTCGATAATGTATCGTCTTTTTATTTTGTTGCTTCGTCTGGCGTCCCCCAAGGTAGTGTCCTAGGTCCGTTACAAATTTTTCTCTTCATCAGTGATACTATATATCCTCCTGTTTTTCGATGCGTAATTTGATACGTAGATGATCTGCAAATCTGTTATGAAAATAATTGTTCCGAAGACTTATCCACTCCCCAGTATGAGTTGAATGTCGCTATAATTCCTATGCGAAAGTTTTTAATATTTTCTTAACATCTTACTACATCTCCAACAATTAGTGAATTAAAACACCTGGGTGTTTATTTCGACTCCAAGCTCAACTTTACTACCCACATAAGCTACACGGTGAACGATATGAAGTGTTACCTATTCAAAACACCATAACTTTTTTGTGTGAAATTAGTTTTTATTGATTTCAAATACGATTTTGTTCAAAATTGATTACAGTTTTAACATATATTCACTTTAACTCGATATGACCACCTTTTGCCTTGACTATAGCCTTCAAACGGTCAAAAAATGATTTGCATGCTGCACGAATGTGATCTTGAGGTATTTTGGCCCATTCTCGTATAATCGCTTTTATCAGCGCATCCATACTGGCATATTTTTTAGTCCTCACATTGCACTCCAAAATGGACCAAATGGAATAGTCCATCGGATTTGCGTCTGGTGAATTCGAAAGCCATTGTGTGGGCGAAATGAAGTGTGGAACATGATTTTTTATCCATTCTTGGTTCACACGAGCTTTATGAGACGGTGCCGAGTCCTTTTGGAACGTCCTTGGTCTGCGACCAAAATGTTTGTGTGTCCACGGCTCTAAAGCAGCTTCTAAAACATTTTCCCGATAATAAGTCGCATTCACTTTGACACCAGGCTCGATAAAAACGATTAGAGAGAGAGAGAAACGATCAGCGGTCACTGCGGCCCAAACCATTACTTGCAATGGGAAATTGCTTCGAGTGGCCATACGTAGGCTCAAATTCTCTTATGAGCGTTCGGTCAAGTAAACACAATCGTATTGAGTGTTTATGAACTGCTCAATTGGGACATTTTTTTCATCAGAAAACACAATGTTAGGAAATTGGCCACGTTCGTGCAAGCGCAACAACTCCTTTGCCCTTTCGCTCCGAACTTTTTTTTTGCTGGGGTGAAAGATCGTGTGCTTTTTGGAACTTGTAAGCTTTGACCTTGATCTCATTTTTCAATATGCGTCGAATGCTGTCTTGCGATATTTTCAGTTCTTTGGCCATTTTTCTTCCACTTCGACTTGGATTTCGCTCAAGTCGAGCCTTCACTTTCCGAACCGTTTCTGGCGTTCTTGTGGTTTTTTTTTGGTCCACCTCCATAGCGTTTTGCAATGCTACTAGTATCCTTGTAACGTTTTATAGTGCGATACACAAACATTTTATTCACTTCGAGGTGACTGAGCTCACGAACAATGGCTGGTTGTGATTTTCCAGCCAAATATAACACAATTACACTATTGCGTTTGAATTCCATCACAGACAAAAAAAAATTCAACAAAACTGAGACGCAAATGCTTTTGATGGCTTATAAAAAATATATTGAACTGTCATTAGAACAATTTTGACGTTGATGTCATAAGCTGTTTTACAGATACAAGCAGTGTGAAGTTGGTAGCACTTCACATCGTTCACCCGTATTTTCTTTCTAAATCATTCGCCTTTATTCGTCGAAATAGTTCTTCGTTTGCTGATCCCTATATTCTCCACGTTCGTTTGGAGAATGAATGCTCCTTCTAGGACGACGCTAGTTCAATTTAATACTTATTCTTCTTCCTTATACCTTGATTTTGCTAGTCTTTTAGAAAGACTAAAAGGACAAAGAGTTGAAAGATATTGAAAAAATTGAAAGATATTAAAAATATTTTGCTAATCTTCTCTATTATCTCTTATTAAATCTACTTAGTTTTCATTGAACATTTATTCATTATGACCTCTATCGATAAAACCTGGCTACTCAAAGAAAACATATTTGTAGTTTTTACTAGTTTATTAAATAATGTTCAAATGTTCGTAAAAATAAAATATTATAACTGCGTCAAATCCTAGTCGTAGCCATAAATTCGTACCACTGTGCAATAGCGTCGCATCACATATTCACGTATTCAGAAACAGAAATTCCCAAAATATTCGCTGCCACTACAAAATTCGTAAAATCGGTCCGTCAGCCGATCCACTCGTTGCTCCACTGATGGTTCGCTTTGCAAATTTCATCCGTCTGCCACTCTATGCATATGTCAATTCGACTACTAGTCTATCTGCCGGTCTCGTTGGCCTTTCAACCGACTGTCTATCCGCCTGGTTGTCTGCCAGCTTCTCGCTGGTCCGTATACTCGTATTTGCAAATCAAAAACAAAACAAAAAAACTAAGTACAAATGCCGTTCGAGCTGTTGTCTGTTTGGTGCTGCCATCCGAACTCGTTGCCACGGCGCTCGGCGGCTGAGCTGCTGTCCAAAGTGTCGGCGCACATCAACGCTGACAAGTCCTGTCAGTTGTGCTCTGAATGAACCAAACCGAAACGCAGCAAACGAATGTGTCTTTAGTCACTGTTTTTAAGTTTTTCAACTTTTTCTTTCTTTAATGGGGAAAAGTCGTGCATGTAAAATGCGAGCAGAGGTCCGTTTATTTGGCTGTTTGTGTGATCTAACCTCGCACTTACATCTATGCGCAAAAATACTTTGCATGCCACTGCCAACGCCACACAGTGTAATGCCGTTGACCAAAAAGCAAAGAACAGAGAGAGATATTTTCATTGTTTTTTTTTTTTTGTTTAATAAAAGTCTGAAAATAAGGCGCTTTTTAAGCGCTTTTTTGTTTTGTGATGAAACAAATCGCATTATGGAGTTTTAAAATCACTGAGGTTGGTAATAAAATACTCTGTATACTTGCAGAGCTGTTCAGGAGAAATGTTATGGATGTGATTTTGGTCGTTTTTACGCAGCATACGAAACCTCGATGAGTAGTAAGGTTGGTTATTTTTAAAGCAACTCTTATTGGGGCCTGCGTCCTATTTCAAACTAAATCCTCCCCTCACTGCTGAACTCAAAAGCACATAGAGTACAACAGCTTCATTAATTTTGGAAATATTACCACCCTCTAATTCCCGTTATGTGTGTGCTGGGTGTTACTGAAGTCGGGGCATCATCAAAATTTCAATCGAATAAAAACACTTTTACTAGGTTTGACCTAAGTTCATAAGGAGACGTTACACTGTGCACCGATGCTGTTTGCTGCCACGGCGCTGATGACGCTGATGGTTGCTTGGTCGGCTGATGCTTGATGAGCACCGGGAGACGCTTGATGTGCGCACGAATTGTTGTAGCTGCCGCTGATTGCTGCTGCCACACGGTGCTGCTGTTGCTGCCGCAGTCTTCTTCTTGCCGCTTGACGTTTGACAGTTGACGGTTGATGCCTGATGTAAAAGTGAATGAGCCATGAATCACATCAGACATCTTTTAATTAAAACAAACAACATTGTTTCCTTCGCCTGTTGCTTCCACCGCTTGACGGTGGCTGTCAGCGATGCGCTTGCAATTTTTTTTTTCAATGGTGTAACAAGTGTGAATTTATGTAAAATTGCATTTTCGATTGCATTTCATTGCGAAAATATTATATGTCTGTCTCACATTATTCATTAATTCAGTGCTAGCTGTATGTGAAAAAATTGGTTGGTGTTGACGGCGAACACCGCGATTTGGCTCTACCGCGAGTCGAAAGAGGAATCAATAGGTTTTTTTTTTTTTGAAACATTCAAGTCTGCAAGTGTCATAGACGTCATCAATATTATGTAGACTTACATAAATGAGCGCTTGTCATTCTTTCATGCAATGAAATATGTACGTGCATTAGGGTGAGTCAATTTTATCCATGCAATTTGTACGGAAATTTTTTTCTCAATATCGTTCCTAGCACACGCGAAATCTACATGAAATTCTTAGAAAAAAATCCGTCATAGCATAGCACCTAACCTATAGCTTTAAAGTCGATTTCAAGCCCCCAAAAATTTTAAAAGAAGCAATCTTTAATTAATACGAAAGTTGAGAGCGCGCTATGGCATTGAAGCTAGAAAGTAGAAAAAAACGAACCTCCTGTTGGAAGTAAAAAGGATCTCAAACAATACGTTGTGAATTGGACAACAAGCTTAGACTTATGGAATCCAACTGTAGCGCACGGCAATAAATACAAAATTGAAAATTCTGCAACTTTTCCAGCCCAAGATCTACGTCCCCTGGTAAAAGCTCAGGGGTACATGACAGATGACCAAATTCATCGGAACTTAAAAATCCTTTTAATAAAAGAGAAAATAAAAAACTAAGTCAGCAAATACCGAGATCATCTCCAATAACACCCAAAGCCAGTCCTTCTACTCTCATGTCACCATTGCGAGTCTTTTTTAAGTTGCAAAGGAAAACACCGACCCCGCTCATGTGATAGCTGTTAAATTTCTTTACTAGAAAGGATATTTCGAGGCAAATTTACCTTTAATACTTAAATCAATGTCACTGTTTAAATGAATTAAAATATCAAGTCAGTCCATAAGTTCGTGCATTTTTTAAAGGTGGTTTTAAAATTAATAAAAAAGATGTTTAAAGTATTTATTAATCAATAATATATTTTCCTTCATTATTTAAAACGTCTTTACAAGGGTTAGGCAAATTTTTAAATCCCTGCTCAAAATACTCTTCGATATCCCTTTTTATAGCTTCTTTTGAGGAGTAGTTCTTGTTACTCATATGGGATTGAAGTCCACGGAAAAGGTGATAATCACAAGGTGCTATATCCGGAGAGTATGGTGGATGCGGCATTAACTCCCATCCGAGCTCGTTCAGCTTGCCTAATGTTTGCCTTGGGGTATTGAGGTCTTGCGTTGTCGTGGTGAAACAAAACTTTTCGTCTATTCTCTAAAGACGGTCGATTTTTGTTAAGTCCCTCATTCAGGTTTGATGAGAATAATAAAGCAGCAGTTATCGTCTGGTTTGGTTCTAGAAATTCATAATAAACAATACCTGCCATATCCCTCCAAATAGACTGGAGAATCTTCTTGGGGTCGGGGTCGGTTCTGGTGTTTCATCTTTATCTAACCATTGTCGTTTGCGAGCAAGATTATTGTAAAGGACTAATTTTTCATCACCAGTAACCGTTGCAGCAGCTGAGAACACTCATTCACTCTCTGCTGAAAGTTGGCGACGGAAAGTCTATGCGGAACCCATTTTCCCAGCTTTGAAAACTTTCCCAATTGAACTAGGTGCCTGTGAACTGTTCCATGCGATGAATTTAACCTCTGAGCTATCATATCGACTGTAAAATTTGGCTCAGCTTCCACGAGTTCGTGCAAGGCGTCGGAGTTAAAGACTTCAGGACGACCAGCGCGCGGGGCATCTTCCACGTCGCTGTTACCACTTCGGAATTTCGAAAACTACTTTTGCATAGTCCTTACACTCACGGTGTCCTCTCCGTGAACAGTGTTTATTTCTGCAGCAGCAGTTGTTGCATTTTTACCACTTTTATAAAAAAATACAAAATATGCCTCTGATACGCGTTCGAAGATTCCATTTTATTTTTTAACAACACGTGTTTCTATCCGCGATTCAAATCACTTGTTGAATGCACAATATATCAAAGAAAATATAAATAGTTACGTTATATTCCGCGAATAATAATTTGTTGTATGCAAAAATCGCACAAAAGTGAAATTATGGGTAAAATACGCACGAACTAATGGACTGACCTGATAGTTGTGGAAGCTCTTCCATGAATTCTAAGTCTAGACAGAATACAAAATAAAATAAAAAAAATTACGAAAAAACCAAAAATGTTTAGAAAACAATGTTAAAAATATTTTTTTGAGAAATGTAAAATTTAATCGTTTTTGGTTGTTTCTTGCAACTATTGGTTTGATTTACATATAAAAGAATTACATAGAGCCACTTCTACTATTATAATTCGTATCGAGCAAATTCCCAAGTACAAGTTTTTATTAACAAAAAAACAAAAAAAACAATTAGTCTTCTTTCAGTGCGATGAAAATTGTATTTTTTTGCATTTTCATGTTATATAAGTAATACTTTTATTATTAAAACGTTTAAGCTTTGATACACGTTAATTGACATAAAAAAACACAAAAAAAAAGTTTACCTTCGGGGCTCGAAATTAACTTTAGAGCTAAGCTGCAGTGAACCTTATTTCCTAAAATTTTATTGGAATCCAAATCTGCTGGGAATGTTGTCGAAAAAAATTATCTCACCCTAATGTGCATGTATCAAAAGGCACCCACCAATCAGCAGCAAGCTAACAGGAAGTATGGCGGAATGATAGCTGAGAAAAAACGTTCTTAATGTGCACTTTGTTGGTCGCAAACATTGTGCGAATTCTGGGAGCACTTATTTTGCAAAGCGCATAGGTGACATTTGCCATGAATGCGAACAGGAGCATCAAATTATGACGTCTCTAGTCACATTCCGCACTCAGAGTAAATTCGTTGCTGAGAATGTCTCAAATTGTGTACCGAGGTTGTGGCTGATGCGACGAGGACAGACATATCGACCAAATTGTAAAACATCGCCAAGAGCCAGCGTTTAGTTGTACGTTTGCAGGAAAAATTTTAGTGGAAAACACTTATTAGAATCAAATCACTTTTGATGGTGTAATATTATATCCGAATCAAGTTGTGAAGTTTCCGTTGGTAAATATATAATTTTCATGCGAATGTGTGAATCGGGTGTCTCAGTTTAATGTAAATCGAAATAAAAATACCATCCAGAACTTTTTCGAAAATTTGGATGGATATGGAAAAATTAAAAGAACTGGTCCAAGGTCTAAGATCGACAAGAGGTGTAAGAGAGAGAGAGAGCAGAGAGAGATAAGATGGTATGCTGCCAATAAAAACATCAACACTAACCAAACTAGATCTGAATTTTCTTTCACTGTTTTGAATGAATACAGCAAATTTTGAGCAAAGGTAGAATTTTACGACGAAGCTTACGCCACGCCACAAAGCACCCAGGCTCGAAAAATTTTATCTGAATTGATGGTTGTCAGATTTATTGAAAAGATATTCGCGAGCCACTTCGTTTCACGGTGGCTCTATTATGAGCTGGAATGTTTAAGCTAGTGTGGTAAGACACCAGTTTGTTTTATTTCGCATAAATTGAACGCAGAAAATTTCGTAGACATCTTGGATAATGTTTTATTGAATTTTGCCGAAGAATTTCACTGTGATTCTTGCTTCGTATCAACCGGACAACGATCAAATACACAGCGGAGTTTTTTGCTAAAATGGCCGCAATTAGTGAAGACCTAAATCCAATTGAGAACCTGTGGAGTCTTCTTCGCAAGAAAGTTTATAAAGGCGGACGCCAATTTAATAGCCTATTGCACTTTATCAATCACCTTAGTTAGACTCCTGCAGTCATTCGTAAATTCGTGCCACGACGACTAGTATCAGTTACAATAAATACCACAGGACATAGAAGTTATAAAATATTTTAGGTTTTTAGATTTAATTTAATATTAGGTTTGTTCCATATATATATTTCCTTTGACGCCTTTAACCTTTAGCCTTTATTAACTTTTTACAATAAAATATTGAAGTTAGTTCTTTATCATGTTTTATTATTACGTTTGTTTTCTTCCCTTAAGCCGAAAGGTAAAAATATGTAACCCCTAATTATTTTACTACAAAAAAATAGTTCGTTCAGTGTTCTATAGAGCTAATATATTAGTGTAGCCACACGGGTGAATGATGCTCCAAGCCACAAAAAATTGTTTATCATGTCACTCTGTCGTGCTCAGTGTTAACCGAAATAGCGTTTCGAGCAACATTTTCAAAGAATGAGGGGCCCATAATGACACCGCTTTAAAATTCGCACAAAACTATCACTCTCTGAGGATTCATTGGCTACTCGACGATCACTTGCGGCTTTTTCGATCAGCAGATGTGGCATTTTTGCTTGTAATATGATGAAAAGATGAAAATGCGCTTATTCAGAATATATTTATAATTTTTAGAGCAAAATCTTTGTCTATCTCGAGTTACTTTAAGGCCCAAAGCGATTCATTTCGTTCTGCGGATATATAATACTGGCTTCTGGTAAAAACTTTTAGCCTGAAAGACCTGTCACGGTCAAAATAACATATTGCTAAAAAAAGAAAAACAATATGGCTCTCACTTTAGTTACGAATATGACCCAAATTTACCCATAAAAATGGTATGTGTATGTGAGTATCTCGACTACAGCTCCCCGTAGCGGGTCCAGTTTATTTTAAAGCAGCTAAGATATACATTCATAAGACGACTAAAATCAAAAATCTTTCAGAATATATCAAATATTGCTACCCAGCCTCTTTTTACATTTATTTTTTGGCTCTGTGTATGCACCAAACCGGTAATTAAATACGATTTTTCAAACCAAGTCCACCATAGTGTCAATTAGTGGATCTAATGGGATATTCTTCCCAGATTTGCTCACATTAGCTCCCTAAAATTTCATCGCAATTCGATTGCCTAGTCTATAAGCTAAATAAGAAAAATAATTTTATTGAAGCGACTTTTTGTTTCGAAATATTACCCCTTAATAGAGTGACAAAACACCTTGTAAAAACCTGAATTCGTTTTCCATCTCAGTCTCTCAAATTTCATCAATACTTACTTTGTAGTTCACAACCAACATCATATTTCTTTTTTTCAAAGTTTTAAATAATCTACTCAACCTTTATAATTTGTGTTTACGAACTCATACAAATTAAAAGATTTGCTCGTATCAGCAGTTTCTTCTTCATGTTGATTACTCACAGTCAATAAGTTTTAAAAATAAATTATTAGCAACAAATATTTAACAATAATGGAGCAGCATAGCAAAATTGCTATACACTGGACTCTCCCATTATTTATTAATCGCTCTCTCGCGCTCATTACCTATTCACCTCTACTAAGTATGTGTATAAGTATGTGTATGTAATAACACTAAAGCCAATAATAATAAAAACAAAAATAAGAAAACAAAACGGAATTTGCAGTTTTTCTGTCTGTCGATTGTTGCTATTTGATTGTTGTTATATTTATGTTATTAATTAGTTTCAGCTCTTGTCGATCTCTAACCACCAAACTGCCAAACTCTTTTGCGCAACAACACAAATGCGTACGGGTCTAATGGCTTTTTGTTTATCAGCAATCGTCAGTTCGTTCACTCACTCATTGGCGCCCTCTCTCACACCGTTTTCTTGCTCCCAACCAGATTACTAGCAAATGACAGCGATCCAAAGCAAGGGGGTGTAGCTCAGTGGTAGAGCGCTCGCTTCGCATGTGAGAAGTCCCGGGTTCAAACCCCGGCACCTCCAATTGTACTAGCGTGGATTGGGAGCATTATTTCTACTCCAAATCCACCGTGTTATAAAATTTTATAATACAAAGTGGTTAGTTATTTTATGAAATTATAAATAAAATTTGGATTTCAAATGGTTAATACTAAGAATCGAAATAATTACGAGATTGTAAATATGTTTAAATGCGCGAATATGATTTTCAACTACCTTTTACTTTACTAGTCATACATTTAGAGCTGCTAATATGAATTTCTCTGACGATTTGTAATTTTTACTATTCTATTAGAATACAATTTTGGTCACAAGTGGGAAACACTTGAGAATTATTCAGTATAATATTAATCAGCTTTGTTATTAACAACCGTTTCATGGAGATACAAACACATTTATGCACATATAAGTTATGATCTTCATAATGGCGACTAAGTACGTACTTATGTAGCTATGTGTGCATATATTTCACTACAATCATAAAGTGTTTTTTATGTTAATGTTAATTGTGCGCTTTCTTCTACAATAGTTTTTTATTCTTCTCTTTCCGTTGATTTTTCTCTATAAATTCGGCCGCGCAATTACCATTAGTTTTGACCATTACTGGAATGTTTTTTTACACTTGTAAGCTCTGCTTGCACCGTTTGTATGCTTTTGGATCCGGTATCCATGGGGGTGTAGCTCAGTGGTAGAGCGCTCGCTTCGCATGTGAGAAGTCCCGGGTTCAAACCCCGGCACCTCCAACGTTAAATCGCTAAAATTTCATTCATTTAACTTTTTATATTTTGGCTTTGTGTACAAAAACAAAAAAGGAAAAAAATAATTTGCTTATAAAAAAATCAGTTAATATAAGAATTTACTTTTTACAGCAAAAGCAAAGTATCTCAGCTTGATTAGGCAAGCAAGAAAAACAATATTCGAACCTTTCAAAACTGCAGCGATTTAGATGATGAAATGCCTATCATTACAAATCCTTATATATTTATATTTTACTTATAAATATTTCTTATTTACTTATAAACATAAGATTTGAATAATTATTACAAAAATTTATTAAACTATATAAATACTTAAAAAAGTAAATAATAAATTTGTGGCAATAACAATATTGCCTGTCACTGCTCCAAAATTAATTAATAATTAAAGTCTACAATAAAAAATTATCCACAGCGTAAGGCTATAAAAGTTAGTTTTTTCCAACAGTGGCCATTAAGTAAAGGGTTTAGAGGTATTGGATTTTAAATTGAAATTAAACAACCAAAATTCAAACTGATTGGGTAATCTTTATAATTTTCATCTAGAATATTTCACGACATTTATTTTCTTTCAAATGTTGGCCGTAAACACCAATTTTGAATGCCTCGCTGGACGACTTCGATCGGTATCTCGTGAATAACTTTAGTAACGTTGGTCCCCAATGCCTCAATCGAAGCAGATTCATCCACAAAGCATTGAGATTTTACATAGCCCCACAAATAAAAGTCCAAAGATGTGATATGACACAAATTTGGTAGCCAATCCACTGGTCCACGACGAGAGATAAATTTTTCACCGAAACGACGACGCAATAGTAGCTAAACGTCATTAGAGTTCGCCATTCATCATGGAGTTCGCTATACATTGTTACATTGACGCCAGCCTCGTTCTTGAAGAAATATGGGCTGATGATTCCTGCCGCCCATAGGCATTTTCTGAGCATTTCCAGTTGTTGCATTTTGCTTGAAAAATTGTTGTTATGTCAGCTATCCCCATACTATTATGCTTTCGAAGCGAATGGCTGCCACCAAACTTTTTTATTTAATAAGCTATCTGGAAAGTCTAATTTTATCACGTACAAATATGTATCATATGTAGGTATCATACATACAAGGTGACGCAGAATTAATCGCCGCATTAAAAGATTTATATTTTTTGCAAATGCCATAGTACGTCAATTATATTTGAAACTCGTAATAAAAAAGTTATTTAAATACCAAATTGGTTGATTAATTTTGCGCCACCTTGTACACTGGCAGAGCTCTTCATTACATGGAAAAAAGTGTTAAAATTCCCGATCACACCCGCTTTATGTAAGGATATAGTATAAAAATGAGAAATACAAAGTTCCAGATGAATCAATAAAATAGAGGCGGCACAAAGAGACTTAAATCTGGAAAAATTCTATATATTTTTTTTTTTTTTTTCAATTTATTCAACCTTTTTTATGCCTAACTCCACTTTATCTTTATCGCAACAATCGGCTCAAAACGTTCTCTTCCAAGTTGTAACTCGAATCGGGAGAATAAAAACAAGACTAATTTGATACTATGAAGCGAGTAGCACATTGTGTCCGGTCGCACAATTAGGAATTAAAAGCTAATATAAAACGTGATAATACTAAGGATAAAAGTTTATTTCAATAACTATTACAAAGAAGATAAGTGCGGATAGGTAGGTTTGGCAGCCGCATCGCACATAGAGACAACGATGCCACTTAGACCACGGAATGGGTCCGTTGTGAGCCGCGGGGGCTGGGCTACATTTCCCTTTCCATATTGAACCATCCTGAGCTTTTGACAAAGCGTAAAAGGTTGTTGATACCTAAAGTGTATAGATTATCTACATTCGTTAAGAAGTAGGATTTTAAAAATCGGTTTCTGCTTCTGGCTAGAGCCGGGCATGTGCAAAAAGGTGTTGAATTGTTTCCAATTCCTCCTCATTTCTGCAGCTACGACAGAAATCATGCGTGTACACGCCTAATCTCCTTGCATGATTTCCTATGAGACAATGTCCTGCGAGGGTCGCTACTAAGGTCTTGATTTGAAGTCTACTCAGTTTTATAATACTCTTGAACAGACGTAAATTTAGCCTTGGCCATGTTTGCCTAGCAATTTCGCAGGTGTAAGCGCTAATCCATCTCTGATTTGCAGAATTTATTAGTGCGTCTTTAATGAGAAGCTTACAAGTTGCGAGAGGTATCTCCATAAAATTACTTATGTCTGGCATACAGGTACCTTCTCTTACAGGTTGGTCTACCCTACAGTTCCTTGGTATATCTCTGTGGCCTGGGACCCAGCATAAGATTATACGATATTGCTTGGCCATCTCATTTAGAGATTGGCGACAACGTAAGACACTCCTTGATGTTGTTTGGAATGCATCGTTGATGATATTCTGTTTATCTTTAACCATTTTAAGGCTTCATGAAAAGCATTTATTTCCGCTTGAAGAACGCTACAGTGATCCGGTACTAATAGAAAGCTTTTCACAAAATAACCCTGATCCTACACCGGTGTTCATTTTGGATCCGTCCGTGTAGATCTTAACGGGTGTGTTGGGTGTTGGATCTTCTTCAAGCCATTCCAGTCTAGAAGAGATTTTCATTAGGAAACTCCTTTCGAAGCAAAGAATGGGAGGGTGATAATCACAGTTACTGGGTATATCCGTGTAGGAGTCTAAAATGGTTGAATCCATGTGTGACAGTTCTCCATTGTGAGCTCGCTTTGAGCCTTAAAGCGGAGCAGGCCGCTGAGTATTTGCAAAAGAGATCTAGGGGTGGCAGATGTTGCATGATGTCCAAAGCCACGAATGGCGTGGTTTTCATGGCGCCACATATTGCTAATTCCGCTGATCTCTGCACCTTATTCAACAAATTAGAGTAGGTTTTTTTCTGCATAGCACACCACCAGACAACATTTCCATATAGCAGAATGGGTCTGACCACAGCAGAGTAGAGCCAATGAGCAACCTTAGGTTTAATTCCTCAGGGCTTACCTAAAGCTCTCTTACAGGCATAAAAAGCTAGGTTCGCTTTCCTGACTCTGTCTAAGGTGTTTGACTTCCAAGTCAGTTTCCTATCTATGATTAGTCCCAAGTACTTGGTTTCTTCCGAAATCACAAGAGCTTCCCCTTTGAGCATAATTGGACTTAGATGAGGGATTCTGTGTTTCCTAGTGAACAATACGAGTTGTGTTTTGTCTGGGTTAACTCCTAGACCACACTTTCCTGCCCACCTAGAAAGTATATCTAGAGCCTAATACAAAATGCTCTCTTAATGTAGATACAAATTTACCAGAGACAGCAATAACAACATCATCGGCATAAGCTATCACCTTACATCCCACCGATTCCAGTATTAATAGAAGTTTATTTACAACTGCGTTCCATAAAAACGGTGAGAGGACTCCACCTTGCGGTGTACCTCTGTTCCGCTTCAATGATTCTGCTATTTAGCATTTTGCCAATGAAGCCTATCACGCCCGGTTCTACCCTAAGATCAGTGAGTGCTGCAGGTCCATATATTTCACGCATTATTTTTCTTTCACATACCATTAGCTGATTAATGTCAGTAGTTTTTAGTGTCCATAGTTAGGTAAGCACGATGCTTATCAAAATTTTGGACTTTAACCTTTTCTAACTTGAAGCTGAACCGAGTTATGATAAGGACGCAAATATGGCTTGAAGACCACGACCTGAAACTCGCCAAACATAAAACCGAAGTCATCCTTATGACAGGAGATCTCATGGCACTCGCGGTCAGCATGCAAATAGCCGAAACGTCCTTAAAAAAAAAAAAAAATAATTGGCGCGTACACTTCTGTTAGGTGTTTGGCCGAGCTCCTCCTCCTATTTGTGGTGTGCGTGTTGATGTTGTTCCACAAATAGAGGGACCTACAGTTTCAAGCCGACTCCGAACGGCAGATATTTTTATGACGAGCTTTTTCATGGCAGAAATACACTCGGAGGTTTGCCATTGCCTGCCGAGGGGCGACCGCTATTAGAAAAATGTTTTTCTTAATTTTGCTTTCACCGAGATTCGAACCCACGACCTCTCTGTGAATTCCGAATGGTAATCACGCACCTACCCATTCGGCTACGGCGGTCCTTAGTGACCCAAAAAAGTAGTGAAATACTTAAGTATTCAACTGCAGGCTTACTTTTTGGGCTCAGGTACGGCATGCGGTTACCAAAGCAGCAAAGGTCACGGGTATGCTAAGTACTTCCGGAGACACCTACACCACATGGGCAAGGTAACTGATTCGAAGTGCATACCTATACTGCGAATCGCTGAGCGATGACGCTGAACATACGTTTTTTACTTGAAACAGATGGCTCGCGGAAAGAAATGCTCTGATGGAGCAGATTGGCGACATCGCACCGAATAACATAATCAGCAAAACGCTCTAACGTCAGGACAGCTGGGACGCGGTAAAGAAATACATCGAGAACGTACTACGAAAAAAAAGTTGACCTCGACACAGTGCAACAAAGCGAAGCCGCACAGATAGAGACACAAGAAGACGAGCCTATAGCATGAAAACTGGCTACAAATATGGTGGACCCAGACGTAGGTGAATAGAATTGGTCCTTTATGGATACCGCTCTGGGCCCTCCCGAAGTAATATAGGAAAAAAAGGAAAATTCGCACACTTGTTACGTAAAGAGCTCTTAAACTCAGCTCGTCCCCAAAAAACGTTGAGTATAAAGCTCTGCATGATGCGAGCGAGAATGCAATACCATCCTTAATCTCTCTGCTGCTTGCACGTCGGTCTATGGCTACAATTTTCTTGCGTGTCCCCTTCCAGAAATATATGGTTTTACCAATCATAGTAAGATTCTGCTTCAAACTCTTTGTATCGGTTTCGAATCCGAACAAGTTACAACACTCTAGAAATCCAGCGTGTGAGATGGCTAGAACGAGGAATACCCACTTTGTTGGCCGAGAAGGCGGTAAAGATAATCCACCTAAGATCTTCCTTCCACGTCATGTACATATGACAATGTCGAAAAAACTAATGAAATGGCTGAACTCTCTGAAGGAATAAAAAAAAGCAACTCAAATTGTGGTGGGTTCCCCACCAAGACAATTTTTTGATTGCTGCGTTAATGACATACATAGTTATGTATGTATCACGATCTCTTTGCCCCGAATACCGCATAGATAGACGACAAATTATGATGACAGAATGTGTGAGAACAACTCATTTGGGGACTGCAATTGCACACGCTGCACAAGTACATTTGTACGTATGATTGTGTGCGTCCACATGCAACATAATTACATTCAAAATCGCACGCACAGCAGCATTTATTGTCGACAACTTCAAAACGCTCATAAACATCATCATCAACAACAGCGTTGATGGCGGGCAAAATAACAAAGATGCGATCGACAACAGGAGCTGGAACGTTAATATTAATAGCGACACATGAAGTTATCCCCGGTAGCAGCGGGCAGCAGTAGCAGACACGGCATCCGACGCTCACATTGAATTGCTGAAAGAAAAAAAAATTTCATATCATACGTTCTCCGGTGATCCAATGCACATTTGCCTTGCTCCTAGCCGCGCACCCCTCTTCCAACTTCAATTCTCTATATTTTAATGAAATTTGAATGAGGCACTCAGAACCACAACTGACAATGCATTGTGGAAAGAGTGTGCGTTGTGTTGCTTGGAAAAAGTAGTTGCGTCGCTCACTGAAGACGTCAACTGCAGCCATGGAAGCGGCAGCGGCAGCGCCAGCACTTTTCGGCCGTTTGATCTTTTCATTGTTTGTATACAAGTTGATGGTTTGTGTTGATGGATGCGAGCGCACAATTTGCTTTGATCATTTCCGCGCACCGCACATAACAAGTACAACAACAACAACAACAGTAAGAGTATTAACAAACGTATTCAATGGTGTGTTGTTGATGATCATGCCTCTTTCGTTTAGCTCCTTGTTGGTTGCTGCCCGTCAAACTCGAAATTTACGAGTTGCCATTCAGCGCCGTCTATTCAGTTTTTTGTGGATGGGCTTCTTTTCATGTATGAGTTTTTACGTATGCATGTGCGTGTAGTTGTTAACGTAGGTGTTAATGTGCTTGTGGCAATTATGAAAAATCACAGACATCCTCCCACGCAAAAGTTATTATGTATACAGACATGCATGGAGACGTATTACATATTGTGTCTTTGATTGATGTATTGTCCATTGAATTCAGTGGAAATGTTATTTAGAGAAAATTCTGGGGTCTTATGATACTTGAATTTATTGCTTGTTGAAGATGAGAAAGGGAAACACGATCATTCTTTTAATTTAAGTACTGAGAATATTTGACTAGTCCCAGATTTTTAAGTGAGGCTTGATTCAGGGACACACTTAGACTAGAGGAAGAAACCCACTGTGATACCATAGTTTGGTTTCGGTGACCTCGTTGTTGAACCAACCGCTGTCTCAGGCCTTCCAAATCAATATCTGCTTTAGAGTATGCAAATATGGTGATTCTTTAGTGCTATTCTCTTCTTCTTGACGCGATAACCCCTTACTCGATTTTGGCCGAGTTTAACAAAGCGCGCCATTCGTTTCTTTCTCGGCGCCAGTTGGACATACCAAGCGAAGCCAAGTCCTTTTCCAACTGATCTTTCCAACGCAGAGGAGGTCCTCCTCTTCCTCTGCTACCACCAGCTGTTACCGTATCGAATACTTTGAGAGCCATGACGGCATACCGCAACCAATGAAGTCGCTGAAACTTTAGTCCCTGCACTTTGTCTATGTCGTCGCAAAGGTCATAAAGCTCATTGTTCCATCACCTACGCTACTCTCCGTCGACAAGTTGCAAATGTACAAAAATCTTCCGCAGAATCTTTCTCTCGAATACTCCAATCGTCGCTTCATCGGATTATGTCATCGTCCAAGCTTCTGCGCCATACGTTAGGACGGGCATGATGAGAGCCTTGTAGAGTGTTAGTTTTGCTCGTTGAGAGAGGACTTTACTACCCAATTGCTTATTTAGTCCAAATTAGCACTTTTTGGGAAGAGATATTCTCCGTTGGATTTAAAGGCTGGAATTGTAATCGATGTTAGTGCTGGTTTCTAAATAAACGAAGTCTTTTCCAACCTCAAAATCGCAGCTGTCAACAGTGACGTGGGTGCCGATACGCGAGTGCGCCGACTGTTTGTTTGATGACAGGAGGTACTTCGTTTTGTCCTCGTACACCACCAGACCCATTCGTTTTGCCTCTTTTTCCAGTTTGGAGAAGGCAGAACTAACAGCGCGGTTGTTAAGGTCAATGATGGCAATATCATCGGCATACGCCAACAATTGTACGCTCTTATAAAATATTGTACCTGAACGATTAAGTTCTGCGGCTCGTACGATCCTCTCCAGCATCAGGGTATCGAAGTCACACGACAGCGAGTCACCCTGTCTGAAACCTCGTTTGGTATCAAACGGCTCGGAGAGATTCTTCTCAATTCTGATGGCGCTGCTGGTGTTCAGCAACGTCATCTTGCATAGCCGTATTAGTTTTGCAGGGGTACCAAATTCAGACATCGCGGCATACAAGTAACTTCTTTTCGTACTGTCGAATGCAGCTTTGAAATCGACGAAAAGATGGTGAATATTTGCTCGATGGTAGACTTTCCAGGTCTAAAGCCCCACTGATAAGGTCCAATCAGTTGGTTGACGGTGGCTTCAGTCTTTCACACAATACGCTCGCTAGAACCTTATAGGCGATGTTTAGAAGACTAATCCCGTGGTAATTGGCACAGATTACAGGATCCCCCTTCTTATGGATTGGGCAGAGCACACTTAAGTTCCAATCGGCAGGCATGCTTTCATCCGACCATATTTTGCATAAGATGCATGCATCAGATCTTACCAGCTCCTCGCCGCCATGTTTGAATAGCTCAGCCGGCAGTCCGTCGGCGCCCGCGGCCTTGTTGTTCTTTAGCCGCGTTATCGCTATTTTCATCTCGTCATGCTCGGGTAGCGGAACGAAAATTCTGTCGTCAACGATTGGGGTACCGGGATCTTCATATTGTGTGTGACATGCGCAGCTGTCACTATTTAATAGGTTCGAGAAGTGTTTCCTCCATAACACAGGCCGACAAAATTTAACCAACATTCAGACCCAGAAACCAGACTATATATTTCCGAAGGTTTATGATGCGCTGAATCCAAAACTGGCCTCAGAATTACTCTATCAGCTCTGGTTTTCGAGATATCCTAACCTAAAAGTGCAAAAAACCCCATTTTTGCCCATATTTGAGGTTATGTAGCCTTGCAGATGTTTTCTTTCACCAAAATTAAAGGATGGCATCTTTAAATACAATCCTTCTTTTTTCAAATGGCGTTTTGTTTGCCCAAATATCATTTTTTTTCGCAGAGATATTGCATAACCTCAAATATGGGCAAAAATGGTGTTTTTTGCACTTTTAGGTTAGAATATCTCGAAAACCAGAGCTGATAGAGCAATTCTGAGGCCAGATTTGGATTCAGCGCATCATAAACCTTCGGAAATATATAGTCTGGTTTCTGGGTCTGAATGTTGGTTAAATTTTGTCGGCCTAGTTCCATTAAACACGAAAGATACGATTATCGTAAAAACTCAAACTAATAAATTAATTTTAGTTATCAATCCGAATTTTGCATGGACAGAGAAGCAGATATTAGTTTAAATTATTTCGGATACTTTTCCTTGTAGACTAGTGTAATTTAAGAATGCTCTGGATGTCGGTCACCAGATCTCCGTCTTTGTTCTTACAGGAAATACTATGTCTACCCAAGTACCATAAAATTAAAGATATTTTCTTAAAGTGAGACATATATATATATATATATAATTGGCGCGTACACCCTTTCTGGGTGTTTGGCGAGCTCCTACTCCTATTTGTGGCGTACATCTTGAACGGCAAATGTTTTTTTTTTATGAGAAGCTTTTCAGGGCAGAAATACACTCGGAGGTTTCCCATTGCCTGCCGAGGGGCGACCGCTATTAGAAAAAACTTTTTCAAGTAACAACGTTCCGAACTTCATAACGTCCACACAATGGCTTTCAAATGCACCAGACGCGAATCCGATGGATTATTCTTTTTGGGCCAAAGTCCGAGCTAAAAGATTCACTAGGCTCGGGGCGATGAAAAAAGCCATTGTCCGCGAGTGGGCCAAACTACCTGCAAGTCACATTCGGGCAACTTGCGATTCGTTTCTGGACCGTCTCAAGGCCGTAGTCAAGACAAAAAATGGTCATATCGAGCAAAAGTAAATTGATTCTTAATTTTGTATTATTTTCATACATTTTTTACTTTGAATTGAATAAAAGTAATTTTCCGAACTAAATTTATGAACTTTTTAATTGGTCACACTTCGAGCGCCGGACCCTGCATATAATGATGATGCCCGGAACTTCCGTTACTAGTACGAATGTGCTTATGTATGTATGTATGGTTTCATTTTAAATTACTCTGGACACAAGTTCATTTTTAAAAAATGTTTCACTACAAATTCCGCCTATCAATTACAAATTGAAAAGTTTGTGCTACCAGATCAAAGCAATTCCCCCCAATCTGATCAAAACCTAAAATCCAACAATCAATAATTCACACCTACTGTATTCATGCTCTCATATGTATGTGTATGTTTGTGCTATGAATATACAGTTAGTTAGTTTTCAGTATGGGCGGGACTTTCTTCTCTTCAAGTGCTGTAATGGTTTTACTTCCTTATCATCTGCTCTCATCGCATTGCGGTAATTTCTGAGAAAAATTTATTGAACCAAACATCTTTCTTAGCTCTGCACTCATACATGCATACACATACGTACAGCTCACTGGCAGCATTCGCCGCTTTAAAGGCTTTGTAATTACTTTTTATTAGAAGGCTTCCAATTTGTTTAAATATCAGCCGAGTTGTTTGGTGTTTAATTGTGAAAGGCCTCTGACGGAATTATGCTGCCGTGCACGCACGTACATACATATACTTATATAAACACATAAATGTACTCTACTTATATGACTTATACGAAGCATGTTTTACAACATACTACTATGTGCCAGCCTGTGAGGATACATACACACCTACATACATATGTATATACGTGTGCGATTTTATTGGTACAGGATTACCCGCCCATATTTCAAAAACCCTAATGAGGTGCATAGACATAGCGTCGGCTCGCTTTCCACCAATGAAGGCTGCTGTTCTGCATTCAATCAAGTCAACAGAAAGCAATTTTTTCGGGAACTGCTACGTTTGATGTAAAAATTCTGAGAAGTGTCTATTTTGATTATAAATTCTTTTAACATCAATATTCGGTACGTAGTTTATGCAGCATCAATTATTCTATAATTCCATATATGTTTTATGAGGTGTAAAAATCGATAAGCCAAAAATGTTTATTGCTTCGATATTTCAACTTTATTCAAGCACACATAAATGTATGTACGGAACTCACGGAATTTTGAAATATGTTCGGCGGCGCGCTTTGTTGCAATCATAAATTCGTTTATGATTTTTTTGGAATTTAAACTTTTGGTGGTTAAAACTTATGTTAACTTCTGCAAATGATCCATTGGAGTAAAAATAGAAAATAAAGGATGAAGTGCTGAAATATAATACATCGGCTGATCAAATCGTATGTTAAAAGTAATTTATTTGCGCGCTATCTGTTGCTGTCGCTCCATCTATAAAGCTATTTTGTCAATAGACAGTAAAGAAAAAGTAAATGTTTTTTTTTTTTGATATTGAATCATTCGATTATAAAATGCATGTCATTAGAACGTACATTAACAAGTGATGTTAGCTGCCTGCCATGTTTTTTTAGCTGCCTGATTACTATCGATATTGCTTGCTATGGTTTGTCAGTTGATAGTGGCAAACTGTGTTAACTTTTCTCTTATGTAAGATTTGTCAAGTCATAATTAATCGTTTAACGCCAGAACAGCGCTATCAAAATGTGGAAATTTAATTTAAATAATCTAATCTGTCCGCGAAGTTCACAAAACCATTAGTCCCCTTTACCAGCGACTTACGCGGTGGCGGCATCATGGGTAATTATTTATTTGAAATGACGAAGAAATAAATCTAAACATCGACGAAACATCCAAAAAGACGGCGCAAATTGTCATACAGCACGCTGATCGCATTGGAAGCCCAAATTCAAACCCCCACTGACGCCACACGATCAGATTTATTGAAAAAAGTAGCCAAAAATCGGACTGATCGTATGAACAACAGAGTCCGGCACTCGAAGAGTAACCAACTTCAGACCGCTCGCGCAGCTGACGCATGGGCATCAGCCGTCTGTTAGTTGGTTAAATGACTGCAACGACACGCGAAATGGTTCAAAAAGTGAAGAAGCAACTTGAGCGAAATCCTCGACCGCCGACGAAATGCCAATCAAATAGCGAAAGAACTGAAAATATCTGACCGTAGCATTCGCTGCATACTGAAAAAAGATCTCAAAGTCAAGCCTTACAAGATCCAAAAGGCGCATGATCTCACAGCAAAGCCGCAACAAGTCAGACTTGAGAGAGAAAGAGTTGCTTCGCTTGGCCGAAAGTGGTCAATTTCCGAACATTGTGTTTTCTGACGAGAAAAATTTTCAAATTGAGCAATTCGTTAACTACCAAAACGATAGGGTTTATTTGACTGACTGTTCATAGGAGTCATCGATTGGCCACCAGGAGGCAGCACCCGCCACAGGCAATGGTTTGGGCCGCTGTAACCGCAGTTGGGCGCTCTCCAATCATCTAGATCGAGTGTGGCGTCAAGGTAAATGCGAAATATTATCGGGAAAGTATTCTGGAGGTTGCTTTGAAGCCGTGGGCAGACAAACATTTCGGTGGCAGACCATGGACGTTTCAACAGAACTCGGCATGGTCTCACACAGCTCGAGGGAAGCAAGAATGACTAAAAACCAACGTTTCGAACTTCATAACTTTCACAGAGTGGCTCTCAAATTCACCAGAGGCGAATGCGATGGATTATTATCTCTGCGCCACTTTAGAGATCAAGGTCCAAACTAAAAGATTCACCAGTCTCGAGGCGCTGAAGAAAACCATTGGCCGCGGGTGTGCAAAAATACCTGCAAGTCACATTCAGGCAGCTTGCGATTCGTTTCTGGACCGTCTCAAGGCCATAGTCAAGGCAAAAGGTGGCCATATCAAGCAAAAGTAAATTGATTCTTCGTTTTGTATTATTTTCACACATTTTTTACTTCGAATTGTGTAGAATTAATTTTTCAAACTAAATTGATGACCTTTTTAATTGGTTACACTTCGAGTGTCGGACCGTGTATGTAACTCGCGGTGGACATATGCCGGATATCTTATTTAAAATGAAAAATTTAAGTCATCAGGGTGTTAAAAAACTCCCCATATTTTCTAATGGCATATATGAGGTAAAAATGGCATTAGTATTAACATTAGGTGAAGATTCTTTGGAATTCAAATGCTGGACACAGATAATGCGAATGAAATTTGTTTACTCAATATTGTGATCGGTAGCCAAAAATGAAACTATGCGAAAGTGTTCCACCTGTATCTGTTAGCCAAGACTTAGACATATAGTAATTGTGCATAATTTAGGCCAACCTACCATACCAGCATCACGTGTTTCTGGTTAGCCTGAAATTCACTTAACTTAGATAACATAGAGAAGTGTAGGTCTTAGATTCCCAAGTTTTGAATTTTACGTAGCTACATAAATTGGAAATAATAATTTAGCGTTCCACACAATCACCTCGAAATAAACCCTTACCCCGCTACCAACAGCCGAATCTTCTTCTACACTATTTGGCATACTTGTTTGGCTACTTGTATGTTGATTGAATAGAGAAAAAATGTCAATATTTTTATATTAAATAAGAAAGTTTACTTACATTTTTAGAAATCGTATCGATGTACTTGAATCTTTTTTAATTTTCAATAAATTTTACTTTATTATTGTAGAGCCAGAAATATTAATAGAATCTCTCACATGTATTGTACATAAAACATCTTTTTTTTCTTAATAGTTTGCGGAGATATTCAATCAAACTCTAGTTTTATATACAATATTTATTATAACTTGTTTATATAAAAATATACTATATAAATTAGGCAGAAAGTACTACCGAGCACAAATTACTTTGCACAATTTCAAAGGTTTATTAACAAAAAATTGTTACAAATTTAATCTTCAAAATAATAGCCATCGCTAGCGACACATATTTTCCATCTTTCAGGCAATTTGTGGATGTCGCGCCAAAACAATTGGCCGTCTTTGGCCGCAAACCAATCATCGAGCAATTTTTTGGCTTGTTCGTGAGAATTGAAACGCTGCTCGGAAAGTGCGTGGCCCATCGATGCATGCACCAGCGGTTCCCAATCGTACGTCTCCACCAATTCCCGGGTCGCGCTTGTTCGATGTGGCGGTGCATTATCACATTGTCAGTTCATGCGGCACCCATCTTCCGACCTTTAAAATGCCCATGCCCATGCCTTTAAAACGTTTGGAAATGGTTTTTTGGGTCACTTCCAACAGCTCCCCCATCATTTCTTGCGTTTGACCATCATCTTCATCCAACAATGCTTGCAATTCGGCGTCCTCAAACTTTTTCGGTGGCCGGAGGATAAGGATATTAATTTGATCCGACTACAGAATATGCAATGATTTATTAACCGGTGTCTTAGAAAATTTCTGCGCATATGTGGCCTGAGAACTGGATTTCGAACGAATAATTCGTCGCAAGAAGCGGTCAAAAACCCATTGCTGTCAAAATACGCGGACGTAAATGGATATGAATTGGGCACACCAACCGCAAACCAGCTAACGAAATAAGCAGAAAGGCTTTTGACTGGAACCCTCAGGCACATCCCCGCAGAGGACGGCCGAAAAGATCACGCCGATGTATCCTTTTTGACCAGTTTTTTGAAGTCGACGAAAACTTAACGACAACATTGACAATCTTTTGTTTCGGCACTATGCACCTCTAAGCGGCACAATAGCAACGAATAATATTAATAATAATAAACGATCCAGCCAAGGCGAACAAATTCTGCTTATCTCTTCAGGAAACTAAAAAATGTTGAGAGTAAAATGAGAAAATCAAAAATGAAAAGTTGAACTATTACCACAATTTCGCGGTAACAAACATGTAACTATAAGACCCAGAATTACACAAACAAAGAAAAGCAATTGAATGCATAAAAACCATAAGAAATTAAACAAAATTCATTTAAGCCAACCGGTGAGCCAATATAAAGTAAGGTAGATGCATAAGGACTGAAGTGGAAAAGTGGCATAAGAATGAAAACACAGGGATGAATATACGCACTTACTAACATACATACATGCATGTCTAATACGTACTTAGAGGCATTTTACAGAGCCACCACAATTTATTTCATGCCACTTGAAATCAGTTGGTCGCCATCGTCACCGTCGCTCTTCAATTTCACTTTATATGCGCGTTGTAAAAGCAAAGGCCTCTAAATCACTTTAATTCAACATGTAATTCCTACTTGCTGTTCACAAAAGAAGGTGGTTAAATTTAGAAGCCCATTCGAAGCATGCACTGCCACGATACTGGGTGATGGTCGTGCGGTGCGACGGCGCAACAATCCAATTCAAAAGAAAACAAGGGGAGTGTAAATCCTCGGTAGACAGAAATATTTGTTATGAGTATCAAAGATTTTCTTTTTATCGCCTTTAGTTTGTTGTTGTTGACTTATTACACAAACTCTATATGTAAATGTACGAGTGTATGGCTAAAATTGGGGTATAAAATTCTGAAGCAACTGAAAAGTCTTTCTGACACTTTAACTCGTTCCTGGAGGATTTTTGATGTCATAAAGGTGCGTTCAGACTTGACAAGGGAAGCGGCTTTTGAACTGATGTTGTTGTCAAAAAAATTTTACTTTTGACTAATGAGCTGAATTAGTATAAGGAAATGTTTTCAAAATAAACCATAACTTTGAGTAGAAGCTTCTAATACCTCCTATACCTCACCAAAAATAGGAAAATATAATTAATTTTTATTTGCATTTTGTTATAACCAATTTTTCAAAGCAACCTTCATTGAGATTTTGGCGCAAGGTGTGTTATATTTTAAAAACATTTTGTTTAAGTGATATCTCAGACTTTTTTACCACCCACCTCCAGAGAAGTTCATTGATGAGGTCCTTTGTAGGTTCACGGAAAGGTTCAGGACCAATAAGCAGCATGTTTGCCCCATTTCCCTCGTGTCCTTCGTATCGAGGAACCCAGCCCAATAATAATGTGTTGAAGTTTACTAGTATGTAAAGTCATGTACCATTTTTGGGGTGAGTGTAGTTGATAGAAGGGCTTTCAAAGCCACTGGAAGTATGTAAATGTGAGTTCCGCTCATTTTTCTATGGAGACATTCTCTCACACATATCTCAATGGCATGTATTTCTGCCTGGAATATGGTAGGGTAGAGAGCCATTGAAATCGATTTTTTGAATTTAGGCCCATTGATTGCCGCCCCTCTTCTACCATCTTTCCCAGCCGTACGTTCATTAATAGGAGCTTGAAAGTTCCTGAAGATAATGGGTTTGGGAGATAATGTATCCACCCTATACAGAATAGAGTATGTCGGAAGTCTTCTAAGATCTTTAGATGTACTTTCATATCACTACTTTTTAGTTCGAAGATGCCTTTTAATCTTAAAGCGCTGAAACCAGCTTCTTTTTCTATTGAAATAGGAAGTGTGGTAGGCATAGAAGTACACCTAATACGTCAGTTGGGCATGTTTTCATTGTTCCTGTTTTAACGACGCAGAAGAGGCGGTACAATTTGTTGAGTTCATTTACCGCCTTTCGTTACTTGACTTTAGGCCGCCATGCTATGGAAACCTTGGAGACTATAGTTGTAAAAACTGTAGTGAATGTCCAGTAAGTCATTCTGGGCCAGTGCCCCCCATGTTTTTCCAAAAAGCCTTATGCAGGCAAAGAATGGGACTTTTGCAGTAACTTTCTCAAGATGAGAGTTCCAAGTTAGCATTTTGTCAAGGGTGTTACCAAAATAGTTCGCTTCGGTGGAGGACAGACAGGTTGCACTCAAAGCTCTATCAGCTTTTGAAGGTAAACCTCAAAGAGACCTCATTAGGACGGCACAACCAGGTTAAATGGGTCCCGGACCCCAGGAGCATAAGCGCGAGCTAAGTAGGTAATGAATTAGCTAGAGATGATGCAGCATTGAATTAGGGTCTGAGTCTTCCCAGGCAGCGAGACAACACATAATACAACTCAAGCAACGTCAAGCGACTCAAGTTGGCATCACATTATGGTGCCCCGTCAGGCAGGAAGATTTTATGAGTTATAAGTCTCCATAAGAAGAAGCTGATACCTACAGGCTGCGAAGTCATCTGCACATGTTCGGCATGTGATGGAATGATTGCTGATCCTGCGTTTAGTCCCTAAAGATATCATCACACTTGGTTTCCGAATAGGCAAGTACGGCAATCCGCTCAGCCAAGCTTAAAACCATCTTAGGTTTCTTAAAAGAACTGAATATGGATGAAGTTCTGTGAAGAGTAGAGAGCATTAAATACCTTGGGTTCAAAGTGCACAGCTATATTTTCCATATATTTTTATTTCTATGGTAGGTTCTATTTAAATTCGGAAAATAGACATCGTCTGCACAGCGATAAAGAAAATAAATACTAGCAATTCATTATTTATGTAGTTTGGGAAGAACTTGGGAAAGATAATCCTAAGGATAGAGATAAGTTATTGATCGGGTAACCATCGACTTTTAAATATTTTTTGCCAATTCCTTTATTGTTCCACTTGGGAACATTGGGCTTCAACAAAACACTTAAATCTTATTCTGTTAACTGCTGTTAACCGGTTCTTGTTCACGTGGGTTATAGAACGCCTCCAGGTATTTCATGGACGACCGGGTCATCTGTGTCCTTGTGGGTTCTATTTCAATACTGTTCTGCTAATGATTTACCTGTCCTTTCTGAGAGTGTGCCTGATCCATCGCGAACACTTATCACCTTTTGGATTGGATCTTGTTCGGTGATCTGCCAGTAGTCCGTTTATGCATAATGCTTCTCGACAGCAGCCACGCTTCACTGCCATATGATAGTGGGGACTTTACGCAAACTTTTAAATATACGTACTCAAATATATGCGGGGGCTACGACAAGCGACTAAATTTATGCAAGGCATACCGGCATAAGTTTCTCGGTTCTCAATACGAAAGTAAAGCATCGGTAAAGTTTTCTTTAATGATCGCAACTCGGCAAGTATAGACGAACGTCCGAGCACATTTCTGTCACGAAGAAAGCTACTCATAAAGATACAGTTGGTATGAAACTATAACACCCAGCATTTAGGTGACAATCCTACAATTTGGGGAGAACTCTGGTCTTACAACCGATCAAGCGTGTTTGCGTCAGTTTTTCATTATTACGAGTGTTATTACTCGAAATTTATTTGTGTCGTTTCAAAAGTCAGTATGCGGTATGCTTTAAAATTTTCAACACAGCCTACCCTTTTTAAATGCTTACTTAAATACCTAGTTAATAAATTAACAAATTATATACTCGTTTTTAACTATCGGCCATCGCATGAAGATTTCTATTCCAATTATGTAGATGCTCTACCAAATCTGCCGCATGCTTGTAATTATCGAAAAAACTCACTTATTTTAAAGGCAGTGCGACGTGTAAATGAAGCACCGAAGTGAACAAGTGTATGAAGGAAAATGACAAGCGGAGGAAGAAATAGTTTACAATTTGACTAGGCCGAATGGACCGCCCCACGAATAGCGGTGGATTTCAAAGGAAGTGCAATGATCAAAGCTGTCATTACAGATCACATGTCGATCTTTGAAGTTTAGCCGCCCAGCAATTTGGTGTAGAACAGACGATTGAATGAGGAATTTTACACAATTTTTGTTTGAAGGGAAGCTGTTGCGTTTCTTTCCACTTTTTAATCGTTTAATACGTGTTGGGCTGCTGTGAGGTTTTATTTAAAATTTTGGATTTCACAAGCGATCCGTCGACACCTCAGCACTAACGTCACACGTCACAACTATGCACAGTATAGGCCAAAACTTAGGTAACTCGAGCATATTATATAATTATTGATATTTCACTAATTTTTTATATAAGACTGGTGAACACTTAAGGAACTTTTGAGAACTTGTTTTTTTACGGTAGATTTTTCTACGAAAGTGGCGTTAGAAGCAGAATTATATTTAGTATTTATTCTTTTATCTATACCTTTAAACTTCATAGGCAAAAACTTGAGGAGTTCAGGAAAAATTTCGTAGCAGAAAATAAAAATTAAAGAACGAATAAATTACGAAAATTGTGTGGATAAAACTTAATGGCAAATACAAAAGAAAAAGAAAAACTTTAATAAAGCTTAAATAAATGCGTCGAAGAAGATAAGACTCTTTGAGGACATGATTTGTTCTGCTGCTGATATTGTTGTCCGTTGGACAATTCGAAAATATTGATACCGTTAAAGTAATGCTGGCTTTGGACCTCATGATTTGGCCAGCATATCAGGAGATTAATAATGCTGAGTGAAAAATTACAGCAACTAGGTGCAGTGCCTTGGAAAGTGAGAGTGTTCGTGATAATAGTGTGGCCAAGGCAAAGAGGCGTGCATGGCGTAAGGTAAGGAGTATTTCAAGAGACACGTCTAGATGTTCTTTAAAAATAAAACATGTAAAACTTTAGATTCATTCAAGCTACTGCAGCTTTACTCCAAATACGGCTCTTAGCAATTGACATAAAAAAGGAACCGTCTTGGAATTATTCACTACTGACATCTAAGCGTCGCTTTTGAAAGACACACTAGTTTGTTGTTAAGGACGCAGTAAAGCAGGGTTTTGTTGGAATAGGATTGATTGAGGAATAATGATGCCTGCACCACCCATTCACGTTTAATAAGCTGATAGATGCCCGTTTTAAGAAGAACGGTGGTAGTCAAAATTAGTCATATCTTTTAAAATTAGTGAATGATGTAGATACCGTTCTTAGGAAAAGAAAATATTAAATCATTGGCGACATTGTTCACTATTCAAGTCTAGTTATACGACTTCAAAAATTTTCCTAATCACTTATATTTTTTGCATGTTCGACTATCATCCTATAATTTTTGAAAGTGTTTAAGGTTTTAAAGTGCTTGATTGTACAAATGTTATCCTTATTTAATATAAATTATGAATCTTGTTTTAATTCTATAAGTAAATATAAGAATTAGAAGTATAGTTAAGATCGCAGAAATAGGCCGGCTACTAGCGGGGGCTTTTTAGCTATTATCTTTTTATACAGTTGGTTTAAACAGCTGACGCACGTTTCGTGTTTTGTTTCACTGTCAAACATCTTCAGTTTGGTCTATAATTTAACCATGAATCGTCTTACAAACGAACAACACTTGCAAATCATTGAATTTTATTATAAAAATGCGTGTTCTGTTAAGAAAGTTTAACATCCACTTTTTTTCGAAAAATTGTGATCAGCGACGAAGCTCATTTTTGGATCAATGGGTACGTAAATAAGCAGAATTGTCGATTTTGGAATGAAGATCAGCCAGAAGAATTGCAAGAGCTACCAATGTATCCAGAAAAGGTCACAGTTTGGTGTGGTTTATGGGCTGGAGGTGTCATTGGACCGTACTTCTTCAAAGATGCTGTGAATCGTAACGTAACTGTAAATGGTGAGCGCTACCGTGAAATGATATCCAACTTTTTTTTGCCCAAAATGCATGAGCTTGACTTACATGACATGTGGTTTCAGCGAGATGGTGCCACATGCCACACAGCACGCGTAACAATGGACTTGTTGAGAGGCGAGTTCGGGACCTGTCAATTGGCCACCCAGATCGTGCGATATAACGCTTTTAGATTATTGTTTGTGGGGCTATGTTAAAGCCCATGTCTATTCAGACAAGTCTGCTTCAATAAACGCATTGGAAGACAACATTAAAGCATTTATATGTGAGATACCGGCCGAAACATTGGAAAGAGTATGCCAACATTGGACTAAGCGGATGGACCATTTGAAGCGCAGTCGCGGTCAACATTTGCATGAAATAATCTTCAAACATTAAATTATATGGGCTGTACTATCGATTTAAATAAAAAATTCATGCATTTTTCTGAATTTTACTTGTGTTTTTTTGAAAAACTTTCCCATAGCTCTTAAAAAATCACCCTTTATTTTTGCTAAACTTTTGCATTTGCATTAGGCAACCGTGAAGGCCAATCCAACGTGTCAATCCCACTGTTTCCATTCCATACATCTTCAACTTCGATACTTGGGTTCGTTGTCCTCTTGTAAGAACCAAGGTTGGCTAGATCTTCCAAATATTTCGCAGCTGACGGTGTTCATGGCTTTTGGTATATTTTATTTATTTAAACTGCATTCAAATTGGTGGTAAACACAAATAAAAGGCCAAATACTTTTTCGGAAAAGCAGTTCCAAACATGAGCCTTAACTGGATGCTTAACAGTTCGTCACAGTTGCCGATTATCAGCAGTACATAAGGACCGACGTGTGTAACTATTCGCCCAAAAAGAGGATTCAGTTAAGAATAGTACGGCCCTTTAAACACAGCCCAACAGCCCATTTAAGTCTTTTTTCAATGTGTGATAATGAGAACATCATCCGGAATTTAAGGTCTTCTGCAAGTAAACGCCCTCGGATCGTGCATTTGCATACATGAATTATACCATCTTTCCAAATAGCAGGATTGGATCGTGAAGAAAATCTGTACTGAAGCTTGCATCTCTGTCTTCACTGACGGTTCCAAGATGGAATCGGGAGACGGAGCAGGGGTTTTCTCTAAATCAGCCAATTTATATATCTCCTTTAAACAAGAAGAAATCTTTGCGATCCTGCAGGCATGCAAAAAGCTTAGGGAACGCTGGAGCGAGGGAGATATTAACATTTTCTCCCGCCAAGCCGCGATTAAGGCTCTGACGACACCATTGTGCAAAACGAAATTAGTAAACTCCTGTAAGGAGGAGATTAAATCTCTTAGGTGTGCAGGTAACATTTCTCTGATCTGGGTTTCAGGACATAGAAACATAGAGAGAAATGAAGTTGGTGATGAGCTTGCCAGGAAGGGGACTGAATTGGCCTCAGAGACCTCCTATTCGGTCATCGGCATCCGCCTGACAGTTGTTAAAGGGGAACTGCACAAATTATTTCTCAGGAAAGCGCATGTGCTATTTCGCTATTGAGCACTTTCTCTGTAAATGTCCGGGTTAGGCAGCTAGACGATTAAGGTCACTGAGAACTCCTTTCTTTGACAGTCTGGAGCAGTGCGCCAACCTAAATCCAATCAATCTTCTCCATTGTATCAACAGCTCTGGCTGGCCGTAGATATCTGCCCATTGGAGGTCTCACGATAGTGTCAAAAAGGAGCTTCAGTGCTACTTGAGGCGTGCCAGATTTCAACCGTTTCACCTACCTACTTAGCTACAAATTGCACAACTCGTATTGCGTATATTTGTTGTATAACGGAATTATAAGTTTGAATTTTTCAGGTCACGCCTACTTTAGACAGACATTGGCGTGATTCGCCGAGCTTATCCTCCAGTTTGTAGTCAGCGCCTTGATGTTGAACCATAATTGGATGGCCTAACAGTTTTATGTCGCCTCCGAGCGGCAGACAGATCTTATCAGGAGCTTTGCATGGCAGTAACCCATTCGGAGGCTGGACATTGCCTGTCGAGGCGTGACTGCTATCAGAAACAATATTTTCAATCATTTGATGTTTCATGCCCACTGCAAGTCTCGCATCACACTGATACTACCAAGTGGTAATCATACAAAAACCCTGTCGGCTACGTTGAGCGAGGTAGGAATGATTTAAATCCACTTTCAAATTATAAAAATATATGTAAAGCAGCGTTTTTTGTAATGGTGTTTCCAAAGATATATAAAAAAGGGAAGTTATTGAGTTGTAGCTTAAATATATTGCTGTATATACAAGGTGGCGCTAAATTAATCATCCAATTTTGAATAATTTTTTTACTAAACTAAAAAAAATCATTTTGAGTGGTGGAAATGGTTTACTTGACCTTTACGCGCTGCATCCTTGACTGTTTGTAAACCGCAGCTGTCTAGTTTATAATTCTCAGGGTTATGATAGTGTGATTAATTTTGCGCCACTGGTTAGAGTTAGTCTTCTTTTTGATTAGCGCCATAATCACTTAAGCGTTTCTGGCCGAGTCTAACAAAACGCGTCAGTCGTTCCTTTCTCGTGTTCGCCGGCGCCAGTTGGACACAACAAGCGAAACCATGTTTTTCTCTACCTCACCTTTCCACTCAGAGGAAGGTTACTTTTCCGCGCCGAATACTTTCAGAGCTGGAGCTTTTTTGTCCAATAGAACTGACTGATTGACAAGAGTGACAAGGGATTGCATTTACCCGAACTCGCATTGATGTATGATTGGGAATCTTTCTGTGACATTCGCATTCTCTACTCAATGCCTTACTTTCATTCAGTAACACCCCGAGGATTTTTTAACTTAAAATTTTCAATAAAATTTTTTCGCAAAGTTGCCTTATAAAGGGTTTTCCAATAAGAGGTGCTATTTCCGTAAAAGATCAACGGTTTCGTTGCTTGTGTGGCACGTAGCGCCGTCTTGTTGAAAATAAACGTTGTCCAGATCAATACCATCCAATTCCGGTCATAAAAAATCGTTAATCATCTCTCGATAGCGCAATCTATTCACCGTAACTGTTGCTCCAGCTTCATTTTCGAAAAAGTAAGGTCCAATGACTCTGCCGGACCATAAACCGCATCAAACAGTCACACGTTGAGGATAGAGAGGCTTTTCAACAATTACTTTTGGATTTTCTAAGCCCCAGATCCGACAATTTTGCTTGTTGACGAAGCCACCGAGGTGGAAATGGGCCTCATCACTCAAGATGATTTTTCAATGGAATTCCGGATAATTTTCATGCATTTCAACGACCCAATCAGCAAAGACACGACGTTGTTGATGATCGGCCGGCTTGAGTTCTTGTGTGAACTGGACTTTATAAGCCTTATAAGACCCAAATATTTAAGCAAAATACGGTGCAATGGCGTTTGTGTGACGTTGAATTCCAAAGAACGACGAGGAATGGACAAACCTGGGTTTTCTTTAACACTTTTGGCTACAACAGCAATACAGTAGGTTCTGTTTTTATGCGGTAGATACGTTCCGCAAGAAATAGCATAAAAAAAAACAGCATAAAAAAAGCTACTAGTTCTATAGTAAAACTATAGATACGTTTCAAATGCTAAAACCGCATAAATCTGAAATAATGTAATAAAATCGCATAAAAAAGGGCACTAGTCCCATATTATAACTATAGATACGTTCCATAGACCGCATGAATCTGAAATAATTAAATAAAATCGCTAAACAAAATATTGTATTATTGAAAATTATATCTTTATTTAAGAAACGTCAGAATCGAAAAATAAATTTAAGTCAGAAATAGAATCAGACAATACCCACATGTTGCGCGTTCGTTTAGGATTTGGCGTAAAATCCCTTTCGTCACTTTAGGAAATGTACACGTCTGATCTAGATAGTTATGCAGGCGGTTCCATACTTGTAGGGTTAGCATTTCTGATGTAATCTGTGATGAGTTTTTGCTTAGCTGGTTTAGAATCTTGTTTATATGTACAATTCCCGATAGGTCGACATGCATTTTGTAATTAAAAAAAAACCGCACTATTTCAAAACCGCATAAAAACAGAACCTACTGTATTTTCGGCTGTTCTTGAGCGACGTGCACGGGTTTTATTCTTCACATCACTAACTTGTCCCAACAGCTCGAACTTTTCACCAATTTCTGTATTGCGGCCCGACAAGTTGCTTCACGATGACCCAAAAGTGTTCGAGTTTTACGAAATGTCTCTGCCAAATGTGCACCATTTTTATAGTGAGTTTTAATAATTTCAATGCTTTGCTTAAGCGTGTATCGTTCCATTTTTATTGATGGCGTAGTTTCTACTTGTCAAATATCAAAAAGTGGCAGCTTCAAAAGTGACATCTACCGAAATTGCGGGCTATTAAAAATAACACCTGTTATTGGAAAACCCTTTATTTACAATCAAACACAATTTTTAAAATGAATTATGGAGGCGAATCAATACAAGATTATGATGTCGGATTGTCAAAGTAAATTTTTTTATTTGCATTTTCTCTCCTTTTCTTCCTCCACCTGGAATTAGACAATAGCCGACCAAATGGTTGTATTTCTACAATCGATATTACCTTGTAACGTGGAGATTAGATTCGACTTGTGAATTGTGATGATTTAAATTTGCATTGTTTTTATCTATTACAGCTCTGTTACACAACAAATTTGGTACCTACAAGATAGAATTCAATAACTTTAATTTAAAAAAAATTAACATAAAGGGTGGTTAAATTTTAAGGGCCGATGTTGAATATGAACCACACCTAAACGTCAAGTTTTTTCTACATTTCATTTGACAAATTTCAATGTCAGACTAACTCAATTTGAACCATGGAAAGATACACAATCGAGCAAAGCTTTAAAGTTATTCAGGCTTATTATGAAAACGGGCGTTCAAATCAAAATGCATATCGCGCACTTCATCTTCAGGGATGAGGCACATTTTCACCTCAGTGGATTCGTGATGTGGACGATATGTAGTTTCAACAGGACGATGCCACTTGTCACACAGCTAACGAAACAATGGCTATTTTGCGCGAAAAATTTGATGGCTGAATACTCTCACGTCGCCGCGATATCAATTGGCCGCCAGGATCATGTGATTTGACACCGTTGGACTTCTTTCTTTGGGGTTATTTGAAAGAAAAGGTGTACGTCGATAAGCCAGCAACAATTCAAGAGCTAAAGATAAGATAGGATGAGATAATTCGGCACATTAACGGCATAGAACCTCAATTATGCCTTAGAGTCATCGACCATCGGATGAAGGCGTGCCGCCGAGACCGCGGAGACCATTTGGCCAATATTTTATCCTATCCTGCCATTCGGAGTCGGCTTGAAACTGTAGGTCCCTCCATTTGTGGAACAACATCAACACGCACACCACAAATAGGAGGAGGAGCTCGGCCAAACACCTAACAGAAGTGTACGCGCCAATTATTTATTTTATTTTTATTTTTTTTAATATTATCATAATAAAGAGAAATGACAATCACTGTTTTAAAAAATTGTATTTTATTCAAAATCAACACCGGCCCTTGAAACTTAACCACCCTTTATAAAAAATGTACTTAGGCGGTGTTTAAGTTTTGACCAATACTGTATATTTGTATGTATGTATGCATATTCATTGCCAAAACACTATTATTCTTCAAATAGCCGAAAAAATAATGTGAAATTGATCTGAAATTTTTCGAATTCCTTTTGTTGAAACTCATCGCAAGCAATTGATGGATGTGCGACGGACAGCTCTATGTGGCAGATTGATTGGTTTGTGCATTCTCATTCTCATTTTCATTTACATTTCAAATTTAATTTTCATACGCATTCGCATTTCCATAACCAGCACCATTTTAAAGTTTCCACAGAATTTTGAGAATTTCCTGTTATTCTTGCCAATTGTTGTTGTATATCTTTGATTCGATCGCTACAAAGTACAAAATGCTTTCGGATTGGGTAATTGCCATCAAATACAAACGTACATATTTCCATTTCAGTTGTTCAAAAACACATTCATGGCTGGTCATAAATATGTATTTTGTGCGCTTAAGTAAATGGTTTTCCATTATTTAGTTGTTTTCATGGCAGTGCGAAAAATAGCAAATTTTTATTTTATGTATGCAAGTTCTTTTGTTTCTGTTTTTTTTTTTACTTTAAGCACAAATTCGAGTTAAATCGATAGGGAATTTTTTCTATACCTTGCGCCTTGCCTTACTCGTGGAAAATTTATCGCTAATGGAATTTCGTGTAAACAAAAAGATCAATATTTTAAAGATCGAGTTTTAGAATAAGTAATACTTTCCGTTGTTTTTAATTGAAGAACTTATAGGCTTACTTATCTTAGTTTTACGAGATCATATCCCGGAAATGATAAACAAATTTACAAATAGTAAATGATTTTTCTACGCAAGAACGAACCATCCAATCCCTATATAAATTGCCTTGGTAAATCCGGAAATCCACAAATTAAAATAATAGAGCAACGAAATCTAGGTTTCTGGGCGAAAACATGATAAGAGATTGTGCTCGATTTCTCACGAGAGAATCAGGTTCTGTAGCTTACCATGTTAGATTTTAAAAATATGTAAAAAATATCAAACCTAAATTGACATTTTTCATATTTTTGTAAAAACAAAAATAAAGGGTTTAGATGCTCCAGAAGGCTTGGCATACAGTTCATGCAAATAATTTTTTAATATTATTATTACAGATCCACAAGTATAGCAATACAGACCCAACTAAGATAAGCTGGGAGACAGATGGTAACAGAGATCCAGTACCGTCGAAGCAGCGAAAAGAGCTGATATTGGACAGCGAAGCTTGCGGCAACAAATTACTAATGGTAGGCGACGCAAACGACCATCACACTACCTGCGGTAATTCAGATATTAACGCGCCTCACTCTCGCACACTCTTTAATTTTACTATGGGAACCAAATTATTGGCTCGCAATTGCAGTAATGAGCCTACCTTTATTGTACCTAATCGTCAGGAAGTTCTTGACATTACGTTAATTTCAGACTCAATTATAGACAGAATAGTCAATGCACACTCATTCTCTGATCACAGATATATAGAATGCACGCTCCAAGAAGAGATCCTAAAGCACTAAAATTCAGGAACCATAGCAAAACAAACTGGCTAAGATATTCTCAAGAACTAGCAAAACGTTTGCCCATGGATCCCCCTTTCAACCCTTCTAGTACAGAGACATTAGATAACATGCTCAATAGACGGACTAATTGCTGCAATCAAGCATAAGGCTTGTCCAGCAGCTAAGCATATATATATATATATAATTGGTGCGTACACCCTTTCTGGGTGTTTGGCCGTGCTCCTCCTCCTATTTATGGTGTGCGTCTTGATGATGTTCCACAAATGGAGGGACCTACACTTTCAAGCCGATTCCGAACGGCAGATATTTTTATGAGGAGCTTTTTCATGGCAGAGGTTTGCCATTGCCTGCCGAGGGGCGACCGCTATTAGAAAAATGTTTTTCTTCATTTTGGTGTTTCACCGAGATTCGAAGCTACGTTCCCTCTGTGAATTCCGAATGGTAGTCACGCACCAACCCATTCGGCTACGGCGGCCGCTAAGCATAGACGGAAGAATAAGCCACCCTGGTGGTCACCCGAGCTGAAAAAGCTACAAAAGTATTGCAGGAAACAATTCGACAGAGCCAAACTCTCCCAAAGCGGAAACGAGTGGGACCTGTATTATGACAAACTAAAAATTATATAAGAAAGAACTAAGGAAAGAAAAAAGGTCTTCATGGAGAACTTTTTGTGGAGAGATCGAGACTACGGTAGAGGCATCTCGACTGAGAAAAATCCTAACCAAGTCTGCTCAACCCATAGGGTATCTTCAGAAGCCAGACTCCAGGTGGACCAGATCTAGCGAAGAATCATTAGACTTATTACTAAATACTCACTTCCCAGGTAATTTAGAGGAAGTGATAACCGCCATTATTCCAACTTCGGATGCGGCACTAGGTTCCGACATCCTCAACATTATCACAGAAGCCAAGATAAAAGAAAACTTTCAACCATATAAAACACCGGAACCAGATGGGATTTACAACAGACATTGGGCAACATATATGAAATGGCTGATAACCATATTCAGAGCAACATTTTGACTAAATTACGTCCCCCTAAGGTGGAGGGAAGTCAGGGTGGTTTTCATACCAAAGGCTGGTGGGAGCTCCCATACGAAACCTAAAGACTTCAGATCTATTAGCCTTCCCTCATTTCTATTATTTACGTTAGGGCGATTAATAGACACCTTTATAAGAGAAAACTTGGCACCATCGCTACTCGCGAGATCACAACATGCATTCTCTAAAGGTAGATGCACAGAGACAGCATTAAATTCACTAGTTTCAGAGATAGAGAAATCAATAGAAAATAAAGAGTGTTCTCAACAACATCCTACCCGAGGCCATAACAAGCCCGATGAATGATTTGGGTGTCGCTGAGGGCCTTGTGAATTTTACGGAGCAGTTGCTACTAAGCAGGTTCCTAATTTCGACGTTGGGCCCTCTCAAGGCGGTGTACTTTCTCCTCTGCTGTGGATTCTGGCAATGAATCAATTGTTGAAGAATTTAGAGGAAAGGGGGATGCCCGTAGTGGCCTACAAAGACGAGTATTAGATAGGAAGCTCTCGTGGAAACAAACGATTAATGATAGACTAAAAAAAGCAGCCACATCACTCTATACTTGCAAAAGAATTGTGGGAGCAAAATGGGGCTTAACTCCAAAAATAGTACACTGGCTATATACAGCAGTGGTACGGCCTATCATGACATACGGTGTCTTAGTCTGGTGGCCAACACTTGAGAAAAGAACAACAGTAAAACGTATAGAAAGTAGTCTCTACATTAGCGGGGCACTAAAGACTACGCCCACGGCAGCAATGAATGTCATGCTGCACTTATTACCGATTGAGGCCTACAGCTGGTGGCGAAATCGGCACTTAGGTTAAGATAATATTCTAAGTTAGCCATTAACAGAAGGGGTCACGTAAGAATACTAGACGAATACCCCTTCCTACATCAAATGACAGACTTTTGTAGCTCAGTAGAGTTGCATTTAAACACATCCTTTACCACAACTTTCCCAACGAGAGAAGATTTGAACAATGGGGTAATGGACAATAGAAGCGGAATCAGCATCTATACTCATGGTTCCAAGTTAAATTATCAAGTAGGCGCAGGCGGAGGTCAGGGAAGGCCTGCTAGCCCTAAATAAAAGTGTCCTCACAACAAGAGATTTAAACATATATTCAGATAGCCAATCGGCCGTGAAAGCTTTAAAATCGCCTAATATTAACTCGACGACAGTAAAAGAATGTATCGACGTTTTGACCGAACTATCACAGTACTTTGTAATAAACCTGCTCTGGGTGCCGGTGTTTAATAATCGAAAATTAATTTAAAAGTTTTGATATCGAGTAAAGATAGTGCAAATTTCCGATGCTCACAAAGCAATGGAGGTTATCGATAGCGTATAACCCCAATACGCAATTAGGAGAGAAGCTTGGACGCAGATTCCTGGTGTATCTAAAAGACATAAACACGGTTCCATCTTGATGAAATGCTAGAAGCAGTCCCAGGTTGGAATCAGTCGAGAGGGAAGGAATGTCACAGTGGGGGGCTTGCTCCCACATACCACTGGTGTGACGGCACCTTTGATGATGTTTCTGACATTTTCGAGTTTAAAATCCTCTCAAAAAAAAGATAGGTATTTTATGGATGGAAAGTCGGAACATTTTGTTGAGAGGTCACACTACCGCAATTTTTTTTGGATTAACTGATGAATCTTAAGAGATCCGGAAGAAGAAGAGTGTGAACCTTATCCATACTCAGTACATCGCACCCAACAGCTTAAGTCAGATTCTGGAAAGCGCTGGACAGCTACAGAGAAAATGTTTTGCAAGGTCCCATTCTCAAGCCAGGATTTGCATATTGGATCGCCAATGATTCCCATGGTAGCCATATGCTAACAAAAGGCATTGTGCCCTGTGATTATACCCACCAGTACTCTCAGGTCTTCCTACTAAGTTTTAGGAGAAAGCTCACTAGTTTCATGTTTGGCTCTTTCGCAAAGCTATTGGTTACTCTGAAGGATTTCAACTCAGACCAACACCTTCAATGGGTAGACCTTATGAAGTCATCAATCCATAGTTGAATCGGTGCGGAATTGACACCTGGAAAGGGTTCAGGGCCTAGTGGTATGCTTGCAGAGTTTTCATTAGTCAGTTTGTCAGTCAACTCGATCCCTGCCCAGGTCTCCACTGACGGCCACAATGGTCATTGGCTTTCGATGTTTTCCTCCTACTATAAAAAAAAGACAAACTTTGTTGTGTGTTTGCAACAGTGTTCAGTTTTGTCTTATATACATCGATTAATTTCGAATAGCAGCATGGATTAGCAAAGGCTCTCAGTGCAGCTTGACTGTCAATACCTGCTGAGCAGCAAAGAAGTGTCATGCCAGCCCGCTTCTATACTGAAGGATTTCGCGCGAATTCTGCGGTATATATCGAGGTTCTAGAGATAGTAGTGCAACCCTGGATTGGGACTGTACACAGTGACAACCCATACATCTTTCAGCAGGACTTAGCTCCTTCACACAAAGCGATGACGACACAGGATTGGATGGATTCACAATTGCTGCGAACGGCGACGAATCGATAATTGATGGTCATCATTAACACTGGTCGATACAGCTGCGATATTTTCTTCAGTTCGCACTCTACGTAAGCGTGTTGGTAGTTTGATGTACAATAATGTAAATTTGATTCTAAATTTAGTCACAATAGCTCGAATAGCCGCTTCAGTGGGTCGATTAAACTGACCATAAAATAGAAGAAGCGCGCGATAAACTTTCTTAACAGAACACGCATTTTTATAATAAAATTCAATGATTTGCAAGCGTTGTTCGTTTGTAAGACGATTCATGGTTAAATTATAGACCAAACTTGAGATGTTTGACAGTGAAACAAAACACGAAACGTGCGTCAGCTGTTTAAACCAACTGTTTAAAAAGATAATAGCTAACAAATCACCCGTTATGTATCTACTACCAAGGAAAACTTTCAGCTGTTGTTATAACAACGTGACACCAGACAATCAGATCTCAGCTTCCCTTTTGTTCAGCTTCCTCTTTCGGCGTACCATTGTTTACCCACTAAAGAAGCTGTTAAGTCAAGGTTAAAATGGCAATCTATACTTGTGGTTCTCAAACGGATACACAAGACGCACTCAGCAGTTTTACAAACAATGAAACGGACTTAAGATGTTAATAAAATTGTCATGAAATGCTAGTAAAACAGCAGGAGATCTGAGAAGCCAGTCAGTACATGACACTAAAGTAATCCAACTGGGAATACATAAGTAAGGCGAAACCAGTACTCGCAAGTGTGAGTGCCCACAAAGAGCTATGTTGTAATTGTAACGAATGCCAGAAACGCAGGAAAGACATAAATTGTTTTACACAGCCGCCTGTCACAGTAATAAGGTCCAATAAAAATTTATTACATTTTGACCACCATGAAATCATCATTAGCCATTTTACGACAAAAACTCACACAAGAATTAATAACTGAAGGAAAGGAAAGCCAAAAACAAAACCAACAAGCAATGAACAATATGTGGAGAAAAAAAAACAGACCGAACGGCTGAACAATTTGAGACTTATGAAAAGGATACATTTTATGGCAGGCGGACATGTACAATGGCATCCTGTCCACATGCGTAAACTCAGAGAAAATCTACAAATAACCAAAACGATAAATGTTGAAAAAGAAAACAAAAAATTGAAAAAAATAATAAAGTAGACAGAATACAACCAAAAAGCAGTGGGATATTGTCGTGAAAAATGACACAACTACAATAAGACGCAGTGGCGAGAGTGCGACTGGATCTTAGGGTGGAGACTGTGCACACATTCGAAGTATACTTCGATAAAATTTGTTGTACTTGTAAATGCCATAGAATTGTCGAAGGACGTCTTCGTAGGTGACGCAGAAGTGCGTACACAGCAAGAGAAAGTAGACGGCGAAGGTGAAGATGAACTAGCTCCAGCCAAAGGTACGAGGGCGACATCGAAGGGCAGACAAGTGTGCACGGCATTCGAACGGCATGTCACCCCGCTGTCAACCTTTTGGCACACCAACTACTTTTACATTCTAACAAAGTCGTTTGTCACTTTTTAACAGATTTGTTATCCTGCCGAGTTAACAACGGTGTTGGTGTCCGCCCATTCTTCAGAGAGGGGCGACAATAAAATATAAAGAAACTCATGGAGTGAGGCATAAATTTTGTTTGTGTAGTCGCACATTTAGGGGCGATTTAGTGCAATGCGTCTGCGACTTAATGTATAAGTTATATGTATATGCATACATATTTACATGTACTAAGGCTTTTGACTTTGGTTAATGTCGTCAATGATTTAGTTTTTCATTTTATTGGCGTTAGTTTATGTACGTAAAAGGAAAGGGTGTTTCAATGAAGCATCACTATTTTTACTCAAAATACGACTCTTAGCAATTATGTGTGAGAAATTAGATCTTTTAAATGTCCACCAGGAGCACGTCTACAGATAAAATACGCCAAACAGTCGATTCAGAAACGCCTGATTGTTGAAAACAACGCAATATCAACGTTTTTGGTGGAGGGCGTTCAACAACACTCCTCGCTACAGTACCAATATACTCAACAGAACGTTCAGTCTTTTTCTATCTTCGACAGAACCAAAACCAGTTTCTTCAAATTTTTCACCAGTCTTTGATTTGTTGACTGTTTTGGACAATTATTTCCGCCAGAAAAATCACGAATTTAGCGATAAGTTGTCCTTACCAATGGACAATTTTCATAATAAGTTTCAATAATTTTGACCTATTGTTCTATGGTGAAAAATTTTAAATATACCTACTAGGTAAATGTCAAAGATGACATCAAAAAAAGTACCGGCTAGGAATTATTCACTACTGATATCTAGACGTCACTTTTGAAAAACCCTTTATTGACGCGTTCATCCTTTATTCGGTTCTTAGACCAGCTTCCTCTCCTAGCGCCTAGATGAAGTGCCAGAAATAGGGAGAACTATAATTTTCTAATTTAACTTTAGAAAAACAGTTGGGTTTTATTATGATAGAAGCTCTTTCAGTGTAGCTCGTAGATCTGCAGTAGTCTGCCGAAGATTAACCACCATTCTACAGTGGGCTTCGAGCGCGAACTTACTCGACTATGGCCGTCATTTTTAATAATCCTTTTATTCGCTGCATATTTCAATTCTCCGGTTGAAGTAAGCAATTACAATAGAAAACCCTAATCAAAGTAAGAAATTAAAAGTTTAATAGTTTGAGTGGACAAAGTAAAGTTGTAACCTAAGTAAAGTAAAGTTTTTAACACAAGATAAAGTCCAATTCAATTATCATGATCAATATTACAATATTAAGAGGAGTATCAGGGTAAATTTATAAACTTATATCGGATACAGAAAAACGGAATAGAGGGAACAAATGAAAATATTGAGCTTGAGAAATACATCAGCTCGTGTGCAAGAGAACGTCTGCCTTGAGACTTCCAAAAACTATTTTGTATGAAATATTAGCAAGGATCTTAGACTTCACTCCTTCAAAATTCAAATTGTGCTAACGCTTAAACCTAACGATTACAATTTGGAGCGATTTCGTACGGTAAATACTATATCTTGGAGGCTTTAATCTGATTTTCACCTATCGTACAGAACCCGTTGTTAAAACATCAGCAGCCACTTCACCAATTCACAACCCCAAATCGACGATATGGTGCGTATTGTCAAGCAGTGGAATAATTGGACCATATTTTTTTTAAATCGTCGGGGCAAACAATTTCTTTGACAGTTTCTCCTATTGGCAAAATCGCCTTTTTTCTGTCAAAAATTATAAAGGGTTTTTCAATTGGCGCGGGTCGATTTTGGCGCCCTGTGGCAGCCATTTTGTTTTGGTGACATCTGTCAAATCTTTTGTTTATTATTCAGTTGTTTATGCCAAATCATCATGGCAAGTTACACGATTGAACAGCACGTTCAAATGATAAAACTTTATTATCAAAATGAGTGTTCATTACGGCAAACGTTGCGCGGATTGCGCCCATTTTTCGGTAGACGTGGTGGCCCTTCAAAGTCGACTCTTCAACGTTTGGTGGCCAAATATGAGACGACCGGGTCAGTAAACAATCAGTCAACACCCGTACGTTCAAGGAACGCAAGATCAGCCGAGAACCTTGCCGCGGTCCGTGAAAGTGTACAGCAGAAACCGAGGCAGTCTATTCCTCGCCGTGCACAAGAACTTGGCCATTCACAGACTTCAACTTGGCGAATTTTGCGTCGGGACTTGGGCCTACACCCGTACAAGATCCAACTGACCCAGGAGCTCAAAGTTGATGACCATAGACAACGCCGTTTGTTCGCTGACTGGGCTTCGAATCGTTTGGAAGAGAACCCCAGTTTACTTTTTTGAAAACGACGTTGGTGAGGCGGTCACCGTCAATAGCAAGCGCTACACAACGATGATAACCAATTTCTTATGGCCCATATTGAACCATATGCACTTAGACGACATGTGGTTCCAGCAGGACGGCGCTACGCGCCACACAGCAAACGCCATTTTATTCCATTTCAACATCTACCCGCCCTTATTGAAAAACCCTTTAGTATACATCTTACATAGTTTCCCTAATAAACTGATAAGGCCTTTCGGTGAAATCGGTCGCCCGATCTTTCTCCCATGAACTATTTTCTGTGGGATGCTTCAGAAGTGAAGTCTATGAAACAAACCCACTGACCACCACAGCTGAGTTAGCAGTAATTGAAAATATCATTCTAGAGGTTAATGTCATCCCGAAGCACTTCTGCAGCGTGTGGCACGGACTACAGAGGCCAGATCCAGGCGTCTCTCTGACGTAAGCATTAACATTTAGAGCAAGTAATTTTTCTAAAATAAAATCCGCACTTGTCTTCTTTATAATAATTATTGGAATACAGTTTAATCAAAAGTAATTTTTAGATTTTAGTTCCTAATTCGCTGTATATACCTGTTTGGGCACTCGCATACTATAGTATGAGAGATAAATCAAAGTGCGAGAAATAACAGAGAGTATCAGAAAGGGCAGATTTGTTAGCAAAAATGAAAGATAAAGTTTGGCTAATGTAAACAAAGTTGATAACAATAAAAAAATATAAATAAAAAACGTTTTCGAAGCAAAAAAGAAAAAATCCAGTGATATGGATCTGCATTACGTCAATCTTAGATGTTCTGATAGTAGTATGAACTATTGTTACCTGAATTCCATCATAAACCTCATATTATAAGTAAACGAACTTAATTCGTAGCAGAACTTATGGCAGGACTAAGTGTAATGAACGGGTTGGTGTCGAAATTCTGTATGTACAAAATTCTAAAAACAAAATTCAGCTTTTTAAAATTCTGCTTTTTAAAATTCTGCTTTTTTAAAATTCTGCTTTTTTAAAATTCTGCTTTCTAAAATTCTGTATTACAAAATTCTGTATTACAAAATTCTGTATTACAAAATTCTGTATTAAAATATAATGTTAACAATGTTAAAGAGGTAATGTAATTATTTTGAAAAAGTGCGCATAATAAAAGTGCGCACTTTTCCAAAATAATTACATTACCTCTTTAACATTGTTAACATTATATTTTAATACAGAATTTTGTAATACAGAACATTGTGGGATATTCATTGTCAAATTTAGGTATGGTTATTTGTTAGTAAAACTTTTTACACAATTTGAGTATATGCGCCCCAGTGTTTTTAACATATTCGTACATACCTATGTACATACCTACGTTAATTATAGTTGACAACATTTGTACATTGGTATGTACATAGGTATGTTTGCAATCAAATATTACCTGGAGATGAGAACTTCTATCACAAATGAGGAATTTAATTTGATAAAAATTATATTGATATAAATAATAATAATTCCAAATATTCTCCCGAGTTTTGGTCAGTGCATGACCATAATGCATCGAAAACAGAAACGTTTCCTAGAACACAAAACAATATTGAAGCGTGGCATCGGCGGCTGAAAGTTATTGTTGGAAGAAGAAATTCGCAATTTTACCATCTTGTGCTAAGTTTGCAAAAGGAACTTATTTTAGCGAAAACTCAAATATCAAGAAAAGAAAATGGAGAAAGAGTTAGAAGAAAAAGGGAAATAATTAAAAAAAAAAACAGCTGCGAAGAATTATTAAGAAAAGAAATGAATTAAGTCACACTACATATTTAAAAAGAATTGCAAAAAATATTGTAATTGGCTAAACTAAAATATTGTTATCGCTTAAACATATACATATGTATATTTATGGAATAAATGTTTATTTTGGTACTTCTTGTATGACGAAAATCACAAAACTTGAATAAAGCAGAATTTTTCGCATTAAACATGCAGAATTTTGAAAAAGCAGAATTTTAGAAAGCAGAATTTTAAAAAGCAGAATTTTAAAAAAGCAGAATTTTAAAAAGCAGAATTTTTTTGCAATTTACAGAATTTTGTCACCCAGAATTTTGTAATACAGAATAAAGACACGCTCCCGTAATGAACGACGTATTTTTTGTATTTTTCGAGTGAACTAAATTTGTTTCAAATTTTTTAGTTTGTTTTTCTTATCTAACAACAAATTATGATTGCTATTATTTATTATTATTTATTTACCGTTATTTTGACCTCAAATAAAAGTAATTTTCAGGAACTCTTTGATGTGCCGAAATATTTGGTGGCCATTAAAACAATTAAAATGAGGTTTTTGGTTTATTTATCCACTTATAATAAATTGTGTATGTTTTGTTAATGATAATAAAGCGAAATTAATACATACACACCAAATTTTCGTTTACCTTTTGTAATAGTTTTTCTAAGCTAAATATCCTTAAATCGAAGCGAATGAATTTCCGGCTGGGTTTTGTGTGCAAGAACTTAGCTGATACTGATTTTCGCTCTCCCTTAAATATTAGGCATCACAAAGTGAACAGGGTCGCTTGCTGTTTGTTGCAATAACTTTCGTGGGTTGGTTAGTTGGATTACAAGTATATACCGTGCTTGGGGTGCCCTTGCCGCTGAGTTGTTTGTAGTGGCAATGGTGCTACATTAAATGATTTATGGCATCTATGACTTGTTGTTTTTATGTGAAAGTTTTTCGCAATGGCAAATGATTTACAATGGGGTCGTGCTGATGTGTTAATAAATTTTATATATCACACATTTATCGCATGACTGTTGCCTGCTATTTAATGTTATCTGAATGACTCACCGACAACCGATTTATATTGTATTAAATTTATTTGCTTTTTACTTACTGATTGCAATGAAATATGAGCAAAGGCTTTGAATGTAATATTTTCCCCAATGATGTATGGGCACACGCTGACAGATATTCACGGAAATCTCAGCTGGCAAACGAACAGACAATTTAGAGGAGTGCATATTAGCGTACCATTAACCTGTGTAATGACACGGGGCACTTATCATTTGTCTGATGGCACACAGTGATAAATAATAAAATGCATGGGGTGAATATATTTGGGCGATTCTGATAAATATATATAAGTATGCGATACTATTACACTATTTATTATAGTTACATATATGTAGGTACCAGGTGGCGCAAAATGAATATTCCAATTTGTTTTTGAATAATTTTTTAACTAATTCAAAGTTTGATTTGAGAGATGGAAATCTTTATATTCACCTTTACGCGTTCCATTGCTTGTCTGTTTATATACTGCAGCTTCTAGTTCACAAGTCTCAAATATGATTGACGTAGGGCCATATTGGAAAAAATATAAATCATACGACAGGGAGAATGATTAATTTTGCGCCACCTTGTATATGTTGGAGTATCAAATTTATATAAAAAAATGATTTATGTAATAAATGATACATAAGAAATTTATTGGAAAATATTTTAAATGAGATGAAATTATAATAAATTTAGTTAAATTAAAATAAATTATAATATAAAAATATTAATAAAATACCATTTTTTCCGGTGCTTCCCCACCCTCCCTACAGCCCAGACCTGTCCCCTCCGGACTTCTTCTTGTTCCCGCGCCTGTAAAGAAAGCTGAAGGGGAGGCGTTTCGACTCCATCGAGGCGATCCAAAAAAAATGTGACAGCGGTATTGAAGGCGATTCCGGCGGATGAGTTCAAAAAATGTTTCCTGCGGTGGAAGGACCGCTACCAGCGGTGTATTGACGCTCAAGGGTCCTATTTTGAAGAATATTAGTTGTATAAGCCAAAAAGGTTTAATAAAACTGCTTAAAAAAATAAGGTTCATTACTTTTCAATCAAACCCTCTACATCGAGGAAAGCCGCAATGTTTTTTCTTCTAGAGCTTTGCGTATGGTGTTATAAATTCGGTGAACTTTTTCCGTTGTTACGTGCTCTTGGCCGAAGCCAAACTGATGATCGGGTATTAATTAATTTCTATTAGTATTGGCTTAAGTCGCGTTAATATAATTTTTCCAAAACCTTTTGATAGGATTGGAAGAAGACTAATCGGTTTGTAAGAAGTAACAGCTTCTAGTGGCTTAGCAGGCTTGGAGATAAGGATAATTTCCGAAATTTTGAATTGCTTTGGAACATAACTAGTCCGCAGAATGGCGTTGAAGAGTTGCGTGATGTATTTTGTTATTTGCCGGTTAGTAGGTCATATCCTGGAGCCTTGTTTGCTTTGATGATCATAATCATTTTTTTGATTTCCGATTTTGTTGTAGGTACAATCGGCAGGGACATTTGGTGAGGTGTATCAAGATATTCAAAGATATCGGATTCGTCTACTGGGGATGTGGATGGATGCCGGATAAATACTGATATAAGATGCTTTTGCGAACGCCTTAGCTTTGTCCTTGTCAGTTTTTAGCTAACCGCTCAAATTACTTTTTAGTGGAGGGAGGAACTCTTGTTGTCGAATGATCGAAGTTTTTCAGTGTTTGGCTTCTCTCTCGATTGCATCCGAATACTTTGACATCAGGCTCATTTGGGTTCCCGGGACCCAGCGGCGTAGCTGGGCTGATGAGCTGGCTAGATAGGGAACTTTGGAGACGGTTTCGTCGCGAAATGAGAGAATTGGGGTTCCCTTAAGAACCTGTGGTCTGCTCCTAGAAAGATGGGCCTCGAGTCAACTCAGCGAGCGCTAACTCCTAAGGCTAACAAAGCCTCAGCTCTCAAATTTGGTGGATATCCTTACCGGACATTGCCCGTTAGCTGTACATGCGGTAAGACTTGGGATTGCCTCAAGTTAGTTCTGCAGAACCTGTCTTGAGGACGAGGTGGAATCATCTCAGCACCTTCTTCTCAGCTGCCTATTCTCGTCTGGCAAAGATTTAGACATCTGTGCTCTCATTTTTTCGCTACGCCTGCTGGTCTAAATATCACAAATTTGGTGAAGTTCATCAGTAGCTTTTTGCTTACGAACGCAAAACAGCCACCGTCGGCGTCGTCGTAAAATGCATGGTCATCATCGTCTCTAATCCCAAGGCTCCTTCTTCCATCCCTTCTCCTTCTCCTCTCGCCTGTATGGCATCACAACAGACGAATTTTTGAATATATTTCCAAGTGTGCCCTAAGCTAGGACAGCCATTTAACCTAACCTAACCTAACGGGTGGTTTCCTCTTTTCAGCCAAAAGTTTTTTTCAATACAAAACCAGATTGAAAAACTCTACGCTCACTTTAGAATAAGTTTGTAATAAAATATCAGCAATAATCGAATGAAGAATAAGTTTTTCACAGGCATTTTGGTCGGCCTGCCTATGCAATTTATGAAGTTCCTTTGAATATTGACAAAAAAGAAAAACCATAAAATTTTATGTCGCCTCCGAACAGGAAATATTTTTGTAGAAACATTTTGACGGCAGGAAATACTTGGCATTTTGTCGTTCCCGCGAATAACCGTTATTAGTCTTAAGCACCTTCGGGGACAGCAACTTCTGTAACTTATATATACTTATAATTGACGCGTACACCCTTCTTGGGTATTTGGCCGATCTCCTTCTCCTATTTGTGGCGTGCGTCTTTATGTTGCTCCACAAATGGAGGGACCTACAGTTTCAAGCCGACTCCGAACGGCAGATATTTTTTATGAGGAGCTTTTTCGTGGCAGAAATACACTTGGAGGTTTGCCTTTGCCTGCCAAGGGGCGACCGCTTTTAGAAAATTGTTTTCTTAAATTTGGTGTTTCACCGAGATTCGAGCCTCCGATCTCTCTGTGAATTCCGAATGGTAGTCACGCACCTACCCATTTGGCCACGGCAGCTTCTATAATTTATATACTCAGTAAAAAATTTAAAAAAAAAATTTCAATTTAATATTTTTAAAACAAAGTGAGGGCTGGTAAACCTGTATATATTTTTCGATTCACTTTGAGAGTTATTTCAAAACATCAGTTGTACCTAGTCACCTCGCCTTACCTAGGTACCTTGTTTCCAAAGCGAAAACATATGAAAATACAATTCAATTCAAAATGTATATAATTTACTACAGCTCTGTGCTTCCTTTTGGCAGCTTTGCAACATTCTTCAACGCCTTAAGGATCTTCATCGCCCATTCATTTTCGCCGACTTGCCGCAGCGCAAACCAGTCACGTCAACGGTTATTCGTAGTTTGCCCATAATAACACTTAACAATAACAAACAGCAACTTTTCGACTAATGACAATCGTAGATCGAACAGTTTTTCGCATTATTTTTTCCGTATGCCGTCCGTCTGTCGCCCCTTTCTGCACTTACAAATATTTTGTTCCTGCCAAATCATTAATCTTATTTACTCTGACTGCAGTGCCAAACAACCAAGTACACCCAGCAATCAGTTGCCAGACGCCTTGAATGCTTTGTTAGTCTCACGTACACGCAATTATACACACACACACACATAGGTGTACGTATGGACATAACATCATATTAACTGCGGGTCGTATCCTTTCAAGCGAAAACACATGCGATTACTTGTATGCGTTTCCTTTTTCCTGCTGCGCCCAGCCAACCTCCTCTCGGCGCGCAGACCACAGGGAGGCGTCTTGTACTGTTGCAGCTCATGCTGTTGTCGCTGTTGTTACTATTCCCACCCAGCCATGATTAAGTGCTTTCCTGCCACAAAAAGAAAAGTGTTCAAATCCGTTCAAGGCGAGACTGCTGTAGTACAATCGATACGTAATGTTGGCCTTTCGATGTCAAAGTGTCAATGATATACGTTTATGTATATGTATAGACATTGCTTTTTATATGTGTGTGTGCGTCTTTACAAATTTATGTCATTTTATAAGCTGAAGTTACACACATTTGCACATATTTAGTATGGGGCTGTTGCAGAGTTTCGTGGAAGTGTGAGTCTGCATCTGCGAGGCAGGATGAAGTGGCGTGCCGTCAATGTCCCGGCCCGTTTTGCTTAAAATAATCGCCTAACCGACATTTGCTGTCGGTGTCGGAAATCAGTGAGTTCCGACGATTCGATTGTTTTTATGTGTGGTAATATTTCTTTTGCGTCTATTGTTTGAAAAATTGCTGCCTGATGATGTGGAACATATTGGTTCAGTGTAAAAGTCTAGAATTTTTGCTACAATAAAATAGCGAGAAAATGGAATAATTAATGGAATTGAATACTATTAATATGAGTGAATTTAAAAACGTGAGCGTAATTTTGTTTTTTTACTTTGGTATGTCGATAAGTTGCACATGAATTTTGGTACATTTTGGCAATATCAAGACATAAGAATGAGTACTTATCTACATTCAGACGATACAATGACAATGCACGACAGCACAATAAAGTCCTATCAGAAGAGGAGTAACAGATTTTTTTCTGATATTTTATTGTAACTTCCATCTATTTAACAATCCAATGGAGTTTGTTGAGGCTTTTTACACTGGCTCCTTATTACAAACTTATTTACCTACGTTATTTATTTTGTAGCATAAAATCGAATCCTGTGGTAAATATTTTTTATAAAATATTTTTTTTATTTTTTAGTTTCAAATATGTTTATGAGTAAATCGAAGCAAATTTAGTACTTTTTATTATAAACGGAATCTGAGGTATGTACATTTCAGAGACACCTGTGAAGATTGAAATCTTCTGTCACCAGTCCGTCGGGAGAGTGAAAAAAAAGTTGTAGCCAAAGCCGATCTCCGTAATCTAATAACCACAGCTTTTATTTCCCACCCCCGAAAGTATGCATGCATGACCTTTGTGCGGGCCTCCTAAAATCTAGCATACTCCCAGCTGTGGAATATTTCTAATACGTGTCCACAGGTGGAACATCCAGCAGTGTTTCCAATATAACCTGAAGCTTCGAGCAGGCATATTGATCAAATGGGACTAAGTTGCACACCAGATCAACGCGCCATAGGTGAGAATGAGTTTCACAACTGGCCTGACTGAAATCTCATACCAAAAGCCGACATGCATATAGGTAACTCACTTTCTGTACATAAAAAATTGGCATTCAAATAATGCCCCATAGATACCTGTGGACAAACAACACCTGCCTAATTCTAAAGCACTTTGTTTTCTTACAATTCAATCGTTTTATCAGATCTCTCCAATCGATACATTTGCCCAAAATCCACCCCGTAGACGAGCAAAAACTCACAAAAAGGACAATGAAAAGAAGTGAACGAAGAGTAATAAGAGAAACAAAACTCAAAACTGTAGATAACAGATTGCAAACAACACCCAAAAATCATTACGTTCATTAAGGACAATAACTCACTGATGAAAGACAAATGACGCGAACGACAGGATATACGCCAAAAAATATATAGCAAACGATATGCTCGGACCAAAATTGACAGGCATTTTGGCATTTAACAATGCTCGTAAATTCATTTTGTGCACAAACAAAAACGATTTATTGGACTAAATTTGCCGTTATGGGCACGCACTGCTGGTCAGGACACACAAGTGCTTTGTGAGCATACACGTGAACATATACATTTCCGTACATATGTCACTCAGCGAGGGGCGGCGACTTTGCTGACAGCGTGTATCGCTTTTGGGCACATATCGATATGGATAAGTATGCATGTGCGTGAATGTATGCACGGCCCTTAAGGATTCCACTGTATTGTTTTCGGTTAAAATTTTCAGCAAATTTCTTCGGTTTGGGATTTTTCAAGGGTCATAAAAGGCAAACGAAAAACTCATAATTTATGTTGCTTTTATGTTTATTACATTTCGCTATGATTGAAGGAATATGGAATGGGGAGTATGTGCATGGGTGATTACGTAGCAATTTTTTGACAATTTTAATACATTTCATTTGTTCTCGGGATATTTGTATATGAACATGTACAGCTGACACTTTTTCGTGCGCAAGATAAATGCGTGAACTATTAATTAAGTGATTGGAAGGCTGTAAAGAAAATTAATGATGGAATCTTTGTTCCTATGTACAAACACACATGCGCATGAGCGTACGCAGATAAATGTGCTATATGACAAATGAAAAATTATCTCTTATGAAAAAAGTGATTTATTATATTTGCGGTATTTGTGAATGTGCTTGCATAAAAGCATTTCAGCATCCATAATAAAAAGCTAAAAATAATTGATTTTTGGATATCACCCAATTCAATGTTTTAATCTCCCTTAGAAGCGTTGGGAATACAAAAAATATCAATTCAGTATTACAATGTCAATGTAACATAGTACTAAAAATCTGAAACAACATCTTGATTTTGCTTTTCGTTAGAGTAAGTTAAAGGTGCAGGTATTTACCAAGGTATACCAAGACACCTATGAAATGAGAATTTTTTTCAATTTCAAAAGTTTGTTAACAAAAAATGGTTACATTCTCCAAAATAATAGCCATCGCTAGCGACACATTTTTCCCATCTTTCAGGCAATTTGTGGAAGCCGCGCCAAAAAAATTTGCCGTCTTTGGCCGCAAACCAATCATCGAGCCATTTTTTGGCTTCTTCGTGAGAATTGAAGCGCTGCTCGGAAAGTGCGTGGCCCATCGATGCAAACAAATGATAATCGGAAGGCGCCAAGTCTGGAGAGTAAGCCGCATGCACCAGCGGTTCCCAATCGTACGTCTCCACCGATTCCCGGGTCGCTCTTGTTCGATGTGGTGGTGGATTGTCATCAAGAAAAATTACTTTGTGACGCCGATCGGTATATTCTGGGCGTTTTCGGTGTATAGCGCTGTTTAAATCGGTCAATTGTCGTTGGTAGCGTGCAACAACACCGACAACTGTTTCACCTGGTTTTAATAGCTCGTACCAAATCATACCACGCTGATCGCAGAAAACACACAGCATTGCCTTGCGGCCGAAGCGATTTGGTTTGGCCGTTGTTTTTGGCTTGTGGCCGGGCGGACCATACGATCGTTTACGCTTGGCATTGGAGAAATACACCCACTTTTCATCACCCGTAACGCTACGATGCAAAAAAGACTTCCTTTTGAACCCGGAGAGCAGCATTTCAAAAGTGGTTTTTCAGTTTTCTTGCTGCCTTTCAGTCAGTTCATGCGGCACCCATCTTCCGACCTCTAAAATCATGCCCATGTCTTTCAAATGTTTGGAAATGGGGTCACTTCCAACTGCTCTGGCATCATTTCTTGCGTTTGACTATCATCTTCATCCAACAATGCTTGCAGTTCGGCGTCCTCAAACTTTTTCGGTGGCCGGCCACGGTCCTCGTTCCCCACGCTAAAATCACCACTTCGGAATTTTTCAAACCACCTGAAGCACTGTGCTCTACTTAGAGGATGTCCACCATAAGCTTCTAAATATAAGCATTTGATGAGCATGAGAAGCGTTTTGTTTCAATTTATAACAGAAAATCGACGATGTCCGCAAATCGTAGTTTGAAGGCACGAAATGCGACATTTTTAAGAGCGACAAAAATGCATTGTTGTATGAAACGTAACAAACAATGAACTGAATATTGCTGACAGATGACAGACGAAAAAAACAAGACATTTGAGAAGGTTTAAAAATACTCCTAGCGACATCTATAGACTAATAGCAGAAAGTCTCATTTCAAAGGTATCGTCTGAATTAAGGGGTTAGTGGTAGTCAGAGGCCCGAAAAAATGATGATCTTTAATCATTTTTTTTTTGTTAATCAATTGCTTTACTTTACAACAATAAAAACACAGCATTAATGCATCATGTTTCCACTTGATTAAAAAAATGAATAATTGCAAAAGTTATCGCTGTTTGTGTGGAGCCCGTTTCTCCAGAAGTCCCTTGCGGTGATCATCACAAGTCCTTGGAGATTCATCTAAAATCAATCGAACAAGAGAAATTAGTTTTATTAAAAGATAATATTGTGCCTGATCGAAGCTTTTTTTCAAAATTAACAATAGGGCGGGCTCAGAAAATATTTTGCAGATTTTCGAGAAAAAAAACCGACATTTAATTTTTTCAAAAAATCGAAATTTTGAAAAAAAACCTGTGATCAGGCACGAGTTTTTTATGTTTTTTAAAAGCAGCATAAATTTTATTGCAGTTTTTATGTTACAGGGATCACCAGTTCAAAAAATATAGTTTTAATAGTTTTGCCAAGAATGCATTTAAAGTTTTGCTATCGATTTATGTAGAGTTATGCGAATTAACCGATTACTTACACTATGCCATCTACTTCTGGGCCATATAATAGTTCTTCAGCCGTCATAGCAGCTTCCAAAATATCGATTTGCTGTTGCCTAAGTAGCATTCTACCTTCTCGAGTGTTATCGTTAACGCGCTTATCTGCCACTTTCATACGTCGGTTGCTTGCAGCTGCTGCTAGCTACTTGCTCTCGAACGCTCCGGAGCACCCGAGCGCCCTTGTTAATTGTTGAATAACTGGAGAAGTATTTGTTGGATTCACTTCAAATTTTCACACAATATTTTCCATTCGTATTCATATTCCCTGCACGAATCCATGAGCCTCTGCCAACTCTCTGATGGTTAATTTTCGGTTACTGATCAACTTTTCTTTCACTCTATTTATATTTCCATCAGTTTTCGATATCGATGGTCTGCTACTATGTTCATCATTCCTCAATGGACGCACGATCTTTTATGAAGGGTTCATGCCACCTGTTAACAGCTGTTTCCTTAGAGTATCATTACCGAAACAGTTTCCTAATATTTCTAAGGTTTTCGCACCATTGAAGCCATTTTTAACGTAAAATTTAATACAAACTCGTTAATGTTAAGCACAGATGTGGCAACCTAATAAAAAAAAAAAAACCAAAACGCAGAACTCAAATCAGTTGAATTAGAGCGTCAGCTGGCGGTTGTAACGAGAACTTGTTGACCAAGGTGCCGAAAATTAGAAAATAATCTGGGTCAAAGCAGTAGTAAAATATGTATATTTAAAGATTAAATTTGTTTAGAAATGGAGGGATATATGCGTTTTAGCACCTCCGAGCAGCAATTGAATTCTCCATTACGAAAGATATACTGAAAAAATGCACTCGGTAGTTCGTTATTATAAAACAAAAAAAAATAAATTACAAAAATTATATTTGTTTAGATGCACGTAATGAGTTTTAGTAATACCGTGCTCATACAGGAAAATATTTGTTGCTTCAGCTTTTTGAATTCGTTTTTGGTGTTGCCCGTCGCGTTCACACACGGCAACTCCGTTTCTTGCGATTGTCTTAGTTTATAGTACACAGCCAACAACAACATTAAGAAGAACAAGAATACAAAAAGGCTTGACGAGCATAACCAAGTCGGTAGCCCTCTCCTTTCTTGGTCTCCACCTCTTCCACAACTTACTAGTTGAAGGAATAAAAGTTGCTCTGTGTGAACGCAGTCTAATGAAACTTGCCTAATACCAGAACAGAGAGTTGGCAGCATTGAATATAGTGAGTTATGTTTTATGAAATACTCGATAGTGATGAATCTTGCTCGATAAGTTTGTTCTTGCTTTCACGTACAAATTTATCGTCAAGCGAGGGCAGATCGCCTCCGCGTGGTGCACCCTGGGTAACGTCAAATGATCTCCGGCCTTAACGGCCATTAAAGCTGAACGATGACGACCCTGCATTCTCTTTGGCAACGCTTACATTTTCTGGACTTGAACTTTGATTCCTGAGCTGGTGGTTGGGGCATTCTGCCACCTGAGTACGTTGGGGTGAAACTCAACCGAAACGGTTGGTGGGCCAATGCCGTGACTGCCCCCGTCCCGTTAAAACCCTGGCAGGCCTCGCTTAGCGTCCGATCTGGCTCTGACCGCATGCCTCATAAGGGTATGCGTCAACCTTAGCACGGCCTCCCTGACTCGGCACAGATAGCCGTGTGATCACTTAGCGACGACTACACGTTCGAGCTTTGGATAGCGGCTCCGAGTGGGGACCCTACAAAATCATGAACAAAAATAATATTAACAACAACAAAAACCATTGCCAGTAGAGAAGTGGCCAATCGAAGATGCCTACTGTTTTGGAGCTGATGTGAATAAAAATCTGATTTTATGAAAATTGATATTGCAATTAGCATTTTTAATCATTTGAAAACTAAACTAAGAAGTGGCCCATACCAACATAAAGATTTTTTAGAAAGTCTGAATTCCGAATTCGTAAATTATCTTACAAAGCTTCTTCTAACTCTTTCCGATTTTAACATCTATTAGTACGTAAATATTACACATTTGAGCCTACATGCATATGTATTTACATTTCCCCTTTTATTGTTGCGTTAAATCAGAAAAGATCTCCTTAACAATTTATTGCTTCTTTGCGTGTCGAATTGAATATTACAGTGGAATTTGTCTGCGCTTTTCGAATATTTACCAAATGGTAGGCGTTATAAGCCAATGGTGGATTACCTAAATGACTCCACACGCCTTTGACGATAATCCTACGAAGAAATGATGTAAGCATAAATATAAATAAGATATGTATGTACATACATTCGTATGTACTCGTATGCATGTCTGAGTGCATTTATAGGAAGAAAGAGCGAAACGCCGACTTCCTTCTGAGTGACATTCTTAAATATTTCGAATTTTTAATTTAAGCATCAAACGCTTTGTTTCACCTCTTCCTTATTTTTCTGTGCGCTGTGTGGCGTGAACACTAAATGTGGCATGACGTTATGCTACTTATAGTACCGCAGCTAATCGTTGAAGAATTCAACTCTAGCCATTCATGTTAACAATATAATCGTGCTCAGTCAAATATGATGTAAATACATAACTACATATGTGTATGTGTGTATAATACATAAAAGGTATGAATATGTGGACAAGTATAAATATATTTAGGATTATGGACTAGCGCGCCTTTGATGTCCTCTTTTAGTACGGGTGGTTACCCTGTCTGCCTGTTTAGGTACAATATTACTCAGTGAACAAAAGTTGCCGAAATAGGAAATAATTCGATAATGCGTTGAAAGGTCGAATTTACTAGTAACCGGAGTGGCGGCTTCCTTTTCAACCCAGCATGCCAATTCCAGCACAACCGGAATCATGTAGAGGGCTAATCCAGCGCTGACAGAACCTCATACAGGGAAAATGTATTCACTTTTTTTAAATGACTGGAACAAGTTAGATAATCGCCTTTCCAAACACTGGCTAGAGTGCTACTGGAATAACTTAAACTGCCCATTATATTTTCTATTTTTTAAACTTGTCCACTGTAATGAGAACAAGAGTTCACTTTATGAGTAATGTTGTTCCCTGCTGGCATGAAGATTTTCTCTCAAGCCATAATACGTTAAGGATGTCTTCTTCGTTTAATTTCTTCTAGTTAAAAATTTTCAGTAGACAGAAACTCAAGAACCTCAAAAACGTTTACTGGGTTTATACAGAATCCGGCACTCGAAGTGTAACTAATTAAAAAAGCCATACATTTAGTTTGGAAAATTAATTTTACACAATTCAAAGTAAAAAATGTGTAGAAATAATACAAAATTAAGAATCAATTTGCTTTTGCTCGATATGACCACCTTTTGTCTTAACTATGGCCTTGAGACGGTCCAGAAGCGAATCGCAAGCTGCCCGAATGTGACTGCTAGGTATTTTGGACCGCTCGCGCACAATGGCTTTTGCATTTTCCAGCGTCTCGAGACTGGTGAAACTTTTATTTCGGACCTTGCTCTCCAAAATGGCTCAGTGGCCCAAAGAGAATAATCCATCGGATTCGCGTCTGGTGAACTTGAGAGTCATTCTGTAGAAGTTATGAAGTTCGGAACGTTGTTTTTTAGCCATTCTTGGTTCGCTTTGTGAGACGGTGCCGAGTCCTCTTCAAATGTCCATGATCTGCCACTGAAATGTTTGCCTGCCCACAGCTTCAAACTAACCTCCAACTGAGGTTACAGCGGCCCAAACCATTACCTGTGGCGGGTGCTGCCTCCTGGTGGCCAATCGATAACTCAAATTCTCGTATGAATAGTCAAATAAACCCTATCGTTTTGGGAGTTTACGAAAAAATTTCTTATCGAAAAACACAATGTTCGGAAGTGGACCGTTTTCGGACAAGCGAAGCAACTCCTTCGCTCTCTCAAGACTGACTTGTTGCTGCTTTGGTGTGAGATCATGCACCTTTTGGATCTTGTAAAGTTTGACTTTGAGATCAAACGCTCCCGCGCGCTTGTAAACAATAATCTTGACTGTGATTTAGCCAACTAACAGAGAGGCATCCGGTGCCGGGCTCTATAGTGTATGTACAAATGTATTCGTCCTCATAATTAATAACTAAAATTCAATTATATCAGGTGGAACAAAATTAATCATCCAATTTTGTTTTTGAATAGCTTTTTTACTAAATGAAACTAAAAATCATCGTGAGTGATGGAAATCTTCAATTTGATCTTTCACTTGCCCTATTGCTTGTCTGTTTTTATATTGCAACTGTGGCAAATATCATTGACGTAAGACGATATTTGCAAAAATAAATTTTGCGCCACCTTGTATGTATTCTTGGTGTTAAGCCAAGCCTCTCCTGCAAGAGGAAATTTCGGCAGTTAAAATACAATATCGTTGCTGTTAACATCGTAGTAAAAATTAAATCCAAGAGGTATTGCGCACATACTTCGCACAGATACACTAGATCACTTGACCACCAGTGATTCGCAGTGGACGAAGCTACAGACCTGCCAAAACACTGCCAACACGTCTCCATGACGTTTCGCGATGCTACCAGTATCATTGTAACGAGTGTCTGATAAACAAAAAACTGTATTTATCTTAAGGCCCTCGAGCTCACGAACAATCGCTGGTTTGGTTTTTCCAGCCAAATATAATGCAATCAGACTATTACGTTTGAAATCTATTACTGACTTTCTTTTTTCGCATTTACTCTCGGCAAAATGCTTCCGCGCGCTTGTAAACAATACTATGTACTGTCATTTAGCCAACTAACAGAGAGCTGATGCGCATCAGTTGTGCGAGCGGTCTGAAGTTGGTTACGCTTCGAGTGGCTATTATATATGTATGGTAGTGACAAAGCAGCAGCTCTTTACTTTGATGGGTGTCCATTCCGGATATTGTCCGTTAAGTATCCACGCGGTGAGTCTCGGTACCGATTAGAGGCATTTTGCAGTAGCTGCCTGGAGAATGACTGGATTTATCTTGGTAAATTCTTTTGAGGATAGGGAGTGATATTTGGCATCTTTACTTTCACATTTTTGCTACACTCTCATCTGTGAGTGAGCCAGTTTAATTATTACCCATCTGAAGAATTCCACCGGTAGTATGAAACGGTTAGCACAACCGTGAGTAGTCATCTATCGGCCTTTTTCATAACACTCAACTTCCCTCTGTGGTCTGATCTCTATTTTTTTTGTCTCTTTACCTCGAGCAATGGTATCACAATAGACGAATTTTAATTTCCCGTCCGTGTAGACTCTCTCATAGGTGTCAACTTCAAATCGCCTGCAGACAAAGAATGAATTGACTGATCGGAATAAAATTGTTTACGAGTTCAAATAAAAGATGAAATATTCAAATTACGTATACAGTTTGATTCCGCTATCGGTTGATAGGAGTCGCTTTCAATACTTTTTAACCAACCGGTACGATGACCCTTGTAAAAACATGAAATGAACATTTTTAGTATTGCATTTCGGTTAACGCCGTATGCTGTTGAAAAATACTAAACAAAATGTCTTTATTCTAAGTACTTTCAGGTTTATTTAAACGAAAACAGCAGCACAACATATGTAAATATTTATTCAATTGCTAAGCAAATAACAGTCCAATTATCCTAAAATAATATTTAAACGCTAAATGCCCGTCGAACCGGAAGGAACACATTTTTCTATGAAACCAGGGGAGGGGAGTTTTGGGCAACTCAAACAGAGACACTTCAAGTGGAAGAGCAAATTAAAAAAGCAAATGATTGGTAAAAACAAAAACGTGGTGTTAGCCGACTTGCAAACTTGCTACGCGAAGAAACGAAGTGTTAAAATAACCACACCACAGAGTGATATCGAATGCATTTCACGAATGCCACAAAAATCTTACAAAATCGGATTAAAGAAATTTTCATATGAAAAGAAATGTAAGGGCAAAAATAGCGGGGAAAAAACAATTTGTACAATGAAATGTAGAAGTAGACAAAAGCCGACAGAATTGTTTCACTGTACAAATAACTATGGGCCGGGGTGAATTGACAACCGCTTGTCAACGACTTGTCAAAATGTTATTTATGTATTTATATATGTATATGTATGTATATATGTATGTATGTACATACATCCTTATATACCCATTGCTATTCTAGTCCTTGCCCTGCCTCACAGTGGTCCGACCAGAAGGCGTTGGCGGACAAAATTCAAAAACTCATTTAATTAAGCTGAAAATATATATTTAGGGGATTTAAGGATCAGTGATGACGAATCTGACCTTAGTTTTAGCAAATTTTGAATTCATTGAATACTATAAATACATTTTTACTTCCGTAATTAGCTGGAGAGTTCATTTTTACATTTTTCACGACCCCAGAGAGTACCACGTGGAGCTTTACGGTAAGGTTATTCTCTACTAATTTTTTTTTGTTTTTAGATTCTTTTTATTTTTTAATTTTTTTTTTTTGAACTTTTAAATTTTTTTGTATTTTTATTTTTAATTTTTAATTTTTTTTTTTGTTTTAGTTTTTAAATTGTTTTTGGATATTTAGTTGTTTTTTTGTTTTTAATTTTTAATTTTTTTTTTATGATTCAGAATCTTCGATTTCTGATGAGCTGTTTTCTGAGGCTGGATCATTTTTCAAATTTAAAAGCGCTAGAACTTTTTTTGAAAATGGTTTTGGCCTGTTTTTCGGAACCTTAGTTTTTGATATTATAACTACATCTGATGAACAAAGCAAAGCATTTAATAAATCTGTCATTGTGTCAGTTCTCGACATTTTTCGTGTATTGTTTTGTCTAAAATTTTTCAAATCCTTATTTCGTACTTCCTGAGCCTCTTCGGAGAGTTGGCCAAGAGGCAGCAAACTCCCATGAATTAATATTTTGTGCACGGAAGCACGCTAATATTCTAATCGGCTTATGCCCGTTCCTCCAGTGACAGATAAAAATGTTATATAATATTACTATATATAATTTTATTGTATATAGTGTTATATATACATATATCATATTAATATTGTAATAATATTAAAAAAAAATTTTGTTTTTTTAATAAATTTTTGTTTGTTTTTAATTGTCTCTTAGTGCTGATGGGGTCTGTGATGTCTTTTTCTGTCTTTTACACAAAATTGCATAAGCCATATGTAACGTTTTGCCTGTGGGTAAATGCACAAAAGCTACATTATTTTTAATTTGCGCAACTTTGCGCAACAGGTTTCAGTTTGAGATCATAGCTGAAATATTTGGCTACATCACTCATGTTGATTTCAAGTGGACCGGTATGGACCACTCGAAAAAATGATCTTTAAAAAAAAATTTTCGAAAAATTTTGAAATTTCAAAAAAAAATATTGGATTTTGTACCACAACTTAAGAGAATTATTACTGTTTCCGTTATATATTCAATTATCTTCTTTTTTTTAATATTTGGTTAACAATCAAAGGGTAGTATTTATTTGCAGACATGAAAATGAAACTCTTGTATGAAGTACGATATGCATACAATTTCATGTTTAAAGTCAAAAAACTACAATGAAAAATTTTTTAAATTGAGTAATATTTTCAGGAAATCTGCCTTGAATATTTAAGAAAACATCTGCATTATCAAATTTTTATTTCAAAAATGTTGAAAAATTGAATTTTGTCCAGCCGCCGGACCACTGTGTGCCTGTGTCGTCTTTAGCTTAGCAGTAACAGGATTTATAACAAATAGCAAAATATGTATGTGTTTACGCTTTCCTTTTTTCCCCTTAAAATCACAACTCGCACCTTTTGGGTAGTCGACTACTATGTTACAATATCTCTGCAATCAAAAAGTGCCCATCTTTGAAGCCTTAAAAAATCGAAAACATCCACAAACACGTTTCAAATTGCTTTGATACTTTTTCTTTCTTCTTTTTTTTCTTTTTACTCCACAAATAGCAACTATTCATGCGTATTAAGCCGATCCTATTTATTTGGCCTTCAAGCAAAATGTGAGCTCATATTTGCTGCCAAAATGCCAGCTGACATCGCAAGAATTTTTTCATGGTGAAATTAGTTTTAAATTGCGGCTATAAATATGAGAATTAAAGAAAGTTTCTTCACATGCACGCTTACATAAAAACTTATTTTGATTTTATCAAAAAGATAACTGCTTTTTAAGATGCATTAAAGAAAGGTGAAGATGTGAGATTCTGGAGGGAGATCGAAAGGTTCACTGAAGCAATGATGAGTGTATACAAGATGCATTAGAAGGGATGCATTAGATAGGCCAATCCTCTATTTACTACATGTATGAATGTATGTATGTATATGTACATGCTTGTGTGTATGTACTGGTATGCACATTTAATACGTACATAAGTGCTGACAGATAAAACGGGAGTGCATTCAAGCACAGCCAACTAGTCCACCCTATGATAAAGTAAAGATAATTTTGTAGTTTACGAAAGGTTCAAGTTTAAATACTTTTCTTTGAGTTTTTACGAGTTTAATGGAGGTGATATTGATATGGTTGCCAACCTAGTGCAACAATTTAATATATTGAAAGGTCGTTAAGAAAGTCAATTAGAGGCTTAAAAGTCAAATAGACACTTAAACAGACAATATTATCGAAGATAAACTTAAATTAAGGGGTCAGTCTACTTTGGAGACTCGAAAAAAAGGCTATATTCGTGATTTTTTTTTTGAGAAAACTATAAATGCTAGTAATATAAAATTTGTTTGATTTATTAAATAAAGTCTTAAAATTCAGAAATAAATTTTTTTTTATTCAATTTTATAGTATTTTTAGTAAAAAAATAGCAGTGAAGCGTAACGTCTCAAACATGGGTTGGTGAGGCAGCTCCATCAGAACTCAAGAACGGCTTGTCTGAAACAAAAAAATCAAAATGTTTCAGATTCAGTAAGATACTGGCTACAAAATGACCCTCGGATATTAGGTTTTAATGAAGACAAAAAAAATGGCTGATAAAAATGGAAAATTTTTGATAGAACGGTTTTTTTTTTCGCATATTTAAAAAAAATATATAGTAAAAATTTAAAATTTCAAAACCCCCGAGCGTCAATTTGGTGCAAATTATGTCTAGAATAGGTGATCCAAATTTTATGAAAATCGGTTGATTAGTTTTTGAGATACAGTGGAGCTAGATTTTGAAAACGTTGTTTTGAGAAAAACGCGTTTAAAGTTTTTAATGCACGCTATACGCGCAGGTAGACGAAATGATGTTCAGGTAAAAAAAAAATAGTTAGAGTGCTCGGATTTTCTTAAAATTTTTACACAATATTTCTGGATATATATACTTTCAAATTATGCAAAAAAAAAAAATTGAAAAATTTTAAAGTGACAAAGTAGACTAACCCCTTAAGAGAGTTGCATAAGAAAGCATAGTTCAACATAATGTTTACGCATTTGACATACATTAATCCCCCTATCGGAATTATAACGGGTGATCAATCATGAGGTGCTTTTTTCAATAGTTAAAAAAAAAAAAAAATGTAAATTATGTTCAAAACCTTTATTTATCATTTGAAAGGACATTCTTTGACATTTACTTTTTGAATATGACTTCATTCAAATGTTGGCCGCAACTACGCTTAAGGTGGTCCATTCTGAAGGTCCAATTTTCAATCACTCGTTCGAGCATTTCGACTGGTATGTCGTGAATAACACGCCTAATGTTGGCTTCCAGAGCTTCAATCGTAGCTGGTTTATCAGCATAGACCTTGGACTTCACGAATCCCCAAAGAAAAAAGTCCAAAGGTGTGATATCACAAGATCTTGGTGGCCAACTCACAGGTCCTAAACGTGAAATCAGCTGCTCTCCGAAATGACTTCTCAATAAAGTCATTGTTTCACGAGCTGTATGGCAAGTGGCTCCGTCTTGTTGAAACCAAATGTCGTAGAGATCATTAGATTCAATTTCAGGTAGCAAAAAGTCTGATATCACGGTACGGTAGCGAGCACCATTCACAGTTACGTTGCGGCCATCATCATTTTTGAAAAAATATGGACCGATGATTCCACCAGCCCATAAACCACACCAGACCGTTGTTTTCTCTGGGTGTAAAGGTAGCTCTTGAACCTGTTCTGGTTGTTTTTCATCCCAAATACGGCAATTTTGCTTATTGACGTAACCATTGAGCCAGAAATGCGCCTCATCGCTGAACAAAATTTTGCTCGAAAACAGCGGATCTTCTTCAATCTTTTCAAGAGCCCAATCAGCAAAACGGTGACGTGCAGGAAGGTCATTTGGCTTTAGTTCTTGTACGAGCTGTATTTTGTATGCTTTTAAATGAAGATCCTTCCGTAAAATTGACCAAGTTGTTCCATACGACAGTCCAAGTTGCTGAGAATGGTGCCGAATCGATTCATCGCGGTTTTCACGTACACTCTCTGCTACTGCCGCTATATTCTCAATGCTTCTTGCTGGACGTGGTCTATTCGGTCGATAATTATCCACCAATGAATATTCGGATTCAAATTTGTTGATGGTATGTCGAATAGTGTTTAAGGCAGGCCGATTATGTTGACCATAATGCGGTCTAAGCGCACGAAAAACATTTGTCACAGAACGCTGATTTTCATAATACAGTTGAACAATTTGTAGACGTTGTTGCGGTGTGAGTCTTTCCATGATGAAATGCCAAACGCTGTTCAACAAATCCACGATGACAGTTTGCCACAACTCGCGCGCGATATGTAAAAAAAAACGCAAATGAAAAAAACTCCTCTTAATTCATCACCCGTTATTTGACACTTGTGAACTTGACAGCTGCAGTAAATAGACAAGCTATGCTATACTCAATAAGAGAGTAGAATAAATTTGCGTTACGAACCACACGAGACCTTGGTCGCGTATGAATTGCTGTAAAGCCAACCTTAATCTCAGCGACGAAGAGGGCGATTTTATGTTCCAAGTTATCGTGAGCGACGAGGCGCTGTTCCATTTAAGCGGTTACATCAATTAGCAAAAACTTCGTTTTTGGAGCACTGAAAATCATCCAGCCTGCATGAAGAATAATTACATGCATCCACTGTGTAGAAGAATCCCTCCTTCCGACAATACGGTCACTGTTACTGGCGAAGGCTACAAGGCCATGAAAAATGAATTCTTACGACCGGAATTGTATGAACCGGTCTTGGTGATCATGTGGTTGCAACAAGCCGAAGTGAGGCGTTTCCTTGTCGCGTTTTCTAGGGATTTAGCATGGTCAGCAACATGTCTCAGAGCATTTAAGGAGAATATTTGACAGGAATGCGAACAGTATTCACCGGAAATCTGACGGAGAGTTATGGAAATGCGATAAAACGGGCACAACACTGGCATCAGCCGTATGACGGTTATTATCAACTAAAAATTTTACTCAAAAAAATTGTCAAAAGCCAACGCGATTTTCAAGTGACTTCAAACTTTCAATTCATTATACAGAAATTGAATGGATTAACAAAGCGGCATACCTTCAGGCTTTCTAAAGATTCAGAAAGTGGAAAATTATGATGACATTTTTTTAATTTTTTAGATTTTCATATATACAGCGCACACTCGATAACATGAACACTCTAAAGCGTGAACAGCCCAAAACGTGAACAGACATTTTTGTGCATTGACTACTCTAAAAGGGAAACAAACCCAAAAAGCTCTATAACATGAACAATAAACGTTACAATTATTTGAATGTAGTTTACATTGATCTCAAGTAATTCTGAAATTGGGGAATGCCCTAATTATAAAATAGGCATTTTATTCGTAGTTGCATGTAAGGAGTAAAATATTTCAGTCGCGGTTTTGGTTTTGCAAAGAGTGTTTCGTCTTATGTTTTCTGGTGAAAATGGGTTCTAAAAACCCTGACTGTAAAGCAGTCATGTACCGATCGGTAATTGAAAACAATTTTATATACCACCAAAATAACGACCCTGAGAAGAAATCAGAGATTGTCTGAGCTTGGTTGATATATAATTGTCCCCTTGTATTGGATACGCCTGTCCAATCCCCAGATTTCAATATAATTGAACACGTTTGGCATGAAGTGAAGTCTACGAAAGGCAGTTATCCAATATTGAGGAGCTCAAAGCAGTTATGTATTTTGGAGTAGTGGAATGCATTTTCACCTGAATTTTGTCAAAATGTGACTTGGTAATGTGACCAGAAGCTGTTTTCTGCTAAAGAGCATCCGACAAAAAATTAGTATATATTAATTAAAAAAATATCCTGTTAGATGTGTGGAACGAATTTTGTACATATGTATGTATGTTTTGAATTACTTTTTTAAATTTTTGCGCTGTAAATTGATTTATTGTTAGTTTTTTGTTTACAAGAATAAATTACAAAATATTGCCTTTTATTTGAAGTGTCACATGTATTAAATTCAAAATTTTTCTGCCATGAATGGTTTCAAAATCGACTTTTCATATATCCACTTAGATGTATCAGTCACCGTTTGCACCACCTACACACTATGTTTAAAAATTTCTAACGAAATAAAAATGTTTACATATTTTAACTTCAACAAAGGATATGGTTACTGAAACTGCCTTCATAATACCTTCTATGCTTTAGGAAACTTTGTGATTTTAAGATCAAATCATCAGATATGGGTGCAAAAAAGTCTCACTAATCTTAAAATTGATTTTACTGCTTCTAAGTGATTTTCAATTGGTAGATATTGACAGCTAATCGATGACTTCCTTTAGTGGCAAAGTGAAGTTGCAATCACTTTTAAGAAGATTTTGAAATCGTAGCGTGTTTATATTATTTCTACCAACCACAATTTATAGTTGAAAGAGAGTAATCAAAATTTATTGACAAACCTATTGAACCCTGATTTTATGATTCATAAAAAATGTCGCCAAACTAAGAAATAACTACTTTATATTCCACATGGAATTACAAAAGGCATTTTATATAGGCCATAATTTAAGTAGTTTCACACCTTTTATAGGTAGCCATGAACTTTGTTTTCTTTCTTTCCCAACTTTTATTATTAGGAGATTTAGGTGATTAAACCGTAAACCAAGACATCTCTAAATCCCAATTGAAAATCAGGTCATGTGAACAAAAGCATAAAATAGAAAAGAATATAATAAGCCGCCAACCAATAAAGAAAGTAGGGGCGAAGAGAATTTAATATAAAAAATAAGGAGACTATGTAAGGAGCAGACAATAACAATGGAAAAACTATCTATTGAGAAAAGTAAATAAACAACTACATACACACGACGCCTGTCTACTATTTATTGAGTACTACGTGTTGCGTGTTAGCTCTGCGTCCTTTTTCTCGGATTTCTAGAGCTAAGAGCCAATTGAAAACAATGCGACCCGGCGCAAGATGGAGATCCTGGCTAAGCGATAAATAATCTTGCTTGCCCGTGCTTACAATCATTCGGAGTAGGCACTGTTTGAGTCCAGAGTAATTGAAAGTGTCGCAGTCGTTAAGGTTACGAAAAGATGTATGCTATTTTCTGCAGCTGTAAACTGAATTTAATTCTTTCAGCTTAGTTTTCTTTGTAGACAATATCGGCATTGGTTTTCCATGACCATACGCTGATGTCTCGGCACCTTTACATTCGTTTCCTGCAGTTCCCTTTGCAAGTAGGCAGGTTTGTGTATTTGTGTTAGCTCAGTAGGCGTTTTTGTTGTGTACACCTTGTCCGACAATTGTCTCTGGTCTATCACTTTGTCCACACATCTTCTTTATTATTATGTTGTGTGTTTTTGTGTAATCCAGGTTGACACCCTCGTTGAATTTATTGCACCCTCAAATTGTTGGTGCATGGCTTTGATCCCACCTACTGATTACGCGCATAGCTGCTACCTTTTTCACCAGCAGCGCCACTTTTTTTATCGTCAGTTCCAGAGAAACTGTAAAACAGAGGAAAAAAGACAAAACAACTTATTCTATGCAACACCCAACATAAATATTCTTTTACAAATTGTATGCCTCTACTTTCTTTTTTCGTTTGTTTTTGCCCAAAAACACACTCCTGCATATTTAATTTGAGTTTTACGTGCTTGCGGTTAACAAGTTGTTCTAATTCCCTTCGTTGTTCTCAATGAAATTATAGTTTTCATTTAAATTTGTTTTCGTTTTTTGTTTTTTTTTTGATAAACCCCTATTCCCTTTTAACTCAACTCTTCCTAAGGATTCTGTCGTGGCCTTCCTTATTTCTCCGAAATCGTTTAAGTTTCAGCTAAGCGCGCGCATTTGTTCGCCGATTTCAGGAATTGGTCGTTTTATTGCCTAGAACTTGGCTCAATATTTCACTCTGTACAATGCCTCTCATATGTTTTGACAAGTTTTATGTATTTCTCGTAAAATTTTACAAGAAGATAGGACATCTTTCAAATAGTTAAATATGTAAGTACATAAAACCTAGCTTCCGATGGGGCTTTTCATAGGAAAATGTAAATTCAGCTCAACATAAACATTTCTTCACTAAATTAGGTTCTACAATTGCATAAGTTATTTATCCTTTCAAATTCAGTGATTTATGGTAAATTTAAATTTAAGTTCAAATTCATACATACAGTTGCATATACACACATACATAGGTATGCATACGACGATTGAATGGCAGCTCAGTCAACGCCGTTTCTCTGGTCAACTTCATAAAGGTCCTACACTCCTTAACAGAGGAAAAATAGAGAGAAGGCCATTCATTTAAAATACCAAACCTACAATTTCTTTACCAAATGATTGAAGAAATGAAAGCCACATGCGCGGGAACTACATAAGCCACACAGTCACACAGATTACTGCAATCATTTCTAAAACTAGAGGCCTATTGCCCGAAAGTAGTGGCCGGTGAATATCTGTATTGAAACCATTGGCTACCTCAGCCATCACCATTGACTGCATGCAGCCAAAGATGATTGACTAAAAAATTTGGTCATCCAAAGCAAAATTCTGAGCAAAACTTCGGCTGGCATGTCATAGGGGACTCGGCAATAGAATTGTGCTCCCTATGCTGAAAAAGAAAATTGTGAGGGGAACTTTGGCTGTCGTGTCACTTGGAAGATTCCAACGAATTCTGCGCGATCATTATATATGTATGCATTCACGCTCTCGTCCATTTAGTCGTTGTTAAGATAGCAATGAAGCAACATGAGTGAAAACTGTCTTGATGTTTTTTGTGCATCACTAATACAATCGTATGTATGTATATCATTTCGCATCATGGCGAAAAATATTTATAGGGGGGTGCTCTTTAATAGACCTTTATTCGGACATGGAACATGGGATGTGTTTACAAAAAATATTAGATTGTGCAAGGAAGATAGATTACCAGGTTTGCCAGGTATGGTGAAAACCCGGTTTAAAGGGAACTTAAGATTCCGAGTCACTTGGGATATCCCGAAGCTAAATGTTGCAAAACACATCCCAAGTGACATCAGCATATCTGTCAAATTCGCTCTGAGACGAATCAAGGTCTGCTACGTAGTACACCTTTAAAAATCTTTCACTATGAGATTGTGTTGGTGATATACGAAAAAAGTCAATTAGACGAATGTGAACGCTCTTCCGGATAGTCGTTGTTCAGACTATTGAGGGCAAGCGACGAAACTCCTTTTCTCGTGAAAGCGCTGTAAAGATGTTCACTTCTTTATTACTTCAACCAGTGAGCCACACCGAAAGAAACTTAAATGGATGCTTTTTTTAAATAAAATTGGAAGTTGGGTTTAAATGAAATTACGAAATATTGAAGGAAAAAAATAATGCAGGCGAAAGTTTTGACTATAAAGATATATAAAAGATATTTATGTTGTTTTAATATCAGATAAAAAGTGGGCAACAAAAATAAATTTGTAAAACAAGATACAAATTAACACAGATAATTTTTAATTTTGTTTAGCTAAGAAAAAACATTTTTATAAAATATCTCGAACTATAAATATCTCATTTTAATTATTCTCCCTCCTTTTCCTAGCTTGGGAAGTTCAAAAAGTATTATCTACCGACGCATCCTCAAATTAACTTATTCTTTACTCTTAACATTTTCTTGCTAAAAAAAGCGTATTACAATATAATTTACTAACTTAAAACTTTAATATTCTTCTTAATTTTTATTTTTCTCTCTTACTTTATTGTGAATGCCTGCAAAATATGTAGATTGCACCTTTAACGTAAAACGACCTCTTTTCGTCAGTTATTTTTGGTGCCTCATTTCTGGCAACCCGCCATTTCTTCTATCAGCTGTTGATCATGCCAGGGATTGTCAGTGCTGCCAAGTATTGAAAAGAGTTCTTAGGCGCGCTCTCACACAAAATTAGAAAGTTCCGCATCTAGTCATTTATTATTCAGACGGCAACGAAATAACATAAGCAATAACTGCGTTAATTTTTCTTTACATCACCAACAGAATATCAGTTTTGTCTCAAATAAACACCTCCCCCATTACGTAAGCAAATCAACTGATTCCTTCAAAGCTCCTGAGAGCCGGTTAATAGTCTAATATTGGCTACACCTTCTGAATTCTCTCCACAATGGTGGTGCTGGCAATGATAACCAATACGTTTTGTGTGAAGGATATCCCGCAGGGTTTGCTTACTTTTTATACCCAGGGTGACTAGTACGCAAGGGTATTACAAGTTTGTTCACATAACGGTTGTATGTAATAATAATTCTGTATTTGTAGTGCGCGCAGTAGCAGACACTTCGGCCTAAAAGATCTTGTGTGCCCTACCACATGTTTTAGAAGTAGTTAATACTAGGCCTATTGACAGGCACTCCTACCTTATATATGTATAAATATATATTACATCTGGTTCTATTTAACCTAGATGTGCCCTGCGTCAGCTTGGGAATTGGTTAAACACCAAATTGTTTCAGTAAATTTTCCGTCTTGCGAACAGATTTTAGGATATCTGCAACAGGATTATTGATTTGAAAGATGTACAGTCCTATCTTTGCCAAGTCAATACATTTTCACAAGATATGCTATGTGGTTTAATTATAATATTCTCCAGACAGAGTCTAAACTTCCCCTCATTCTCAATGTGAATTTTTGATAGATGGTATTTAAATAATGCTGAGTTTTCAGGAATCCAACTACTTTCCTTATGTCTACTTTGCGCTTGTTATGCAGTTGCCTATTGTAGGTAAAAGGTTTTATAAGCCTTTTGGCTTGACAGAGTTTTTGTGTGGCTTCCCAATGGGCAGTTCTTTGAGTATTCTCCCAACTATTTACCCTACATTTAGCTTTTGCTCAGTTGATAACACAGTATGGTTTTGTGCCGTGAAAATCTGCAGTCGATGCCGCCTTAGCGAGTTCATGAGCAATTTCATTACCTTTTACTGCAGAGTGACCCGGAACCCAGCAAAGTACAATTTTATTTGATGCACTAAGTTGGTTTAGGTTGTTAAGGCATTCATTAATTTCGATTCCACCGAATGTGAAGTAAGTACTTTTAATGCAACTTAACTGTCCGGGTAAATAGCTTTGTGTGCACCCTTGTTGCCCCTCATATGATTATTTCTCGTTCAGATTGAAATTGCTTGAGTTTCAGCCAAGGAGTCGGTTGTATGTAACAGATTAATGAATCGAGAATGCTCTCAAAATGATGAGAGGAGTCGATTTATCCATGTCTGCCCATATGTGCGTATGATAACTCGAGCAAAAATTAATACATTTCAATGAAACTTGATACACAATTATTCTTTGAATATGATGCGTGGTGTTGAAAATGGGGGAAATCGGCCCCCCATATAACAGTTATTTTCAAAAAAGAAATATACACACATACATACATACCTACGTATACTTATATCTATCTGTTACAAATGCTACGCAAATTTGGTATAAATGGCGGTAAATGGTTAACCAAAAAAAAACAAAATGACAGGAAGCAAGCTAAATTGTTAAAAAGTAGGCGATGACGGCAACGACTTTTATTCAGATCGGGCAAATCACGTTGACTTTTTATATGCTAAGACTAAGTTTCTGTTCGTTTGTCTGATGTTAAAAGAAAATATAAGCGGTTTCGAGCGTTATTTGGCAGGTCGGATACAAAAGAACACATCTAGTGTGATAATAATTATTCAGTTACTCTGGGCAATCTTCCGCAACCATTCAGTTAGTGAAGACCAAATAAAAAGTCGATGAAAAAATTGTTTAGCGGTCGTCTATTTTCAGGCAATAACGAACCGCCGAGTGTATTTCCGCCCGGAACATACATACATACATTTTACATACATAAAATAGTCTCAATTGTCTCCACTCGGAAAGAAAAACATAAACATATGGAGTGAATTGAAAAAATGTCAATCATGCGCTGAATGTGCCTTAGATGCCCATATTCACCATTGGCTTTAACACAACATTTTGCAGCCTTCAGCCATCAACATTTGTCTAAATTTATTATTTTTTCAATTACTGCAACGAAAGACCACACACTGATGACAAATAAATAAACTGATGAGTTGAATGAGGATCGCCGGCTAAAACGGAAGAAAAACATTGTCCCAAATAAACAAAAATAAAAAATAGACAAATTGTAAATACTCTTACAAATCCACTTGGGTACGAGCCTAAAGAGATAAATAAAATTAAGTGAAATGGGAAACTGGCTATTTCATTTTGTTTCACAAGTATTTTAATAATTTGACAAAATGTTCACAAAAGGCAAATGTGACGCAGCTATTTAAAATAAATAAGCACACCGGCAATGCAAACAAGACAGCGGAATGTAGGCATAATAATACATACATTGAAGGAGACTATTACTCAAGAAGTGATTATTTCACGCGAAATATTAAAGGATAGTAGAAAAATAGGGAATTTGCTTCCTGGATACATTGTTTTTGACAGTCAGTCTAAAATGGTTTCAATAAGAAGAGCATCTAGTACTTGATATTAAATATAAATAATAAAAAATATAAATATAAATAAATCATGCATCAATATTTTTCAATGCAATATTTTATAAAAAGTATATGCTTTGCCACTAAACATGGAATACCACCTTGATCAAAACGTTCCCGGAATATATTCCGAAAATTCTATATATACATAAGTTTACCCTATACTTCAAAGGTGATATTATAGCCTTGAAAGCACTCCACATCAATTGGAACGCTCTTATTGCAGTGTTTGAACTAGTTGTCGAAACATTTCTGAAACTTTATTTTCGGTAAAGCCATCTTTCTCCCATCAATTCTCCATTATTATAGTAGTGTTTTGACTTGATCAATCAGAAAAAGTCGCAGGGCACCATTATCAGGGGAATTTGATAGGTGTTGGGTGATATTCGTTTTGTTCTTGGTTAAACATTCACGGATAATGAGGGCACTGTGCGACTGGGAATAATCATGTCGTTTTCCCACAAACCCTACATTTTCCGGTGGCTTGCTTCACGTAAACGCCACATAACGTCCATATAATAGTCCTTAATAACTGTGTGACCTTCTGGAAAAAATGCATGGTGTATAATACCGTTGTAATCCATAAAAACCATGAACATCGCTTTCTTTTTTGACTAAAAATGTCATGGTTTTTGAGTCCTGGTTCATTAGAAACTCTCCACTCACTCATCGGATGTTTGGATTGCATGTCGTAATCATAAACCCATGCCTCGCCTCCCTTAATGATGCGTTTGATGAATGTAGGGTCGCATTCAGCTTAGGAAATCATATCTTTGGCGATATTAACGCGGGCCCCTTTTTGCATGAAATTCAGGTCCTTTGGGAACAACTTCGCAGCAATATGGCACAAACCCAAATCATTAACTACAATGTCCTGAACATTGCTTATATTTGAAGTCCTCTGCCAGTTCTGATAGTTAATTCGTGGTTATTGACTAAGAAAAGTTTGAAAAAATTCACTTTATTGATAGTTTCTATCAGTTTTCGATGCCGATGGCCTGCCACTACGTTCGTCATCCTCAATGGACTCACGATCTCTGCTGAAGCGTCCATGCCACTCGTAAACGGCTGTTGGGTATTTTCTTAACCGAAAACGTTTTATATTAATCATTGTATCAATTTTTACCACAAAATTTAATAAAAATTGTTGTTAAAAGTTCAAATTTATCTTTAAAAATAAAAAAATCGGTAACACGTTTAGAGGTAGATTTACTTAAGATGGCGTTAATTTGACAAATGTCAAGAAAAGGTGGGACAATTTTTATAGGAATGTTACGCACAGATGTGGCAACCTAAAATACAAAAACAGAACTCAAATCAGTTGTCTTATAGCGTCACCTGGCAGTTGTTCCGCGAACTTTTCCGTCAAGGTTGTAAACTTCTGAACTTCTAAAATGTTCAAAGGAAAATATGTATTTAATCAATGTTTTATTGTTCTTTTACGATACTTTTCGTATGAATACTGAATTCATAATAGTTTTAGAAAGAGGAATGAGCGAAGATAATCTTACCTCTATTTGGGTAGCCTACCTATTATCCACACCATTCTCACTTCATATGCGGCATATGCATTCATTTACATAAGTTCTAAGTATGTTTTACGACCATATTGCAACATGTAATTTTCAAGCAATTATAAAAATTATTTCCTTTCCACATGTGATATCCTTTTAATGCTCAATACTCCGTCTAGAGTATTTTGAATGTGAAAATGTGCCATAAAAACTGGAGTCGGCGGCGAACGCAAAACGTGCCACAAATCACTAATGAATCTCGGCGCCAAGAAAATATTCATACAAACAAATCCATAAAGTCAGACTTTGGTAAGGAAACGCCGACAGCCAATCGTTCAAAACCAAATACACAAATAGAAAGCAAGAGCATCGAAAAGAAGGCGTGAAGGTCAAGGATGGATGAGTGCAGGAAGAAGCAGAAGCATTTTTTGGAAAACCAAAAGTTTGAACGTTTGCCTCTTTTGCTAAGCAATTTAACTTTTTCGTGTAAGTATATTTTAAATATAGAACTCCGTTGGCAAATCATCAATCTTAATCAAAAAAAAAAATCACCAAATGCCAAGTAAAAAAGTGAAGCTGTGAAATTGGGCTTACCAGTTTTATCGAAATCAACCCTAACGTGATTAACGAACATAAATGGGCCACAAAAATAAAAGAAACTATAATACTAGGTAGCACGGAGAGACAAAAGGGTCTAATTATATGAACCTGACACAGTTATCGCACAACATTTTTCTTCATCAACAGCACGGGCTGTCGATGGGCACCAATGGCGACGGCTGCGCCACAATAGGCGGACTGCCCTGAAATTGATTAGTAGGAAGCTGGCGTAATTTAATATTAATTTGCTGAAAGAAAAGAAAAAAGTTCTACGTACATATAGCATAAATACAGACGTATGTATGTATGCACACTTCTGCTGGCTTTCTCATACATAATAATTATTACTTTTTCGATCTGCTCTTTGTAGTTTTGGCGCCTATGCGGTGCTACCTGGAGTTTTTGTAGGTGAGTACGGTCAATTTGTTGTGATCAACGAATCATTCATCAACATGTGATGTGTGAAAATGTACACAGAAATAAAAGGCCGCAACGAATTGGGAGAAGTGCTACAATTGGACGAATGTAGCTGGTAAATGGCTTACTTTCAAAATCAGCTTCAGCAGATATTGAGTACAACTCTGTGTTAAAATATTATTTCGAATTCATTGAAGTATTATACATATAATCATTTTTATTGCCTACCCTGCCTCTCAAGCGCATTATCATCAATTTACGCCTTGGATTATTTATTTCAAAAACTTGTTTAAATATTATTGAAAAACTAAATAGGGGTGTACGCAAAACGCAAACGAAATTTGGCGTCTTTGGAAATGAAGTAAAATTCGAATATATCGAACCATTGAATGGATGTACTGGACTAGCAGTTGCTACTAAAAATGCTGGTAAGTGATGTGCATCAATATTTGTACTGCCAACTTCACAAGCAGAAATATTCAGCAATCTGTGCCAAGTTGCGTGGAATCAGTCTTCATTATATTTCACATTTTGTAAGAACCCATCGGTATTTTGTTTGAAATGCTAAAACTCTCTGCGAATGAATTGATTCGATCTTGCCCGTGTGGCCTAAATCTCAACCATTAACCGCATACAAACTATTTACCAAATTCTGTACCCGTAGAAAGAAAACTTCGTTGTGCTTGAGAGACCTGTTTGTTTGAGAAAATAATTTTTAGTACATACAGTCTTGACCAAAAGTATGAGACACTCCATTACTTACTGAATTTAAAAATTGAAGTAATGATTTTTTAATAATAAACCAGTATAAATAAAAGGAATTAGTGATAGAAACATTAATATTTTCGAAGTCCACCCTTTGCTTTGCGAACAGCAGCATTTCTCTGGGCCATGCTGCGTACAAGCTTTGTGCATTCGGCTGTACTTATGGCGCTCTACTCGCGAATTAATGCATTTTTCAACGCTGTTTGTGATGTTATGCTCTGTTTCTTTATCTGAAATTTTTAAATAGCCCTCATGTGGCTAATGGGGTATAGACTGGAGACTTTGCTGGCCGATCTAACACAACAATGTATTTTCTCTAAACTAACCCATCGCAGTCGCTGATTTGCGACGAAGAGCATTGTGTTGTTGGAATTGAACTCTATCTGAATAAGTGTCCCCGAATGCGCGTTAACGAAGGCAAAAGTACAGTTTCTAATGCATTTATGCCATACAACCGCCTAACATAAAGTTGTCTCCTCCATGCTTAACAGTGAGTAGCATGCAATCTGGATGGTATTTTATGGCATCCCGCCGCCTCACGAATGCCACTCCAGGTGTTCCAAATACCTGTAGGAAAATACCTGTAAGGAAAAAAAAAATCGTTTTATAATATTTGTGTTATTTCCTCGAAATCGAACTAGGGTAAGAAGCTATGGTTGTTAATATTTTAAAATAATGTCAACTAAGCCTCCTCCAAAGTTCGATTCATCAGACCACAGAATATTCAACTAATCTTTCTTCGTAAAATGTTGGTATCGGAGAGTCCATTCTAAACGCTTTTTCCAATTTTTTTCTGAGAGCTATGGCTTCTTTGGGGCTTTCCAACCTTACAAACCTGCTTCCAGATGCCTAGTTTATGCTATGCGGATTTTCTAATTTTTTCAGACAGGGCAGCTGCAAGGATAGAAGAGAGTTGTTTACACTCCTTAAGAGACTCGAGTATAAGTTTTTAGTATTTCTGTACAGTAGTAAGGTATTTTCTTCCTTTTTTTGATTTATTATGGCTAGATTTTGATTCTGCAAATAGCTCAATAGCACATTCGCCTGCGCACCGTGAACATCCCACCAAATTGTAAATCTCAACCCGAGACTTCCCTTCCTTACTTAAAACTTGGATTCTCACTCTTTTGTCGTAGCAAAGTTCACTTTTTTAGGCATTTCGATGAAAATAATTTACTTATATCCCCTTAACAAATTAACACTAAAGATTATTCACGCATTGAGTACCAAATGATAAAATATTTTAAGTATACCTTTACGAGTAAAAGTGTAACATCTTAGACATTTGGTGCGTGCGTCGTGGCTTCTCCCATAATACAATTTATTGTTATAATGAAAAAAGTACCGTTGACTTACTTCTTCTTCTTTATTTGCAAATTCTTAATACAGAACGTAAGCGATCACAGTAATAAATTGATCATTAATTTTAATACAAATGTGATAAATAATTCTATCCTCTTTTTACATTTAACAACACTATAATATATTATATATAATATTATGGTAATTGTCTGCTTCGGGCTGCTTCAACTAACTTCCCAATTGTCCTTAATCCAATTCCTCGATTGCCTCCGATTTTACCTTGTACAATCAGTTGCAACAATTCATATTTAGGACCACGCATAATATGACCAAAATGTGCGGTTTTGCGGCGCTTTATCATTAATAACAATTCTCTTACCGTTCTAAGTTTCGTTAAGACTTGTTTGTTGCTAACTTTGTCTGTCCACGATATTTTCACCATCCTCCGATAGCACCACATCTCAAATTTTATTTTTAATTTATTCATACTCGCACCCTTTAGTGTTCATGCCTCCACACCGTACAACAAAACACACCAAACGTAACATTTAAGGTACCGAAGACGTAATTTTATGTTCAAGCTTTTATTGGAAAGAACTTTTCTGTAATTGAAGAAAGCTTCCCGCGTTGCTTCAATCCCACAGCAAATTTCTCTGTCATTTGTCAATGTTTCGCTAAGCCAACATCCTAGGTACTTAAATCGGGATACTTTTTGGATCGGATTGACCTTGGTAGCCTCATTTCAAATTACTTTTATTTTAATAGAGTGTCTAACACTTTTGGCCAAGGCTGTACAATGTGCTGGCTTATAGTACTATATCAAAATTTTCGGTCTCAACAACCGCGCTACTAGTTGTGCCGTCTTTGAATTGTATAGAGAATCATTACGTGTAGGCCTGGTTGTAAACGCAGACTTCTTCTTCTTAATTGGCGCTATAACCGCTTACGCGATTTTGGTCGAGTTTAACAAAGCGCGCCAGTCGTTTCTTTCTCTTGCTAACCGGCGCCAGTTGGACACACCAAGTGAAGCCAAGTCCTTCTCCACCTGAGGCCTTCCTCTTCCTCTGCTACCACCAGCTGGTACCGCATCGAATACTTTCAGAGCCGGAGCGTTTGTATCCATTCGGACGACATGACCCAGCCAACGTAGCCGCTGGATCTTTATTCGCTGCGCTATGTCTATGTCGTCGTAAAGTTCATACAGCTCATCGTTCCATCGCCTACGATATTCGCCGTTGCCAACGTGTAAAGGTCCAAAAATCTTCCGCAGAACCTTGCAAACGCAGTCAAGGCGAAGTATTTCCAAACCAAATTTCGTGATCGTAGATCTGACATAAACAATAGAGAACAGTTAATCTTCTATCGACGAATAAAAACCACATTTTATAGAGCTCAAAATTAATGATTTTCTGAAGAAATATGCTTCAGTTAGATGACAAATTCGACACTTATTTGACCCTTAACCGCTTCCTCTATCCGATAACTAAACCAAAGAAAATACAAATAGAACTACGAGAGATGTAACAAGCAACAGCTTGAGTTTTTTTCGCGTTTTAGTATGATTAAAATTATTTGTATCCCAAAAATGCCTCATAAAAAACTTTTCTATGAATTCGAAATTTCCATCTCTTTACTTTGTAGCTCACCAAAAATACTGATTTTGTTTTTTGTGGTATTTCTGATTTATATGTACCACATGCGTACTTGATTGATTCACTTCAGGCGGTTGTTCATTCATGATCAGCCAGAACATAATAATCGAACAACCAAAAAGGCGGAAAAAGGTTTTTAGAGTCTCTAAACCGACCGCTACCTTCTCATATGGTAACTGTTGTGGTTGATAGCGATATTGCTTATCTAAAAAAATTTCCAATCCAGCAGATGCCCCGACAATTTGTTTTTGTAACTGCAAGCATCGAAAAGCCGGCTTGATAGCCTAATTTCATTTTGATTGATTATTTTGATATTTAGGTAACAGTGGGGCAATTTTAAGAGTTTACACAGGCATATGCACATACATACCTACATATGGTTGTATGTAGCTACTCACACATTTACACGCATGCATACATGAGCAGCTCATACAGTGAGCTCAAATAATCGCGTGTTAATTATGTATTCAAGAAATGATTGCATGGCAATTTTTATAGTTTCGACAGAAGAGAGAGTTATAACGGAGCTTTGTTTTAATACAGTTTATTTCTTCGCCTTGATGTGATCGTTTGTCTACCCTTCAATTTCGGGCTATTAACGCTGAAACACCCATTTAATTTAGTGCTGCAGAAATGCAATTTGTTTGGTTTTCTTTGCAAAAAAAAGCTATAACTGTTTATTTTTATGGCGTTCTATTGGATGAACCTCTTGTTATTCCTCTTAACGTTTTTATAATTTCCGGTCTAAGTTAGCGTGGCTTTAAAGTAAGTAAAATAAATTTTTTTACAGATCGAAAAAATAAAAAAATATGTACATATTTATAGGAATATTTTTGAAGATTATGGCATTTTACTGAAACATAGGTGCTCAAGTAGAGGTCAAGCATGCAGACTCCACTATTATTACAATAATTACTATTGGTTATTTATAGTAAAACGATTCACCCAAAGAGCCCCAAATGCAGTTATTCTCTGAAACAAAAAACAGTACTCAACTGAGCGGTAAAATCTTCTCTTCAGCATCCCAATTTTCGATGAGGTGTCGCATAGGGAAAGATTCTGTGGGGGATTTATGAACCCGAACGATTATAGAAAACGAATATCGCAGACGATGGAACAACGAGCTGTATAAGTTAACAAATAGTATATGGCTATGTGGGCTTACTGTAGCGAATAAAGATCTGTGGTTAGTTTATATCATACGAATGAATAAAAACGCTTCAAATTTCTTTGAGGAACTCATGCCAAGAAATCTTTGATTGCTCATCTTGGTTGCCTGCTATGTTTCTCATTATTTATATCATTTTTTCGTTCCAGTTATGCCGCCTCTGCACAGTGCTCCGACCTATACAAACAATTATGATAAATAGGAGTAGTCGGAAATTGTTGAAACATTACTCCTAAAAGGCTTGTATCACGCTAACATCTAAAACAAAATTGGTTTTTCCGGACCGGTTACCAATTTTGAAAAAAAACTGTTTTAATTCCCTCCAGTAAATCCATTGCTTCACGGGCTATATAGCAAGTAGTGCCGTGTTGTTGGAACTCAATGTTGTGGAGATCACGGGCTTAAAAGTCATTTATCGTAGCGAAATAGCGTTTGCCATTTACTGGCCATCCTCGTCTTTAGCCTTCTTCTTCTTAACTGGCGCGATAAACGCTTACGTTAGTCGTTCCTTTCTCGTGCTAACCAGCGCCAGTTGGACACACCAAGTGAAGCCAAGTTATTCTCCACCTTCTCTTTCCAGCGCAGAGGAGGCCTTCCTCTTTCTCTGCTACCATCAGCTGGTAACGTATCGAATACTTTCAGAGCCGGAGCGTTTGTATCCATTCGGACGACATGACCCAGCCAACGTAGCCACGGGATCTTTATTCGCTGCGCTATGTCTATGTCATAGAGCTCATACAGCTTATCGTTTTATCGCCTGCGATAATCGCCGACGCCAACGTGCAAAGGTCCAAAAATTTTCTGCGAAATCTTTGTTTTAAACACTCCAAGTGACGCCTCACCGGATATTGTCATTATCCAAACTTCTGCGCCATACGTTAGGACGGTCATGATTAGAGCCTTGAAGACTGTTAGTGTTGTTCGTCGAGAGAGGACTTTACTACTCAGTTTCCTACTTACTTCAAAGTAGCACAAGAAAGATTCTACATGGGATATTCATGCTGACATTTTTATGGGTGTTAATGTTGGTTCCTAAATAAACGAAGTCTTTTACAACCTCGAAGTTATAACTGTCAACAGTGTCGTGGGTGCCGATACGCGAGAGCGTCGACTGTTTGTTTGATAACAGGAAGTACTTCGTTTTGTTCTCTTTCACCACTAATCCCATTCGTTTTGCTTCTTTAACCAGCTTGAAAAAGGCAAACTAACAGCGCGGTTGTTAAGGCCGAGGATGTCAATATCGTCTTTAACCAAAGCCAAAAATGGACCGCATCGTTGAACGAAATTCGGGTCCCAAAGCGCGCAATGAACACTTTTCACAGAACGACGATTTGCATAATACAATTGTACGATTTGTAAACGTTGTTGAGGTGTAAAGCTTTCCATAAAAAATGTCAATGAATACTGAAAGAAATTATGTATTTAGTTTGACAATAGTCACGCGTAATCTCTCAAAATAACCCTATTAGAAAAGTACCTCCTATCTGATCACCCTTTATATGGCAAGCATAGAATAAAATGGAGTATACAAATCACATGTGCTTTGTGGGTATGTACTTAAGGTCTATTTTATCAAAAAATATATAGAAACTTAGCTTAATTGGACTTTTGGTTTTCAAATGATTCCAAAATGTGTCCACTTTTGGAGCACTCCATTTCAATAAAAAAATTGCCATGTTCAAAAAAATCGTTTAGCCTTATTAAATTTACTACTATACCGTTTCTTAGAGGGCTGCGCTGGAAATATCTATATTTACTTTCCGGGCGACCATTACTCGGGCAAATATGAGAATTAATGTAAAACTAAAAAAAAGAATATATCGCATGTTTCCTCCTGCCCTCTCTCGTCTCTGACACACACTTCACTTAGGAAAATGTTACCATACAATCAGGAAGCAAAACACGTCCTAATTTTTTCCTTATTTTAAGTGCCATACAGTTGATTACTGAGGAAATTAAATTTATTATCACCAAAAAAATTCCCAGAAGACTTCATTACGAAAAATTGTAATGAGAAATAAATTATTATTTTTATTACACGCTTCATTATGCAAACTTAATAACAAAGATACACGGAAAGCAATAAATATGTGAGTGCCACCCAAAAGCACGGTGCATGCCACAACAAAAACATGTGAAGCAAATAAGGAAAACATAAATTACGAATAAAAAGAAAATAAATTTAAAATCCCAACTTTTTAATGACAACTTTAATCACCTCAACAACTAACCGATATATGACTATCCCCTTATGTCGCGATAAGTTAATTTGCATTTAATATACCCAGCATAAGCATATACATATCTACATGCATACATACATATGTACATACAAAGCATGTGTACTTGTACGTAATTTTGTCATTATGTTATGTATGCGCAGCGGCGTTTGGCCGCCATAAACGTCAAAAGAAACACCCATTCATGGCGCCAACGGTATGGTGAATACCAGCGGTGGCGGCGACGAACGCGACAGTGATCGAGAGGTAGTGACAGTGACGGCTTTCTGACAGCTCCAAACAAACTGTCTGCTGTCTCGGTGGCAACTTTAACTCCTTTGCAGTAGATGGCGATTAGTTGTGCAGGCAATCAGGTTTTCAAAAATGTGTGCGCCTTCGCTGCATTCGTAATTAGGCGAAATTGTCAAATGCCAAAAATTGTGCCAACCTCCCAAACGAAACGACCAACCTAGAGAGTCTCAATAAGAAACCGGTACCCGTTGAATTGCTAGAAGAATGCAAAATATATGTACCTATACATACATGCATATGTGTGTTGGGGGGTCTCGCTTGAAAACAATGCTTGGCAGGGAACACGTACGAGGCGCTTTTGTCGCCTGAGTCTCTGGAGTCTTTGTTTGTTTTCAGTGAATCCAATGGGTTGGGTGCAGGATATGATAGTTGAAAGTGCATATGAATGATCCTCATGTATGTATGTGTGTATATGTGAGCGAGTGCTAGTTATTAGGAAAGTCACTAAACTCTTTAGGTGCTAAAGTTTGAATGAATTTTCTTGGCAATAATGGCTTGTCTGCGGAACGCGTTGATTTTAGTCAACATTACAACTAACTACATTTTAGTCAACATTACAACTACATACATACATTACAACTAACTCCATACAAACATATGTACATGTATATAATATGTTAGTGTTATATGCAAATGCATACACTTTCGATATGCATTTCCTGCGGCTCGCTTCGCGTTCTTCAACAACTCTTCAGCATATCATTATGATTATTATCCAATTGGCGCCTATTAGCCCGAACAAATTGTCCTAACGACATCATGAGTAGGTAAGTACATGAGCGCCATGCCTGCAATGGATAAATACCGGCAACTTCTAATTGTTATTCCGTTGTCGATTTCATTAGAAACTTTTTACATGTCGATAAAATTGTAATTATAATTTACATTGCTTTTCGCGGCTCTTGCATAAATAATTTTGACTTCAAGCAATTCGGTAATCTATAGATGTGAAAGGCAAGTTATTAAAACTCATAATAAAGAAATACTTTTAAGGATTTTAATAAAACATAAATACAATAATAATAAAAATTCATTTCTTCTTCAGTTGGAATTGAAAGTTTCTTATTTCTCCAAAGATAATTTTTATCTGCACCGCCAATGGAAAATTATGGCATTCTCAAGAAAAACAGCATTTTTGTTTGATTGTATTTCCGCATTTTAAATTAAATTTATTCAAAGAAATAACAACTTAATTTCGATTTTTTCTTTTTTCGATTTCGAGTCGCTTGTGACCTAAGCATGTCGCTTGTGATTTAGGTGGCTATAAACAAAATTGCTTGAATGTCGCTAAACCATTGTAACTCTCACACAAAAATTTTTCGCTTGGCGAGCAGCAGTAATTCATTGTAATGAAGTTTGATTGAATTGGAGACAGTCGATTTGTTTTTTTAATAAATTTTTGATAGACTACGTTTACTGTACCTGGTATTTATTTAAAACAATTTTTCTGCAGAGCCGCGGTGGAATCATAACTTAGGTAAGTTAAAAGCTGAGAAAAACAGACGTTTTCATATATTCGAGGCAAACATGACTAAACTAAATTTAATCCGGTATAAAAAGGCGAAATCTGTTTTAAAGCGAGAAATTAAAATATCCAAACAATGTTCGATACAAAAATTCATTCTAATTGCAAAAAATTTTCTAATTTTGATGACTATTCGACGCAAAAAGGGAAAATTCAGACTTATATAGGATTATATTTCCAATGCTTCGAAACTCTGCTAAAGTTTTTAAAAAGTGACATCACGAAACTTAAGCCTCATATACTGTGATGAGTTAAAAATGTTAGGGTGCAGCATCAACAAGAGATATTATATGTATCAGGACAGTCCATAAGTTTGTGCGTATTTTACCCATAATTTCACTTTTGTACGATTTTTGCATACAAAAAATTATTCATGGAATATAACGGAACTATTTATATTTTCTTTAATATATTGTGCATTCAACAAGTGATTTTAATCGCGGATAGAAGCACGTGTTGTTAAAAAATTAAATAGAATCTTCGAACACGTATAAGAGTCATATTTTGAACTTTTTTTATAAAAGTGGTAAAAATGCAACAACTGCTGCTGCAGAAATAAACACTGTTCATGGAGAGGATACCGTAAGTGTAAGGACTGCGCAAAAGTGGCTTTCAAAATTCCGAAGTGGTAACTGCGACATGGAGGATGCCCCGCGCGCTGGTCGTCCTGAAGTCTTTAACTCCGACGCCTTGCTCGCACTCGTGAAAGCTGAGCCAAATTTGGCAGTCGATATGATAGCTCAGAGGTTAAATTCATCGCATGGAACAATTCACAGGCTCCTGGTTCAGTTGGGAAAGGCTTCAAAGCTGGGAAAATGAGTTCCGCATAGACTATCCTATGAGGCACTCAAAAGTCTTTAGTGAATAGACGCAAAGTTTTGTTTCACCACGACAACGCAAGACCTCATACCGCAAGGCAAACATTAGGCAAGCTGAACGAGCTCGGATGGGAGCTAATGCCGCATCCACCATACTCTCCGGATATTGTACCTTGTGATTATCACCTTTTCCGTGGACTTCAATCCCAAATGAGTAACAAGAACTACTCCTCAAAAGAAGCTATAAAAAGGGATATCGAAGCGTATTTTGGCTCCAAGGACAAACAGTGCAGCCATAAAAACCGTTCGAGAAAGAATTCGCAGAAATCCCCTTAGAAAACAGAGAATTAAGTCCAGGGAAATGAATGCATAACCAGCTCCAAGTCAAGACTTATTAGAGATGATATCCACAGGACAGCCTTCCGTCGCTCAACTGGTCATCTTTTGACAACGCGCCTGAAGAAAATTATACTCTACAGATGCAAACAGCTTCTTCAGTGGCACGCGGTCAACGGTCATGAAGATATTCCCTTCACACATGAGAAAATGTTCACTGTTGAAGAAGTTTTTAATAAGAAAAAGAACCAAATCGATGCTAAAATTTCTAAAGGCACAAAAAAGGGTTCATCGTGACCACCATCCAGCCTCGTAATCGTTTGGTAGGTAGTTTCTTGTAAAGGCATTCCATCTCTTAATTTAGCGAAAAAGGGGTTACGACAGGGGCAAAAGTGTACCAGGAGTATGTTTTAGAAGGCGTGGTGAAGCAGTTCGTCAGTACTCTCTTCAATAGAGAGCGTTGGATCTTTCAGCAAGATTCCACTCCCGCCCATAAGGCAAAAATCACCCAGCTGTGGCTAAAGAACAACACTCCTGGGTTCATAGCCACAGAAGATTAGTGGTCTGGAAGTCCAGATCTGAATCGGTTGGACTACAGTCAGAATTAGAGGTCATGACTTGTCGAGGACCTCACAAAAATTCGGAGAGTCTCAAACAATCTTTGGTTTGAGCAGCGACCTCAATATCCATGGAAACTGTGCGTGCTGCAAAGCTGAATGGCCCAATTATTTGTAGGCTTGGTCAAATGGTGACCATTTCGAATGAATATTTATATTTTCTTTTTATACTTACACGATTAAATGAAACTAACTTTATTAAAAAAATATTATAATACAATTTCTTATTTATGACGGATTTAACTTGCCACACTTATGTCAGGATTAAGTACAGGGTTTGATTGAAAAGTAATGAGCCTTCCCGCTCGGAGCGTCTGCCAAGCGATTAACCGAATCGGCTGGTAGGGGAAAATGAACGTTGGACCTTCAACTTCCACTAGAAATCGGTCCCAGTTCGCTGGCAACAGCGGTGCAGTCAACATCGCTCCGCGCGTTAAAGCTGTTTTAAAAGTGTGTTAGGATGTTGCAGTGATGCGGGACTGCTTCCGCATTGCTTCGAGGTAGAGGGCCAAGACGGCGTCCTAAGAAGGACACTTACTTACTCACCCTGCGTCCAGGGTCGCCTGTTTTGAGAAACCTATGCTCAATGCTCTTCAACATATGTTTCCATTTCACACTTTTTTTTCGGATAATATCCTCCACGACGGATTTCCAGTTTTCTTCGCATATCTTCATTTTCTCGATCACTTCTTCAGGTGTAAATACACCAATAGCTCGTTGCAGGCCTGTTCTCTCTATGTTCCACCTCTCACATTTAAAAAAGGTGTGGTCCGCATCATCCTACTCAGTATCTTCTTATATGCAGTTTGGTGGGCTCACTTTTCCCATCCCCCACAAATACTTGTGAAAGGACTCATGTCCGGACAAAAACTGTGTGAGGTAATAGTTAACCTCACCGTGCTTTCTTTCTACTGTTTTAGATCGGGTATTCGTCTCGTTGTCCCTCTACCGTACCGTTCAGAGTTCCATCTTGCCTGCCAAATTGTGAGCGTTTGAGTTCTAAATTGTGAGCGTTCTAATAAAGGAGCGTGGCGCTGGGATTCCTGTGTTTTTTGCCTCCCATCTCCATTTGCGCTCTTGTGCTAATATAGATATCTATAGGGATGGTTCCGCTGATAACTAAAACCGCTGCTTACTAAGAACCAATGGAGATGCGTTCTGATTGGGAATAAAATTGGAAAACACCCACATATCCATTAATCCTTGTCAAAATTTATAGAAATACTGCCGTTTGATGTATTTTATGTTATTTAGCACGAAATATAAATAAAATATAGTACATACAATTTCAGGCAACGAAATTTCACATTCATACCGGGACAATGTATCTAACGCATTAGTGGCAATTCCAAGTAGTTACTATTGAGTGATGTGATGTAAGCATTAATAATAATAACAGAACCATTATTTTACATAAAATCAGGATGGCACACAATAAAACGTTTTTAAATCATATCAGCTTCTCGTGTTCTTAATAAATATTCAAACTAGGCCATAAAATTTCGATTGCCATAGTTCGCCTAATGATTTCAACGACGTAAGTCCTTTCTTTAACGAGTTCGTACATCAAAAATTACCATGCCCCAAGCCGTAACGAGTACTGCACACATCATTTTGATGATATCTCCGGATGTAATGGCCACCAAATAGAGTTCTTCAAAGCTTATCGATTTTTATTACCGCATAAATTCATAACACAAATCATTCGGCATGACATTGGAAAAATTAAACACTGACGTGCATACGTGTATGGGGAGAGTTGAGGGAGTGAAAACTCCGTATTATTTCATTATTTGGTAGAGGGCGCGTAACTCGAGGGTTCGCCGTTTCTCTGCGGCACATTTAGCGCAAATCAATTTCAATGCTTTCGCACACTAAGCATGACTCTTTCCTGCATGCACACACCTACACACATACAGACGTTTATAGATACGCACTTACAAAGTTATAAATGATATGCGTGTGTGAGCTCGTAATTCTTAATTTATGGCATGCGTTTATTGCTAAATTGACCATGAAGATTTGCCACAGGGTATGTGAGCATAAAAATGTGCATAGAAAGCCATGCATAGAGGCTGGCACATATTTATGTGCTACACAATAGTAAGTTTTGCGAGCTATTTTGGTTCATAGATTAAGGAAAAAGCCGTTCATCAATAACATTAGACCCTACAGTATTATGGAGTGTGCTTGTGTTTGTTTGTGGCGAGATATGGCAAACTAGCAGCTGTTCGATGCCAACATAAATTAGTAACGGTTTCATGCTTATTCAGCACATCCCTACTTGCACCAACAATTGAAGTGCTTATTGTGTAAGTCATAAATCAAAATCGCTTGCCTGATGAGTTTTAAAAATTTTCAGACACACACCTTCATACTCAAATGGTAGGAGTAAATAATGGGGTCATTCGGCTGGAGAACTGGTTCCGTTTTATGCGTTTTGTGGACTATCGTGCAAAACACTTCCAGACGAGGAACGCTCATGCTAAGCTTCTCGCTAGATGCTGCCATTATCTTCACTGCTCATGTTTGGGTGAGTTTTATTAAGTTGTTATTGCGATACATGTATCGACCAATAAGTGAGCCCGGGGCCGCCCATTTTTCAAAATTGCGTCGTATTTATTTTCTTTGCAACACCATTTGTCCCAGCTGGGAGTAATTTTGCTTCGTTTATAACAGAAATATAATATTACGTTTTTCCTCTAGGAAAATTACCCTTATATGAGTGGCGGCAATAGTTATTGACCGATTTCGCTCATTTTAAATATGGAACTACCCTGGACAAAGAGTAATATGTGTCAAGAGCTGATAATAACAATTATCGCTCGCACGGACGGACGGACGGAGAGATATGGTTAAATCGACTCCTCCCATCATTCTGAGATTATGTTTATATCTTTTCCTTATACTGATACTTACAACCGTTATTTGACCAGAATTATAATCCCCATGAGGACGAATGTGCGAGTATAAGTACGGGAAAATCGCCCTTACTAAAATGGAAGGAGCGTTGAGAAAACTCGACCAAAGAGAGGAGAACCTATACGCTAATTTTAAACGTGGTTAAATTTAAATTTAAAAAATGGTTACATCGAAGCGTAACTATCGTGAGCTTAACTACCAGCTAATATAATTCCTGACAGATCTTGGTTACTACCAGAAGTAGTTACTACATCGCCTTAGGGCACGTGAGTCGCCTTTATGTTCAGTATGCCATGAGAAGGCAGATGCAACACAGGTGTTTTTTGTATGCCCACGATTACCGACTGGTAGAGTGGATTTAGCTACACTATCAGACGATTCGATAGTACCAGAAAACAGCGTCGACATAATGATGACTTCAAGGTATGCGTGGGATAAGATTTCGTCGTCAGCAATCAGAGCTATGTAATATGTATTAAAGCAAGCACCCGTTGACGAGGTCAGCTGCAGCTAAAGAGACGATACTTGACAAAGAAATGGGCTCTTTAGTTGAAGTGTGACAGGTATGGTGAGACGGAGTGGACACCAGGACTCAGGGCAAACTGAGGTGATTTCCTTCGGAAACAAACCAAACTAGGGAAGGATTAAAGTACATGCAACTTTTGACGGATTGCATTGAAGAATAACTGACGTAGAGCTTAATGCTCAACAACCTCCCGACGAAGTACTTAACGATGGTACCAGGAAGGGATCGGTGCAATGACGATAGGAGGTTCAGTTCGGGTTAAAGTCCAACATTGACGGGGTAAAGGCTCCCCATTCTTCTTCAGTTTCAGTTTATTTGTTTATATAAATAGTACATAGTAAGACCGAGGTCTTTTAATAGTACTTCAGCAATATTATAAACAACTGGAATATTTTTAACATGCAAGTTTCTTATTCTAAATTTTACACCAGTTCATTTACGAATCAATCCAATATATTTAACTTAACTATAATAATAAGAAGAAAAGAAGCAATAGGAAAAGAAAAGAAGGATTTAGAAAAGAAAGAACAAAAGTAGTAATTAGAGAATGTTATAGACTTGTACCCTGAAGTTAAATCTGTTAAGTCCAGCCTTCACAGTGTCGGGTAATGAGTTCCACACTTTAACAGCGTTAATGAAAAATAATCTAGATGATGGTTTACCTAAATTTTTAAATTTTGGAACGATGAATTTGTTGTGTCTGCGAGACCTTACTGGTATCAACTTCTCTGTCAGATAGGGAGGAGACTTGAATAATGTAAGTTTGCACAAAAATATGCAATTTCTAGTAGACAAATAACTATAAAGGCAACAGCCCAGTAACCTTGATCGCCATGCAGAGATATGGTCATATCTGCCAATCCCATATACATACATACCGCGTGGCGTTATTAAATGCCACATTAAGTTTATGGCAAGATGTGGAGTCGAGTTTGCTGTATACCACCTCAGAGTACGTAATGAGAAGCACAATTAGCTGGACAACTAATTTGCGCCTCGTTTTCTCTGGCGTGAATGTTGCAGATACTCTCAGCTTACGCAATGTAGCATAAATGTTCCCCACAACCCTATTTATATGGTCAGCACAGGTAAGTTTTGTGTTGAGAATAAACCCCAAATTTTTTACCTTATCCATAAAGGTAAGGGAACTTGTACCTATCCACAATTTAGGGATATTGTCATGTTGTGCATCACTATTACACACAAGTAAGACATATGACTTTGACGCGTTCAGACATAAAGAGTTTTCATTACCCCATACAGAAAAAGCAGACAAATGGCTGTTTATTTTGAAACATAAATCTTCAACGAGACCAATACGACTGGACAAGTACAATTGTATATCATCAGCGTACGCATGGACATTCACATACTGACAAACGTTAAAAACATCATTGACAAAAAGACTGGACCAAGGATAGACCCTTGCGGAACACCAGTGTGTACGTATCTAGACTGAGATGTTGATTTACTGGCCTTGACCTTCTCCGTTCTGTCTCCAAGGTAGCTGGCCATGAGCTTCACCGCACTGTCTTTGAAGCCGAAGTAGTGTTTAAGCTTCAAACACAACAATTTGTGATTCCCTGAGTCAAATGCTTTAGAAAAGTCCTACTGCTGTCCTGAGCTCCTCGTGGAGCATAGAACCTGTAAAAACGTTTCGCCACAGCAGCAATATTCTCAACAGATCGCCCAGTTTTTGGTCTGCCAGTCCTTTTTCTCCCCTAGAAAGAGTCAGTTTCTTGAAATTTGTTCACCAATCTTGGAATTTTCGACTCATTCGGATGATTATTTCTACAACTTTGTATTTCTTGACTTACTAAAATGAATTAATCCTCTCTGTAAGTTATAAGAAATTTTATCTTTTTCTTTTACTAATTACAATTGAAGCTAGTTAATTATAAGTTTAATTTTACTTTGATTAATTAATTTAGCATTAATCTGTTTTCATAGTCTGTAAGAAATACTGTATTTTTAGACTATTAATTGAATTAAATAAATTAAATAAATAAATTAAATTAAATAAAAAAAAGTAAGAACTTTGCGATTTCTTGTTCTTAAAGATGGATAATTTTCATAGTAAGTTTCAATAATTTTAATGCGTTGTTTTGTTGTTTCAAATAGCACATCTGCCTACTTGACACATATTAGAGATGACATAAAAAAGGTACCCGCTAGGAATTATTCACTACTCATATCTAGGCGATAGAGATAAGTGTAATTTGGGTCTATAAAATAAATTTTTTTTTTATGTATTGTTAATTTAGAGCACGTTTGCAAAGCATTTTTGTGCGCAGAAAACGATTTTAGGATGCAAAAGTGCTCATCACGTCATGGTTTTGAATAAAATGAGATTAAACCTTTATGGTCCAGTGATTACGATCGAATTGTAAATTATTGTGAGCTCAGCTCATAAAAATTACTACCGCGCGGTTTTTGGGGCTGCTGATTGCAAATCCAATGCCAGTTTTTCAAAATTCCAGAGAGCGGCATCAGGGACTCCAAAAATTTTAGAGTGTACAGTTGGTAACCTTATCGAATTCGGTAAGATTTATCTGCCTGACACAAAACAGCTACCTAACAGCTCTTAAAGTCGCGAAAAAAATTATTTCTTATAAAAAGTTTCTATTGCAACGCTAGCGCACAATAAATTGGAGTAGACATTTTTCTTCCTACATAATTTGTTGATATGAACTGCCCATAATACTTATATAAGTTGAACTAGTGCAAGAAGCTCTCCAAATTTCTTAGGGATAAAAATGCCACGTCTGAATTTTTGTCCACATTTTTAATTCCTGTCCATTGTTTAATGTTTCGTACCAATGAAAATTGTTTCCTGCCAATAAATCGACTTTCGTCGATTTTTCCTTGGATAAATAGTTGAATGGAGAATTTAGAATTTCTCACGATATGACATACATAAGTATGATGTCTTCCTTCTCTTTATGGTTGCTAACAGCCATCGATTACAACTCTTTCTCTGTAGAACCTCATTATTTGTAACATAGTTGAAACCTTTGCGTGGATACGTAGTGAGAACTACTACTGTTCCCTAATCAGTTAGTTCTGCACCAGTTTCGAACCAGTTCAACCTACTACATGGTATTGACAATGCTTTCACATACAAGCATCTGCATGGGTGTGTGTATTCATACAATGATACAATAGCTGCCGCCTAAGGATTTTAAATGCATATTATCCTCGGCAAAGTCACTGCGGGGTATTGCATGTAGGCGGGAAAGTAGAGCAATTTTTCTTTAAGAAATGTGCGAAAACACTTAGCAGCCGAAATGAGAGGTTTCTAAGTATGTATTATCTGATTGTATGGTATTAGGAAGCAAAACTAAATTTTACATTGCATGAATTAGTTTGTGCAAATATTGAATTCCAAGAATTGAGTAAACGTCTACTATTCGTAAAAGTATGTATATCATATAAAGGGTATTGGTCTTACTTTTACAACAAAAGAGATCTAACGCTAGTCTGCTCCAGTTTTAAGATATCCTGCACAATAATACCGCAAAGCCACTCTCTTCTAAGAATGCACTTAAGTGCAGTGTAAGACCATCGTTAGTGAGATAAGGATTATATTCTAGCTTATCGTATTGTATTTTCTGAGTAGGACGCAATAGCTAATCACTCAAACGAGCCATATAAGCCAACGTATTAGTGAGCTGTAAGAACCAGCTCTCACTGTTTTGTCCCATACATCTACTTTCGGGTAACACAACACTTTTTTTTTGGCATTTCTTAGTCGGAACAAAACGAACAAAAATCGCATTGTTATCAGGTAACGGGAAAACGTGAATAGCCAATACTCTATTAGTTGTCAGATGGGAAAATTACTGCTGCAAGAAGATACTAACTCAACAAAGAATGTGATTAAGCAGTTTTGGTATAGTATTGTGTCTTACGAAGGATTAGAAATACATATCCCTGGGATTATATGCGTCGAAGAATATATTGCCTCAGGCGTAGTTGCCAGCTTAGTACTTTAGGTACTGGCTTTAGTTCTTATAAAAATTAAAACACCAAAACGAAAATGTGTGTTTAGTGTTTCAATAATCACAAGCTGAGACCTTACATATACATATATATGTATGTAACTGGCGCTTGCACCCCTTTTTGGGTGTGTGGCCTAGTTCCTCCTCTATTTGTGGTATGCATCTTGTTGTTGTTCCATAAATGGAGGCACCTACAGCCGACTCCGAAAGGCATATATTTTTTATGAGTAATTTTTTCATGGCAGAAATACTCTCGGAAGTTTGCCATTGCCTGCCGAGGGGCGACAGGTGTTAGGAAAATCTTTTTCTATAATATGGGTTTCATATCCGGAGAGACTACCATATCAATTTGGCTCCCAGGAAAATCATTATCCAGTCGATCATACACATAGAACAACTCATAAAAAAAGATGTCCTGGAAAGTAATAAAGTCTGCTCAGTAATATTCCTTGACGTCGCCCAGGCATTTAATAAAGTTTGGCACGAATGAGTGCTTTATAAACTAAAAACCCTACTTCCATTGCAGTTAACTGACAATATTCTGAAACCCTATATATCAAATACATACTTCAGAGTAACGTAAAAATGGGCATATTTGGAAATGAGAGATACATACATATATCGGCCGGAGTACCACAAAGCAGCTTACATACTCGGGGCGGTGCTGTACTTACTCTATACCTCAGACCTGCCAGTATCGAAAATGTGTTAAGTAACTACATTTGCTGGCAATACTTACATCTTAGCTGGATTAATTGAAAGCGAATCCATCATGAAATTATAGAAGTCCATTGACGAAGTTGTTACATGTACTGCACGGCATGACTTTAGATGCAAAGCTCAAGTGGAAACAGTACATCACAATCAAAAATGTTGAACTTAATTTAAAAATTCTAAAGCTTCAATGATTAATTGGCAGAAACTTTGAGCTGCCAACTCAAAACAAGCTCCTCATTTACAACCAAGTATTAAAACCAGCGTGGACCTATGGTCTTAAATTATGGGGATGCAACGCAACATTTATGTTACACAACCTTTCCAAAACAAAGCAATCAGGGCAATCATAGCTCACGTATATACGGCGTAAAAATATCTGCACAAGGATTTAGATATATGGTAAAATTTAGTCCTCAGTGGTCCCCAGGACTCCGGCCTCGGTTAATAATGGTCCGAGCCCTTCCTTTATATGGGACCACACACCATCAAAGAGAAGCTGAAAAATGAAAAGCTAAGTCTGAGACACGTGAGCTGGCACCTAATTACGAGGCTATGCCAAGCGCAGTCCTTACAGAGGAGTTATAATCAAAAGAGGTTTAGGCAATTCATAGCCCTCCTGGAGGATAAACTGAGAATGCTCACAGGCTTTCTCATAGATCACTGCAATTGGTATAGCCATCTACACAGCATTGAGATATGGTCTACTGACTCCTTTCGTTTCTGCGACCAGTGTGATACTATAGCGCGAGGAAGATTTAGATATCTCGGCCAGATGCGGCCGGTATAAAGGCACATGCGCTCAGCCCAACCCTGCTCTATTTTACGTTTATTTAAGGAACTGGATTTAAATGGGGTACTGTGGTGAGTAGAGATCACAAAAGGCCCTGAGGTCGAAGTGTAAACCTCATTTTCATTCATTCAGCGTTTAAATGTATTGCCAACAAAATTTGTCTACCATTCTGGTGCTTAAACTGACCAGTTTTTTCTGCTTTTGAAAATTGGAAACAAACCTTTGCTATTCAAGTATGCATAGGTTCGTAAGACCCATATTTAAGTGCTGTTTTTATTAATATTTAATTTCTGTATTAAAGGAACATCGATTTCGCACCTCCACTGAAGCTCAATATTTTTCAATAAATTCAGTAAAACACCAAAAGCATCCTCAAAGTATCTATTTTAGGGACTACGAAAATGTTCCCTTTGTCAAAATAAACAAGTCTACAGATTTTTCAATTTCATAATCAAGCAGCGATTTAAGAACAAGTCAGGAAGTGGTAAATTCGGCCGGACCGGAATTTGGTAAAATTTAATTTTCGCTGGTTGTTTACTTTTGGAATCAATCAAAACTTGTAACATCAGATAGATGATGAAAATTTTGTCTTGCCTTTTTGTACGTTTACTAAGTTAGAGCGTGTTTTAGTTAGTCGTTATCGAGGTACACACATTTACGCAAATTGCATCATATTTGGGTTCATCATTTGTACCAAATATCATTCAACTTTTCTTTGGCCATATTGGATATGCTTAAGGAGTTATATACAGTTAGAAGGCCGAAAAAAGCGAATTTTCCAGAATATTTTCTGAGAAAACTTTTAAATTTATTGATCTAAAAATTTGTACAAATATTATGTTATCGTTTAACTGTATTTTAAGACTTAGTATTAGTAAAATATTTATTTGAAAAGGAGCTACAGCTGATTTCCGGAAGCTCCTCTCGAAAACGGCGTTTTCCGGTGGCCACAATATCTCTGAACTGGATCCTCGATTTTTTGAAAATTCTAAGCCCTTAAAATTCCTAAAAATACGTTAAAGTAATAAACATTATTGCATCTATTTTCAGTTTTTGAAAAGAAAAAATAATAGTGAAGCACAGGAAAGAAATTCAACTCAAAAAATAATACCGATCACTGAGCATAACGAGGAGGGCAATGATGATCCAATCTCATCAAACTCTGAACCGAAAAATGTTCCAGCAAACTGACCTTATGATGTCCCTATCTTTGACCTTGTCTGTTGTCAGATCCAGAATTTCATGCTGTTGGAGGGTTTGTGGACCTGGTTATACTTCTAAAAATAGTACAGAAACTACCAGAACTCAAAAATAAGGCGGCGATCTAAAAATATAATAAGCTAGAAAACTCAAGCCTAATAAAAGAGATGTAGATATCTATATATATAAAAAGAAGTTACATTTCCTTGGTAATCTTATAACTCAAGAACCGCCGAACCGATTAACACAAAAATTTCAGAGTTCCTTTCTATCTTTGAGGAGGTGGTTTGTGTGAAGTTTGATTGAAATCGGTGCAGCCGTTCCTGACATTTTATGTGAGTAATGGTTTCCTCTCATACAAAATGCCTGTAATATACTGTTTCTTGAAATAATTTTCAATATTTTGCTTTTACATTCAAATAATAATATACTGTTTTTTGAAAAAATTTTGAATCTTTTGCTGTTATATTCAAATACTAATATATTGTACTAAAAGAATACCACGTGCAAGAAAATCGGTGCAGCCGTTCCTGACATTTTATGTGAGTTACGAAATGCCTGTAATATACTGTTTTTTGAAATAATAATAGCAAACGACGTTAATTTGTTGTGAATTTGTTAGCACATGCCAATGCTATGGACGTACCGCAAAAGTGAATTGTTTGTTTTATGTTTGTAAACGCTAAAGTGTACGCCGTATCGACGTGCAGCAGAAAACCGCTTAACCTCAAGACCAACAACAACAGTGTAGTCTACGATCAATTTGATTGAAATCGGTGCAGCCGTTCCTGACATTTTATGTGAGTAATGGTTTCCTCTCATACGAAATGCCTGTAATATCCTGTTTTTTGAAATAATTTTCAATATTTCGCTATTACATTTAATTAGTAATATATTGTACTGAAAGAATGCCACGCGCAAGACGAGCAAACATTCTATATACATAAAAATAAGTTACACTCCCTTGGTAATATTATAACTCAAGAGCCGCCGAACCGATTAACACAAGAATTTTAGAGTTCTTTTCTATCTTTGAGGAGGTGGTTTGTGTGAAGCTTAATTGAAATCGGTGCAGCCGTTCCTGACATTTTATGTGAGTAATGGTTTCCTCTCATACAAAATGCCTGTAATATACTGTTTCTTGAAATAATCTATATATATAAAAAGAAGTTACATTTCCTTGGTAATCTTATAACTCAAGAACGGGCGCACCTATCCAAACCAAATTTTTAGGCTTTGTTTGGACTATTCAGTAGATGGTATGTGTTTTGAAATTTTAAGAATCGGATACCAGGGTCTCGAGAAATAGGCCAAAACGTGAACCCGAGTAACCCTAGGATGTGTTTGTACAATATGGGTAGCAAATGGAAGCTGTTGATGATTTCTATAGTATAGAGTATTTTTCATACCGTTCCGTGACTAGGGTCTCGAGATATAATCCAAAACGTGGACCCGGGTAAAACAAATTTTTAGGCTTTGTTTGGACTATTCAGTAGATGGTTTGTGTTTTGAAATTTTAAGAATCGGATACCAGGGTCTCGAGAAATAGGCCAAAACGTGAACCCGAGTAACCCTAGGATGTGTTTGTACAATATGGGTAGCAAATGGAAGCTGTTGATGATTTCTATAGTATAGAGTATTTTTCATACCGTTCCGTGACTAGGGTCTCGAGATATAATCCAAAACGTGGACCCGGGTAACCCTAGGATGTGTTTGTACAATATGGGTAGCAAATGGAAGCTGCTGATGATTCTATAGTATAGAGTATTTTTGATGCTGCTCCGTGACTAGGGTCTCGAGATATCGGCCAAAATGTGGACCCCGATAACTTAAGGATGTGTTCGTACAATATGGGTAGCAAATGGGAGCTGTTGATGATTCTATAGTATAGAGTATTTTTAATGCCCCTCCGTAACTAGGGTCGTGAGATATAGACCAAAACGTGGGCCTGGATAACCCTAGGATGTGTTTGAACCACATGAGTATCCATTTCGGCAAAAATGTAAAGCACTAATGGATTTAATTGTGAAATTATCTGTATTTGGGGAGGTGCGTTGCCATATGTACTCCATCGAATGGCAGAAAAGGGGATTGCCGCACGCACATATACTAATTTGGCTGGCACATAAAATAACTCCGGATCAAATCGATAGCCTTATATCAGCTGAAATTCCTAACCACACTGCTGATCCTGAGTTATTTCAAGTTGTCGTTAAAAACATGATACATGGCCAACTTAATTCAAATCGGTGCAGCCGTTCCTGAGTTATGACATTTTATGTGATCACAAAGTGAAGAAGATCGTGTTCGACGAAATTAAGTGGAAACACAACGACACAGACGGAGAAATCAGTCGGTTAATAGTGAAGCACCAAGAAACCGTCGTGGGCGTACGCCCGTTTATGATATACGTCAAATGGACCGCGCGTATTTCAATTACGATGCCACCATTGATTACAGCATGCATGCCTACATTGGCCAAATGAATATAGAATGTATACATTGCAAAGCAATTAAATTCACAAATTTTTAGGCTTTGTTTGGACTATTCAGTAGATGGTTTGTGTTTTGAAATTTTAAGAATCGGATACCAGGGTCTCGAGAAATAGGCCAAAACGTGAACCCGAGTAACCCTAGGATGTGTTTGTACAATATGGGTAGCAAATGGAAGCTGTTGATGATTTCTACAGTATAGAGTATTTTTCATACCGTTCCGTGACTAGGGTCTCGAGATATACTCCAAAACGTGGACCCGGGTAAAACAAATTTTTAGGCTTTGTTTGGACTATTCAGTAGATGGTTTGTGTTTTGAAATTTTAAGAATCGGATACCAGGGTCTCGAGAAATAGGCCAAAACGTGAACCCGAGTAACCCTAGGATGTGTTTGTACAATATGGGTAGCAAATGGAAGCTGTTGATGATTTCTATAGTATAGAGTATTTTTCATACCGTTCCGTGACTAGGGTCTCGAGATATAATCCAAAACGTGGACCCGGGTAAAACAAATTTTTAGGCTTTGTTTGGACTATTCAGTAGATGGTTTGTGTTTTGAAATTTTAATAATCGGATACCAGGGTCTCGAGAAATAGGCCAAAACGTGAACCCGAGTAACCCTAGGATGTGTTTGTACAATATGGGTAGCAAATGGAAGCTGTTGATGATTTCTATAGTATAGAGTATTTTTGATGCTGCTCCGTGACTAGGGTCTCGAGATATCGGCCAAAATGTGGACCCCGATAACTTAAGGATGTGTTCGTACAATATGGGTAGCAAATGGGAGCTGTTGATGATTCTATAGTATAGAGTATTTTTAATGCCCCTCCGTAACTAGGGTCGTGAGATATAGACCAAAACGTGGGCCTGGATAACCCTAGGATGTGTTTGAACCACATGAGTATCCATTTCGGCAAAAATGTAAAGCACTAATGGATTTAATTGTGAAATTATCTGTATTTGGGGAGGTGCGTTGCCATATGTACTCCATCGAATGGCAGAAAAGGGGATTGCCGCACGCACATATACTAATTTGGCTGGCACATAAAATAACTCCGGATCAAATCGATAGCCTTATATCAGCTGAAATTCCTAACCACACTGCTGATCCTGAGTTATTTCAAGTTGTCGTTAAAAACATGATACATGGCCAACTTAATTCAAATCGGTGCAGCCGTTCCTGAGTTATGACATTTTATGTGATCACAAAGTGAAGAAGATCGTGTTCGACGAAATTAAGTGGAAACACAACGACACAGACGGAGAAATCAGTCGGTTAATAGTGAAGCACCAAGAAACCGTCGTGGGCGTACGTCCGTTTATGATATACGTCAAATGGACCGCGCGTATTTCAATTACGATGCCACCATTGATTACAGGATGCATGCCTACATTGGCCAAATGAATATAGAATGTATACATTGCAAAGCAATTAAATTCAGAAACTAAACGCCTGGTATGTGCTGTGCTGGTGGGAAAGTCAAATTGCCGGTGCTAGAACTTCCGCCAAAAACTATGCATTCATTGGTTTTTGGCAATTCACCAACGTCGAAGCATTTCCTCTTAAACATTAAAAAATACAATTCATGCTTTCAAATGACATCTTTTGGAGCTACAAATATTATAAGAGATGGATTTATGCCGACGTTTAAGGTTATTACTTCGTTTGGAATAAACAATATCATATTTAATTTATGTGCCGTCCCTGTGTTCGATGTTTTTAAAAATTCAGATCCGTTATCTACATATATTTCTCGAACTTTACAGATTCAAGGTCAAATATACCATAGAGCTAGGTCTTTGCTACCATTCCCAGATGGTGACCATCAATTTTTGCAAATATATTTTATTGGTGATGAGAATCGTGAATTAGATCAGCACTGTGCAATTTCGACGAATACGAGAAGATCAATCGTGAATGAATTGCAAACAATGTTCCATCAACACAATGAATTGGTGAAATTGTTCAAAGTGGCACTAGATTTGATGCCCACCGATTACCACAAAATAATAATAAAAGACGATAAAACACCAATTGGGGAGCACGCCAGACGATTCAATATAGAAAAACATTTTATGTATGGTGGTGCGAAGCCCACTGGGGAATGCTAGTTATATATAAAAATTCAGTCAAAAGAATGAAATTCCCTCGGATTTCAAACCTAGAATTTATCAAGATCGCTTGTCAATCTAGCTCCAGGACCTACCGCAGATGTACCAGGGCGATATGTGAAATGGCGGCAATATCCAAATAAGAAAAATCACAAACTCAATATTGTTGCAACGCCTACGCAAAGCTTATTGGTATGAAGCTCACAAAATTCTCCATTGAAAATAATAAAAATGCAAGATCTTATTGAGTTTAAGTATTAACTCAAGCTCTATAATTTTGAATAATATTTTAATTAATTTTGTTGATTCTGAAAGCCTTAATTATTTTGTACCTATAGTTACTGTATTTAAAGAATATAAAATGAATAATTAATTCCATTGTATACACAGAATTTCTTTTATTTTATTCAACAAAATAGGGTGTTTGTTGCAACATACGGAAAAAGCAAAAAAAGAATCTTATCTTTTATCTAGAATACAAAATGGTAAATTAATCTGAGGGTTTTAAAATAATATTCTGTATCTATTTAAAACAAAATAGAGTCTCATCATTATAATTAAAAATTGATTAGTTGAATGCATTCAATGAGATTTAAGAAAATAAGAAGGACTGTGTTAGGCCCCACTCAATGGTAGCGAAAGGAAGGCCATAGTGACTTTACTGCTTAAACATTAGATGTATGTAGATAAAATGAAAATATTAATAACTATATATGCTCCGTTCTAGACTCTGGTTTCACTTGGCTTGAACATACATTTGTGCGTATGTATTTTACTTTGCAATTTGCAGCTGCTTTAGCAAACAAAATTTCCCAGCCAGCTGGTAAGAACTTAAGTACACATAAGTAATTTAAAGTTTGCTTCAAAAATTTATTACCAGAACTTCGGTCAACCACATTCTGCTATTCATTTCAGTGCTAAATTCTTTGTACTTGGTATGAGCATTAGTAAATACTTAACTACCTACTTGTGAAAATCATTAAATAAGCATTTGTGCTGACACTAATGCATTTGTGGCATGTGTGGCGGCTCCTTTGTATTTAGCAAATACTTAGTCGTGCTAATGAAAGCGATTTGCTCAGCTCAAAAGATAGAGAAAAATAAAAGAAGAACTTAGTTTCCATAGGGCAAGGAGAAGAGGTTGTAGAAACATTTCGTTTTTAAATACTTTACACTCTAAAGGGGCCTCTAAGGCTGTATGTATAGGTATAGCTGAATCAGCAAACTCAAATTCATTTGTATGCAACATAAGTTGATAAACTTAGGCTACTACTAAATACCGGCAATAATCTACATATACAAGGTGGTGCTAAATTAATCGTTAGTTTTGTTAAGATATCAGAGATCTTATTCCACTAAAGGGAAAAATTCACAGTAAGTGGCATCAAACCCGAGCACGATTACATAAAACTAGGCTAAACAAAATGACCAAAGATCTTAGACGAAAAATAAAAAAATTCAAAAATGATAATTTTTCTCGTCACTTGCATTCATTGTCCAACGATCGTCGAATGGATTACTCCTTATGGAAATGCACTAAATACTTAAAAAGGCCGCACATGCACTGCCCTCCTCTCATGATAAAAGAAGGAAAATCGCCTAACAACAATTCCCAGAAAGGAGAACTTTATGCGGACTATCTAGCTGATGCTTTAGCATCTCAATAAGCAACATGCGAAAGCCTGTGTGCATTCGTGCTCTAGGAGTTTGAAGGAATTCCACGAGTTACGAACGCCGAACTAAAAAGATAATAATACTACAAAAAAAATACTAAACAAAAATTTAAATACTATGAAAACAAAAAGTGCCCTGGCTTCCATTTAGTCACTGATATACTAAAGCAGCTTCCACCTAAAAGCATCCAAACTCTCACTAACATAATGATCATTTTTTCATCACCTTCCTATTTTCTGAAAAACTGCTGAAGTTATTATGCTTCAAAAATCAGGCAAACCTGACGCAAAGTATCACTCCTACCTGTGATTTCAAAACAATTTGCAAAAGCTGTTGGTTAAGCGACAGCACAAAATAATAGAACGAAAAAAAATAGTCCCAACTCATCAGTTTGATTTTCGAAGTAAACACTCTACAATCGATCAGGTACACAGGATCACTCACGAAATAGAAAAAGGTTTGCTTGGTAAACTAAAATTAATACTTCCAAAACAACACTACGAAATCTTGGACACAGATCGCTACTTTCGAATCGAATAGATGATGCTTATTCAAGTCCAAATACAAGCAGTAGTTCCTCAGGACCGAATGCTTGGGCCTCTAATGTACCTTATCTTCACACATGACCTACGGTCTAATCTTAATTGCATTACAGCAAAGTTTGCAGAAGACACCACGTGGATTACAGTTGATAAAACTGAAACCGAATCGAAAGCCACATTAGAACCCGCTTTAAATAAGGTCTCCCAGTGGACTAATAAAAGGAAAAGTAAACAAAATCAAACAAAATATGTACACTAGGTAACATACTCAAACTCGGCGAAGTACCTTGATACTTGATTGTAAACTTCGATTAAGAAAAAGAGGGAAGAATTGGGCATCAAGCTCAAAAACATGCAATGAATCATGGGTAGCATCAGCTCTAGCTGTAGAAAGCAAACTACAAGGTGAAGTCTAAAATAAACAAGACTAAGCTAAAATAGAAACGACTTTATTTCGAGTTTATTCATTCAAAATAGTCCCCTCTGGCCTCGATACACTGTTTTGAGCGATCTAAAAGCTTTTCGAAAGAGTGTTTCCGGTCATTGACCGGAATGTCTTTCAGGATGTCGGTACAATCCTTTTGGACAGCCTCTACGGACGTAAAACATATTCCTTTTAATTTTCCGAATAGGTAGAAGTCACAGTATCGCGGTATTCAGGTGAATTCGATGAATGCGATGCAACAAACGCTTCAAAACGCCAAGATAGAAAAGTGCATTCACGGTTCGACCCATTGGCATGAACTCTGTGTGGACAATTCCCTTGGAATCGTAAAAGCCAATGAGCATCGACTTGACTTTTGACTTCCCCAAACGCGATTTTTTGAGTGGTGGCTCGTCTGGGGCCTTCCATTTGGCACTTTCACGCTTAGTTTCAGGTTCACCAGGTTTCATCACCAGTTACAGTGCTGTAAAGGAGGTTCTCGTCTTTTCGGGCATCTTTAATGAGGTAATTCGAATGTTGAATTCTGAGTAATTTTTGGTCGTTAGTTAACTTGTGCGGAATGAAAAGTGCTCAAATGATTAGCTCAAATGCGATAAATCGATGTTTTTGAGATATTCAACTCCGATTCCATTAATTTTAACAATCATTTCGGCTCATTTTTGATCAATTTACGAACAATTTCGGTGGAGTTTACGGTGATTACTGATTTTGGGCGGCCCGTATGTTCACTGTCATTTATGTCCTCACAACCTTTTCTGAAACGTGTAAACCACTCATGAACTTTGGTTAGAGATAGACAATCATCGCCATACACTTTTTTCATTAATTCAAATGTTTCGGTACCGATGAGACCAACATACTGGCTCTTTACACGCAATAACTTTGCTTCCACTAAATCGAATGTCACCAAGCTTTGAGTGGGAGTCAGCTAAGGATGTATTTTCCAACGCACTAACTCATTAGAAAGATTTTTATGACGTCAATCTTCTTTATTTTGGACTTCACCTTGTATTAATTTAGAAGTAGATACTAAGACCAGTATGGAGTTATGGCGCGCAGCTGTGGGGGTACGCCAGTCAAAATACGAAAAACCAAATCCAGCAGTTCCAAAATAAGATCGTATGGTGCATTGGCAAGGTACCATGGTACTGCAGAAATTCTGACATTGAGACTGGCATTAAAATAAACTCCGTCTACACTGAAATCGCATAGGCCTTAAAAAAAGATTAATATTATATGTAAAGCACATCAATAAAGCAGATGTATAGTATGTAGATTGAAAATTGTATAATATTGTCATATTTAAGTTACTTGCTCGTCATTTGTAAATATTTATGAACTATTCGCAATAAAAAAAAATGTATTTTTTTTGAATAACTTTTTTTACTAAATAAAAAAATTAGTTTGAGTAATGGTAATTTTTATTTTGACTTTCACGTGCTCCATTCCCTGTCTATTTGTACACTGCAGTTGTCAAGCTCACAAGTGTCAAATATGATTGGCGTACGATGGAATTTGCGAAATTTATAAATCTTCCAATTGAGTTTGCGCCACCCTGTACAAAGGTACATATGTACATACATATATAGAATTGCCATGCATAACTTGAGATGGTATGTTATCTACTAATACGTACATATATATATAAGTAAATACTTACATGTGCTTGCGCTTATGTATTTGCCTCTTTGTTACGTTTGTTAAGCGGATTTCGCAATTATCCGCTTAAGTCAGCCCACAATTAGCGCATCGCCATACAAAAGAATGCCATTCTTACAGCAGAAACATCACTGCCAACTAAAGCAGTAATAGCAATTCAATAGTTGTTGTTGCGACTTAAGTACGGATTTAAGCAAAATGTTTAACTGACTTAGTATACTTTTGTAGAATATTGGGTGATTGCTTACAGAGTACCAACTGTCTCCGAATTTTATGTGGCACTAAAGCCTCAGCATTCGACATAAGAATATAAATACATACATACATAAATAAATAAACACACGTATTTATATTTACTACAAATTACTACTTGTAAATAGGTCCTTAATATTGTAAAAGTTTCTGAAAGTTCGGACGACACTATACTGAAAGGTCGGAGTAGCTATTCGTCGAAATACCATTTGTAGTATTTTCAAATAAAAGCATCTGCTTAGTGGCGTATTCGTCTGACTCTGAATTATATAGTTATACTAAACTTAAGACCCCACAGAAAGTGGTCTATCGCGGCACGAAGCGATATCCCACCGAAGGAGTTAGGCAGTTCACTTGTATTATTCATATCGGTAACACAGCACGCGGTCTACCGCCTCCCATTAGTCTTTGTCGCGCTGACGAGCGATCCGGTTGCACAAAATGACAGACTTCAAGCATTATCGTCTTGCTGGCTTCGATTAAGCCATCAACATTGTACTTGAAAAACGTATTTCCATGTGACTCCAGTATGTATTAAAATAGTTTTGATGTATATGCGTCCACAATTTCTCTTTTCATATTAATTTTATGAGTCAAGTATCGTCTTTTCTTAGTTTTCTTTGCGTTTTGCAAGAAATGTGGTTTTGCGGAATGTGTGGTTGGTTCTTAAGTGGAAATCGCCTAGTCAGTCTGGTGTTAAAGAAGTTTTCGAGTCAGTTTTTAAGGATCTCTTTGTTATCGAAGGTAACGCCCTTCATATGGTTTGACAGGGAGTCGAAAATATAGTAATCGGTCGGTGCAAGGTCCGGAGAATACGGCGGATGCTGAAGGACCCCCCATTCGAGCTCTTGGAGTCCGACTTTGACGACTTGTGCAACTTGGGGACTGGTGTTGTCGTGATGGTGTATGGTTTGACAATGTGGATCAGGACTTTTCAGTCGAATAGCCTCATTCACGCGGTGTGGCTGGGCAATGTAGAGCTCCTTGTTGACCGTGGCATTCTTATCGATCATTTCCCAGTGCACCATGCCCTCCCAGTCCCTTCTTTGGATGAAGATCCGGCTTGACTCTCGACTTTGGCGTATCTCCTGGAGTCACCCACTCCTTTCTTTGCTTCATATTGATGTGTGATGCACCATTTCTCATCTCCCGCAACGATTCGGCACAAAAATCGCTGTTCATGACTATGTGTTGCTTGAAGGCGGGCGCGATGCTGAGAAGCAATTTGTAGCCGACTTTCTTTATTTTCTTCGTTGAGCTCGTGAGGCATCCACGCTCCCAATTTTTCGTTGAATCCCATTGAATGAAGGTGATTGAGAATTGTTTTATGATCGCAGTTAATTTTTTCCTCCAATTCATGACTGGTTTGGCGACCGTTCTCCTTCAAAAGTGATTTGAGACGTTCTTCATCGAATTCAAAAGGCCTTCCGCTGCGGGACGTGTGACATTATAGTTTTCTGAGAGTGACTTCTGAATTCTGGGCAATATGTGGATTCAATAGGATCGTGCCAGTTCTCACAGAGCGGATGAAATTATGAAGCAGGATGCATGTTATGCCGAAACAAGATTATATGTAATATATGATATAATTGGCGCTTAGACCCCTTTTTGGGAGTTTGGTCGAGCTCCTGCACCTACTTGTGGCGTGTGTCTTGATGTTGTTTCGCAAATGGAGTCGACTCCGAGCGTCAAATATTTTCTATGGGCGGCTTTTTTATGGAAGAAATACAGTCGGAGGTTTGCCATTGCTTGCCGAGGGGTAACGTTTATTAGAAAAAAGTTTTAACAAACTCGCTTTTGCTAAACTTTTTACGAGGAATTGTAATTCCATATTTTATCAAAAAGTTTACCATTTTTAAACTTAACTTACATATAACGTTTTCACTTACGAGTTTGTTTTTTTTTTTCAATGAGTTGAAAAATTCATTTCGCCCAAAAGATTGCATTAACTTGTCAAACATTTTCGTGCGATTATTTATTACGATTTTCGACGTAGAATACAAAGACAGGAGTACATTAATCAACTTATTTCAACTTTTGAGATGCGATAACCGCTTAAAGAATTTGGCCGAGTTCAACAACGGCGCCAGTCGTTTCTTTCTCGTGCTAACCGGCACCAGTTGGACACACCAAGCCAAGTCCTTCTCCACCTGATCTTTCTAACGCAGAGAAGGAAGCCTTCCTCTTCCCAAGCTCTCCTCTTCTGCGGGATCTTTATTCGCTGCACTATGTCTATGTTGTCGTAAAGCTCAAACAGCTCATTGTTCCATCGCTCGCAGTTACAATTAGTCAGAGTGAAACGCTAGTACAACGAGTTCCAATGAAGCCACCGATCCTTGCAGGATGAAGTTCGTTAAGGCCGTCCAAAACTAGTTGACATTTCGCGAGATAGAGGCATCCGTGGGGATGAGAAGGAGCAGCACACATTCAATATTGCATGCACAGTTGGTCGACAAAAAGATTTGTTCTCGCTGTTCTCTCTCTCATTTGAAGATAGCCCAAAAAAGACTCGTTTCGATTGTTGTAAAGATATGTCGAAGAAATTTAGTTGCGGTTGTTTGAAGCATCGTAAAAAGTGAAGAGTCTTGAGTCTAATATGTGCATAAGGGCTGGAACCGAAATAACAATCGATAGTAGAGGCGTTCTAAGACGAGCTTAATTCAACAAAAGTTGTTCACGGAAGAAGAACCCAAAGCGAACGGTCGCCGGCTTTTGCGGAAAACCTGGTCATGTCGCAACTGCACTACTAGAGAAACTTAAAGCAATGAATTTGTAATCAATTGGAACAAATTTTCAGAAAATTAAGGAAAACTAACCATCGAAAACGAACCATTCTTCGCCAAGACAATGCGAGCTCTCATGTAACGGCACACAACTCACACGAAAGAGGTTTTGATCACTTCAATGATCGAATAAACGGTTCAACTGCCTTATAGCCTTGATTTGGCACCTAATGGTTTCTGATTTCTGTTTGTTCCCGAACATCAAACATCATCCTTCGCCAAAATTAATCGAGCTCCCACGTAACGGCTCACACAAGAGAGTTTTTGAACACTACAAAGATCGAACCAATGGTTCATCCACCTTACAGCCCTGATTTGGCCATCTAATGATTTCAGATTTCCTTTTTCTCTTTTTGTTTTTCAACGTCTGAACAAGCTCATTTTGCAGGAATCTACTTCTGAGTGGCAAAAGTGATTTGAAAATTTGTTCAAGCGAATGCAGAAATGTATTAACTTCCACGGAGAGTATCTTGAAAAACAATTAACATATTTGAATTATTATTTTACTGGGTTTCCTTTATTGGGCGCAATTTTGTACTTTTATTGCTTTTTGGTGCATATAACCTAACTTGTTTTATAAAATATGATACTAGTTGTACCAGGCGCGCATTTCTACAGGGCAGAATTTGCTACTCTGCAGCGCCACCTGGCGGCGAGTGGCATCAATGAGCATTCTCCGTTGAAAAATATGTACATCTATATACCAATTTTTATAATAATCGGTCCCGTAGTTTTTGAGTTCAACGATGACATACAGACAAACATTCATTTTTATATATAAGAAATAAGTCTGTAGTTGGTTTTATATTTCTGGCCACACTGGTATACCTACAGTGGGAACCTTCGTTTTATAAAAATGCAACTTACAACACAGACCTCTGACGGTTAAGTGAGTATAAAATCAGCTTTTATCCATCTGCAATCAGATTTCACGTATAATCACGCTTTTTCCCACTAAATACTATTAAAATTATGCTCTAGCAATTAATAATTCAAAGCATTTCCACAAAAATTACAAGTTATTACCAGAAGAAAAAAAATCAAAATCATAAATATTTATGAGGAAGTAAGAAATAAATACACAAAATGCTACTTATTCAGTAAGGAAGGGTGCGGGCAGGCTGTGGTATTTAGAGGCAAGCAAAATAAACTATAAAAAATAATATCATAGCATGTCATAAGTAAAAATGAAAATAAAGATAAGGAAAATAAAATATGCCACGTGTTTTAATGGCTCACGTACGAGAGTGGTGACCCAAGACGTTGATGAAAACGGGGAGTAGTTCCACTGAATGCAAGATTATCAAGATGCAGCCAAACATACATACATGCATGCATATGTGTGTGTAAACATGACTGCTTTGGAGGAGTAAAATGCATTTTTTCTAATGTTTAAATTTTTGAAGGCGGGGACGTGTCGCACTCACGCGTGACTGTCTGCTGCTAACGTCATTGTTGCCACTTCCAATGAAGTGTGACCGTTCATTCGCCCTCCATTCTTGATAGTTTACTGTGTGCATGTGTTGGTTGGCTATTAAAAATTGTTGTCACTCGCTACATATTATCGCAGTCACCGGCTATTACACGCGTTCAACGCCAACGCTGCTCCGGCATATCAACTATGGGACAGCGACAGTGCAATATGCAACGTGCAGCAGCTAAAGGGCTACAGCTACACACACCTTAACATTAATAAATTCATATATACACGTGTAGATAGATATGTATGTATGTGTGTTTGTACGTTTCATTTACCTTTCGCCGACTCTGCCGTTTTTATGAATTCATATTTTTTATGACTTCGTAGAAGGAAGCGCCGAATTTATTACTTTACAAATTTGTGTGTAATTACGATAAAGACTATAAAATAAATTTCTACATTACGAACTTACATATGTAAATACTTGTACGCTTATGTTGTTTTTGTTATTTTTATTTTGATGTTAATAATATTTTTCGTAAAATTTTAGTGGAGTTGTATTTTTGGAATTTTATTACCCAATCCCCCATCGAAATATGTGTTTATGTATATAAACTTGAATACGCACATACATATCCATACATAGATGTTTGATAATTTATATTTATGTATTACACTTGCGTTTCAGTTTTATGATTACTTTGGGGCTTATTAATTCCAGTGACACGTGCAGCGCCAGATTTCCTGAAATCAGAGACAACATGATTTGCGTTATAATCGAATGAAAATCATTTGTTTAAGGGGTCCCGGTGGTCTAGAGCTTCAAAATTTGGGGTATTTTGAGGAATTTTTTTAAAATAAAAAACTGAAAAACGATATTTAAATTTTTTATGTTTTTTATTTAATTTATTTTACATGCAATAATGAAATATATTGTTTTTTTTTTTAGTTTTAATAGTCTTTAATTAATGTGACTGTAGCTATGTCCCGTACTAGAATAAAAAACAAAAATTTAACAAAATGGCGCGGTTTAGAATTGGACATTCTAAAAATCAGTTTTTTTCATTTTTTAAATAAAAAAAATACGAAATAATTGAAATAATAATATGATTCTAGTACGGGCGTTAGCCATTGATGTTGTGAACAACATATTAAAATTTCAGACGATTCTGCTGAATAGCAGGTTTTTGTTTTTTTTTTGACAACACCAGGCCAAAAACGTCGCTTCGAGATAAATGAGTTTAAAGTTTGAGGTACAGGACGGACCGCTCTCTACCTAGTTAATGGGCTGTAGAAGCTATATTATGGGTAGGTAGGTAGGTAGGTAAGATGGCAAGAGTTCCCCAGGTACACTACAAGTAGCACTTACGTGCCGTTTTGATACCATAATGTGGACCACTGCCTGTGAAAGGATTTAGGGAAGAGAAAAAACCGTCTACAGCCATCCAATGCTGTTGATGTATCGGAGGAGAGAAACGGGATCTAGGCTGGAAAATTTCTTCAAGTCATCCCCAAAAGGCACGCTAAGAAATCTCAAGCGTCAAGCCGCCAGAGCCGGACATTTGCAGAGAAAGTGTTCCACAGTCTCTTTCTCTGCAGGATCCCCACAGCTTCTGCAATAGGGGTTGTACAGAAGTCCAAGCTTTTCCGCATGAGTACCGATCACCCAGTGACCAGTAAACACCGCAATGAGTTTGGAAATTGAATGGCGGGAGATTCCCATCACCTCAAACGTTCTGTTTCTATCGTATTGGGGCCATAGTGTTTTTGAAAGAAATTGTGTAGTTTCCCTTTAACTACGGCCAAGGGGATACCGATGCCTGAAAAGGGGGCAGCTGGAACCGGTTCTGCCGACCCTTTCCTGGCAAGCTCATCGGCAATTTCATTTCCCTCTAGATTCCTGTGCCCAGGAACCCAGATAAGGGAAATGTTTCCTGCACGTTCGAGACGTTTGAGTTCCTCCTTACAGGAGTTCACGAGAAGACATCTGCAATACGGCGACGATTTGACTATTGGAAAAAGTATTAATGTCTCCTTCCCAACAGCGATCCCGAAGCATTTTGCATGCCTGCAGACAGTTTAAAGGTGATTAGCTGATTTAGAGTAAAGTCCCGCTCCCACTCCAGACTCCATTTTGGATCCGTCTGTGAAAACAGAGGTATCTACTATATCCGTACCGACTCTTCCCTCTTTCCAATCTTGCCTGCTCGGAAAGATAGCCCTAGCACAACCCTCAAAGCACAGTTTGCGGATGGAGAGGTCAGTGCGAATAACAGAGAAGGAAGAGATCTGCTTCAAGATGCTACTTTGTCCTACAGGAAGTTGTCTCCAAAGGCCAATCTCCTTCAGCCTAATAGCACTCTGAGCAGCAATGGATTAAACCTGCAGATCCACTGGAAGTTAGTGCAGAATAACGTTGAGCGCAGTAGTGGGAAATGTCCTACAAGCACCAGTGTTGCCCACACATGCAGTTCTCTGCCCTTTTTCTAATTAAGTGGAGTTGTAGCCCTTCTGAAGAGTTACCCACCAAACTAGACAACCGTATGTCACGTGTGTGGCACGTATCACCGTCTTGTTGAAAATAAACGTTTTCCAAACCAATACTCGTACCATCCAATTCCGGCCGTAAAAAATCATTAATCTTCTCTGGATAGCGCAATCCATTCACCGTAAAAGTTGCTTCAGCTTCATTTTCGAAAAAGTAAGGTCCAATGACTAAGCCGGATTATAAACCGCACAAAACAGTCACACGTTAGGGATAGAGAGGCTTTTCAACAATAACTCTGGGATTTTCTGAGCCCCAGATCCGACAATTTCTCACCCGAGGCTTTGTAAATCTTTTCATTGTGGGGGATTTTTAGGTGGCGGGTTCCAAACCCAGCGCATAACCAACTATCCTGGAATGCTTCGCCTTCTCACGTAAGCTCACTCCCGAACGGGTGTTCGGAAGCTACCCAGAGGATAGTTGGGCTAGTCCCGGGAGTTGTGAACTGCTTGAACCATACGCAGAAGAGTCGTCCTGGCCACTCCCAAGTGAATGGCGGTCAGTAACTTTCCCCACTTGCGTGGACCTTTAAGCATGGAACCATCCTCCATCCTAGGTCTGGTGGTGAACGAGGACAAAACGAAGTACCTAATGGCTTCAAACAAACAGTCGGTGCACTCACGTATCGGCACCCATGTCACTGTTGACAGTTATAATTTCGAGGTTGTAAAGGACTTCGTTTATTTAGGAATCAACATTAACACCAATAACAACGTAGAATCTCTCTTGCCAACAAGTGCTACTTTGGACTAAATAGGCAAATGAGTAGTAAAGTCTTCTCTCGACGAACAAAACACTCTACAAGGCTCTCGGGCATGATCGTTCTAACGTAGGGCGCAGAAGCTTGGACGATGACAACATCCGATTAAGTGACGCTTGGAGTGTTTGAGAGAAAGATTCTGCGCAAGATTTTTGGACCTTTGCACGTCCGGCTCTGAAAATGTTCGATGCGTTAGCAGCTGGTGGTAGCAGAGGAAGAGGAGGGCCTCCTGTGCGTTGGAAATATCAGGTGGAGAAGGACTTGGCTTCACTTAGTGTGTCCAATTGGCGCCGGTTAACACGAGAAAAAAACGACTGGCGCGCTTTGTTAAACTCGGCGGTTACCGCGCCAATTAAGAAGAAGAAGAGAAGATCCGACAATTTTGCTTGTTGACGAAGTTACCGAGATGGAAATGGGCCTGATTACTCAAGATGATATTTCGATGGAATTCCGGATCATTTTCATGCATTTCAACGACCTAACCAGCAAAGACACGACGTTGTTGATGATCGGCCGGCTTGAGTTCTTGTGTTAACTTGACTTTATAAGCCTTAAGACCCAAATCTTTATGAAAAATACGATGTAATGACGTTTGTGGAATGCGTTATTCCAAAGAACGACGAGGAATGGACAAGCCTGGGTTTGCTTCAACACTTTCAGCTACAACTGAAATATTTTCTATTCTCGGCTGTTCTTGAGCGACATGCACGGGTTTTTTTCTTCACATCACTAACTTTATTTCGTTTATTCAGTGTACAAATAATTCTTTTACGAACCGCCTCTGCCAAATGTTCACCATTTTTATAGTGAATTTTAATAATTTCAATGCGAATTTTAATAATTTCGTTCCATTTTTATTAATGGCGTAGTTTCTACTTGTCAAATATCAAAAAAAGACAGCCGTTACTTACTTTATCCACTTCAGAATTAAGCTTGCAATTATAGACGCCTTCGATTAGTCACTTCTCTGCTTGCTATGTTTGGGCTCCATGTGAAAGCAACAATGAAGTTATCGAACAAGATTCGCAGCTAGCGGGCTTGGTTACGCCTCATAAAACTAGTGTAACTCACGTTCTTCAAGAGAGTTTTATTAGACCGCATTCATACAGGGAAACGTTTGTTGGTTCAACATTGCAAATTCTCTTTGGGTGTTGCCCGTCGTGTTCACAGACCTTGCAGTTGTTAGTGGTCAGTCAACTGAAAAGCAACAAAAGCACTGAGAAGCACGAGAGTGCAAAGGATGTTGACAGAGCACGAACATCAAATTGAAGCAACAAATGCTTGCCTAACTTACTAATACTCATTAATTGCTTCCAGAAAATGTAATATTAGAGAGTTATTTTCGAGTGCTGCCAATATGTGTTTATTTATGCCGGTTTCTTCATCTATTCGCCTAGAATTTCTTAGCACTATTCAGGCATGAAGGGTTTCATTTTCTTTCGCACGAGAGTGCCAGATTTCCAAGAGCTGTCAGAGTGAAAACCACCTGTGATTCACAAATTAACTTGTTTTTGGAGCACACCATCTTAGGTTCCTTTATTTGTGTTCTAGTTAAATTACTCAATTATTAACATTTACACTTCAACGTTTTGTTTGTACAAAGAATCAGCGGCAAATTGTGATAATAAGAATAGGAAATAAAGTGCATCTGCATTTATTTACTTAAGGTACGAGTGTTTGCATTTTAAATCTCGTTGAGGCCCCTTTAAAAAGATTTAAAGGTAAACGAAGTGAACAAATAAAATTAGTGACATTACTGTTATTACAGTAACAATTAGTAAGAGGCAGCCTATGTACATATGTATGGATATCTTCAGTAGCTGGAACGGCTGATTAAATAGCAGAGCAAAGCAAACAAAGCAGTCAGGCGTTGGAGCGCTATTTCTTAGAGACGCAACAGCCGTAAAGATAAAGTAAATATCATACACAGCTAAAGGAGTGTGCTAACCACACCCAGAGATGAGTGTACCATATGTATACCTAGAAAACAAGAGGGATGAGGCACGACTACCATTGTGATGACAGTAGAATTGAAAATGACTACAAATGAATTGCATTCATAGCGCCATTAAAATCAGTCATAATAACCCCATAACATATGAAGCCATCACCAACATCTCATCTTTATCAGTGGCAATATAAACAATGCCTATTCAGTTGTTGCCAATGCCAATAACAAATAATTCGTGTGTGGCATAAACAAGAACTTGTCGTTGCGCTCTTTCCGAATTGTTTGTTGTCAGCACCCGCTTGTAATCACTTTTGCCGCCAACTGTTGGACGCCTCATCGCATATTTACACATCGCGAAATGCCACAATTCGTCATGCATTCATGCGCACAGAAATTTCTTAACTTTTTTGTGGAAGAGAGACGTTTCTCGCTTTATTTGCTGAAATGATGCACTGTGGGTTACGTTGGGTATTTCATTGGAAATGCCGTCTATCTTGAGTTTGGCGCTATTTTCGTGGCGTTGCTCGGCAAGTGGAGTTATTGGAGTGGTTGTTGGGTAACTGTAGACGTTTAGTTATGGCCGCAAGCCAATTAGAAATGGTGCACTGAGATGGTAAGCGTTTTTACGGAGACAGTTTTTTTTATTCGATATAAACGATGCTAATGGGTCATCCTAACTATGGCAATGAGACAGAAATTGTTCTTGCCGCTGTCGCACGTGGAAAAAACGAAAAAATTAAATTAACTGCGAATTAAAAAGTTCGATGGAACCATACCGATACCGTAGTATCAGGCCAGTCCATAAGTTTGTGCGTTTTTTAAAGATGGTTTTAAAATTAATAAAAAAGATGTTTAAAGTATTAATCAATAATATATTTTTCTTCATTATTTACAATGTCTTCCCAACGCTTAGGCAAACTTTTAATTCCCTGCTCAAACATTTTTGTCCTTGGAGCCAAAATACGCTTCGATATCCCTTTTTATAGCTTCTTTTGAGGAGTAATTCCTTTTTACTCATATGGGATTGAAGTACACGGAAAAGGTGATAATCACAAGGTGCAATATCCGGAGAGTATGGTGGACGCGGCATTAGCTCCCATCCGAGCTCGTTCAGCTTGCCTAATATTTGCCTTGCGGTATGAAGTCGTGCGTTGTCGTGGTGAAACAAAACTTTGCGTCTATTCACTAGAGACGGTCGATTTTTTTAAGTGCCTCATTCAGGTTTGATAGCTGATGGGAATAATAATCAGCAGTTATCGTCTGGTTTGGGTCCAGAAGTTCATAATAAACAATAAAGGCCATATTCCAACAAATAAACAGGAGACTCTTCTTGGAGTGAAGACCATCTCTAAGGGTCGGTTCTGGTGTTTCATCCTTATCTAACCATTGGCGTTTGAAAACAGGATTATTGTAAGGGATCCAATTTTCATCACCAGTAACGACACGGTTTAAAAAACTTTCATTTTCAAGCCGTTGCAGCAGCTGAGAACACACATTCACTCTCTGCTGAAGGTTGGCGACGCAAAGTCTATGCGGAACCCATTTTCCCAGCTTTGAAACCTTTCCCAACTGAACCAGGTGCCTGTGAACTGTTCCATGCAATGAATTTAGCTCAACTTCCACGAGTTCTAGCAAAGCGTCGGAGTTAAAGACTTCAGGACGACCAGCGCGCGGGGCATTCTCCACGTCGCAGCTAGCATTTCGGAATTTTGAAAACCACTTTTGCGCAGTCCTTACACTCACGGTATCCTCTCCGTGAACACTCTTTATTTCTGCAGCAGCAGTTGTTGCATTTTTACCACTTTTATAAAAAAATACAAAATATGCCTCTTATACGCGTTCGCTGATTCCATTTTAGTTTATAACAACCCATGCTTCTATCCGCGATTAAAATCATGTTGAATGGACAATATATCAAAGAAAATATAAATAGTTCCGTTATATTCCGCGAATAATTTGTTGAATGCAAAAATCGTACAAAAGTGAAATTATGGGTAAAATACGCACGAACTTATGGACTGACCTGATAATTTTGACATACACCCCTCTTGTGAATGTCGACTGACAGTAGAGTAGACTCTTGTAACTTCATCGACAAAAATTTACTCTAAATTGTAAACTTCCTTGTCACTTTGTTAACATTTTTATTGAATTTATTGTAATTTACTTATTATTATTTTGAGATATATATTTTTTTAACAAAAGCCAAACAAATGGGCAGTATTTAACTATGGTTTAGTGATGAGAGTGAAGGTGACACTGGCAGTTTGACGGTGTTGACAAAATTTACAAGGAAGTTAAGAGACGCATCCAAACCGCTGGAGCTGGAGAAATAAATGCATGTGTTTTTCAAGTGTTGCGCAAGAAATTTAATTAAATGTATCTGCATACGTTTTTGAAAAATGTTCGTTTGCCGAAAACTGCATTCACGCATTTGCTTACAATTTTGAAAGGTAAAATGTCAGCAGATGTATGAAATACCGCAATTATAAAATTAGCAGCGGCTTTCAGGTTCTGTGCTCATACCAACAAGGCGTGGGAAACGAGAGCAATATCGCACTTGGCCAATCAACCGTTTCCTTGGTTTTAACTGAGGTTTTTAAAGTTTTAGAAGCGCACGTTTGTAAAGACTGGTTAACCTCTAAATACGTTGAAGAAGCGAAGCGAAAATGCTTTTATTGCTTATCCCTTTAGTTCTGTAATACACAAACTCATTCAATTTAATTTCATCATTGTTCTACAATATCAAATATAAATAGCTTACTTTTTCCCATTCTTTCACTACTTCCTTTGCGCATTCACTTTCAATAACTAAGAAATTGTTGTAAAACAATAAGCGATTGAAAACTGTTCCAGTCGCTGACTTATCGAGTGATGGACACTCACAACAACATCGATAATCGCGTAATAATAGTTTATCTACTGCTAGTCGACTTTCGCAATGGGGTTGCAGTTTTTAAATAAATCATCCAAAATAGTCGGTTACAAGTTAAATTTTGTTTTTTTCATAATCTTAGATTTTTTTCAGCCACTGCTATTTTTACAATAATATTGTGTATACCTTTAAAAAAATGCATGTAAAGAATGAAATACTCTTTTTTTTTTTGTTCTAGGAGCTGTTTTGGAAAAAACCCATGAAAGGAGAATTGACTCACATACCACCTTTTCGTCGACTTCAAAGCTGCGATGTCTGAATTTGGTGTCCCCGCAAAACTAATACGGCTATTTAAGATGACGTTGCTGAACACCATCAGAATTGGGAAGGACCTCTCCGAGCCGTTTAATACCAATCCAGGTTTCAGACAGGGTGACTCGCTGTCGTGTGACTTTTTTAACCTGTTGTTGGAGAGGATCGTGCGAGCCGCAGAACTTATTCGCGCAGGCAAAAATTTTTTATAAGAACGTACAATTGTAGACATATGCCGATGATATTGACATCATCGGCCTTAACAACCACGCTGTTAGTTGTGCCTTCTGCAAAGTGGATAAAGAGGCAAAGCGAATGGGTCTGGTTGTGAACGAAGACAAAACGAAGTACCTCCTGTCATCAAACAAATTGTCGGCGCACTCGCGTATCGGCTCCCACGTCACTGTTGACAGTTATAATTTCGAAGTTGTAAAAGACTTCGTTTATTTAGGAACCAGCATTAAAACCGATAACAATGTCAGCCTTGAAATCTAACATAGAAGTTCTCTTGCTAACAAGTGCTACTTTGGAAAAGTAGGCAAATAAATAGTAAAGTCCTCTCTCGACAAAGAAAACTAACACTGTAGAAGGCTCTCATCATGCCCGTCCTAACGTATGGCGCAGAACCTTGGACGATGACAACATCCGATGAAGCGTCACTTGGATATTTACATGCTAGCAACGGCTTGTATCGCTGGCGATGGAACGATGAGCTGTATGAGCTTTACGACGACATAGACATAGCGCAGCGAATAAAGATACAGTGGCTTCGTTGGCTGGGTCTTGTCGTCCGAATGGATACAAACGCTCCGTCTCTGAAAGTGTTCGATGCGGTACCAGCTGGTGGTAGCAGAGGAAGAGAAAGACCTCCGCTGCATTGGAAACATCAGGTAGAGACGTATCTGAGCTGGAGTGCCCAACTGGCCGCGGTTAGCACGAGAAAGAAACTACTGGCGCGCTTTGTTAAACTCGGCCAAAATCGCATAAGCGGTTATCGCGCCAATTAAGAAGTAGAAGAAGGAGCTTTATCACGACTGATGGATGGCCAGCAAAAAAACCCAATATTTTCGATGTGATTTGTGATGGCAGTTTTTTAATTCGGCCTGCGTATTCTTACTAAAAGTCTTACATATACTCCTCCATATCTTAGATGAATAAATTTGAAAAAAAAAATTTGCGATCAAAATCACTAAGCGCCTTCGCTTCGGCACTTCCCTGTTCGCTATTTCTGTGTTCTGCTCAATTGACGAAAAATTTGCATGTGAAAGCAACAACAAAGTTATTGAGCTATGCTCGGCGAGTAGGGTTATATCTCATAAAACTGGTGCAACTCACTATTTTCAATGCTGCTAACTCTCTTTCAAGCTAAAGCAAGGGAGTCTGATTTTGATTAAGTTACGAATTTCATCGATGTACCTGAATTTATTTTCGAGTTATGCAAAGAATGGTCGAACGGACGGGCCGAAATTACTTGGATTTCTCTCATAATTTTGCATATTTTGACGAATATTTTGTATATCTCTTTCTTTCTGGTGGAATGTGTAATTAACCGCTATGAGAATTAAGCTGAGTTATAACAATACCCGAGGGCTCTAATGCTCTCGGTGAATATTTGCATTGTCGCCTCAGCCTCTTTATGGTTAACCAACGCGGTTGCAGTAACGTGCCAGCGCCATAGTCATGGCGAGTCATCACAACCGTGGTCGATCAACAGTGGGATAAGAGGAAAAATTCAAACATAATTTTTCAAAATGCTAAACTTGGAAATTTGATTTTTAGTTATAAATAGAATAAATATAATAGTTGCAGTATAATTAGTTGTGAGTTTATATTACTTCGGATTAGGTTTATTTCATTTGAAAAATTGTACCAGTTCTTTGGCCGATCCGTGGTAATTTATTGTTCGAAAAACCTTTTGACAGCATTTCTCTAAATAACAACATCTGAATTTCGTGGGAGTTCTATCAAATGCTTCTGCCAACTGTTCATCGTCTTCTGTTTTGGTTTTGTTGCTGCGCGCTCTCTGGATAAAAATGAGAAAGTAGTACCCTGGACTAAGTGCAAGTCTCTTGCAAAGCCGCGAGCAAAAATAGTAACATGTACTTTTGGTTTTGTGAAAATGTTTCGAGATTGGTTCCGTCGCTTCAAAGACGGTGATTTTAATGTTGACGACCGTCCGCGTGAAGGAAGTCCAAAAACCTTCGAAGACGTTGAATTGGAGGCATTGCTCAATGAAGATCCGTGTCAAACGCAAGAAGAACTTGCTTTAGTATTAGGAGCTCCTCGCCAATCCATTTCCAAGCGATTGAATGCTTTAAGAATGATTCAGAAACAGGGGACTTGCGTTCCTTATGAGCTAAACCAAGGGATTTTAAACGTCTTTTTTCGCCTGTGAACAACTGCTCCAGCGGCAAGGAAAGAAAAAGGAAGGGTTTTCTTCGTCGCATCGTGACGGGTGATGTGAAATAGATTCATTACAGTAATCCGAAGAAAAGAAAGGGGACTGCCCGGTCATGCTACGTCGTCGCCTCGGCCGAATATTCACGTTGCGAAGGTTATGCTACGTATTTGGTGGGACCGAGTTGGTGTTGTTTATTATGAACTGCTAAAACCAAGCGAAACCATCACTGGGGATCGATTTCAATTGATGCGATTGAATCGAGCACTGCACGAGAAACGGCCGCAATACGCGGAGAGGCATGAAAAAGTGGTTTTACAGCACGACACCGCTCGGCCTCACTTTGCCAAACCCGTTAAAAACTACCTGGAAACACTGAAATGGGAAATCCTACCCCACCAGCCCTATTCTCTAGATATTGCGCCGTCCGATTATCACTTGTTCCGATCGATGGCACATGATCTAGCTGTCCAGCAGTTCCATACAAATGAAGTCATCCAAAAATGGCTTGATCCGTGGATAGCCTCAAAAGACGAACAGTTTTACCGCGACGGTATACGAGATCTGCCAGAAAGATGGGGAAAAGTAGTAGTCAGCGATGAACAATACTTTCAATGATTCACTTGTAACCATTTTTTTTTTTTTCAGAATAAAGTTGTATTTTCATCAAAAAAACAGCGAGAACTTAGTTGCGCACCTAATAGTATCACCATCGACACCTCTTTTACGACCACCCAATATTTAGACACAATTTTAAATATCCAAACCTTAAACTCATATAGTAGCGTCGGAAGGATCTACAGTACATTGATAAAGACAATTTTTGGCAAACACCAACTGGTCGAATAAACTTCTTGTGGTGCTTATTGCAAGAGAACTGCGAAGAAAGCATAATCCACTGTGCCAGAGGCACCAGTGGCAGCTTGGCAATAGCGTAGCGTGTCTCGCATGCCTGGCACGTCATGCCCCACCAGCGACGAGTGCTAGAACGCCTCACTGATGTGATGTGACTGCACCGATCACTAAGCCTGACGGCAGGACAAACACCAATAACGCAGCCAAATGGGCGGGCGGAGCTGCGCGACCAACCTGCCAACCAGACTGATTGCCTGGGCTGATAGCGTTTGTAAGACCGTCAATATATCAGTCAAGCAAAATGCAAAGGCAGTACATCAATCAATCAATGCGGCGGAGGGGTAGATAGGGAGAGAAGCAGCAGCGAAATGCAGTGGAAGGAGGGACTTGTAAATTGTATATTTGTATGCATACACATACGTATACCAAGGTATGTGTGTGTGTCTTTTTATATAACATGCATTCCTACAGTCGTTGCATATTCGCTTTTCATGATGCAGCTGCTCTTGCATGTTTTTGCATATTTATCAATGTATTTTTTTTTTCTTATTTTTGTTCCCCAAATCAATTTGCGTGTGTCTGTGGCCTGCGAAAGAATGTGTTTTTTGTGGCAAGCGCATATTTTCGATGCTATCACTCGGCCACCTCATCATTATTCAAGACAAAATTTTCGCGTGATTAATACGCCGTAATAATTCAATGGGTGCTCTGCTGAACGCTGTTTGTTAGCGCAACTATTTTTATAAACACTTTCTTTATTTATTAATGTGTGGTACCTTCCACATTCTGCTGCTTTTTTTATTTTGCTTCTGTGACAATAAAAATTATGACCCATAAAAAGCGTTGACCACTTCAGCAACACACAGGAATGGCAAACGTGTTAAGCCATAAAGTTAATGGTTCAAGCCATTTTAGTATGCCATTGGCGTGTCAGTGCGCCACAACCGCGCTAGTTACATTTTCATACTTCAATTAAGTTGCTTTTAAAGACACCTTCAAGCCAGCCTTTGAAGACAGAGCAGACTTTACGAGCGCTTTTACTTAGATTGTACTTAACAAACCGAAACAAAGAGAGGAAAAAGAAGAGGAATAAATAAATACCTATATCTAGCGTTACTGCTTGACTAGCAAATTGATTGTTATCACGTTTTCATATTGATGGGTCATATAAATCGATCAGTCACTGTGCTTACACCATAAAAAGCCAATACATACATGCATGCGTACATACATATTTATGCATCTACACATATACATATATACATAGAAGCGGCAAGTCGTTGGCAGTTGGCAGCTGTCAGCGGGAACACGCAAAATGGGCATTAAGGCGACCACGAAAACGGACGGTTGGCGAAGAGTGTCTCGCATATTGTATTTGCAGACTTACTATATCTATGTAAAATAATACTTTTTAGGACCTGCTGAAGTTTCGATAGGGATAGCTGTCACACTAGCTGTCCAAGTAAACCTGCACATACTCGTATATTTAGCAACTCGTAAATCATAAACATTTTTCTACAAAATCAGCTTCCTATGCGTCAAACTTACGAAGTGACTTCTGCTCTATACAGGACATACATTTTTATATATAGGCCATAAATTTAGTTGGGAAAATTACTTTTATTAAATTCAAAGTAAAAAATGTGTGAAAATAATACAAAACGAAGAATCAATTTACTTTTGCTCTATATGACCACCTTTTGCCTTAACTGTGGCCTTGAGACGGTCCAGAAACGAATCGCAAGCTGCCCGAATGGGACTTGCATTGCATTGTATTTTGGCCCACTCGCGGTCAATGGTTTTTTTCAGCGCGTCGAGACTGGTGAATCTCTTAGTTCGGAGATTGCTCTCTAAAATGGCTCAAATAATCCATCGGATTTGAAATTCGGAACGTTGTTTTTTAGCCATTTTTGGTTCACTCGAGCTTTGTGAGACGGTGCCGAGTTCTGCTGAAACGTCCATGGTCTGTCACTGAAATGTTTGTCTGCCCACGGCTTCACAGTAACCTCCAGAATACTTCCCGATAATATTTTGCATTTACCTTGACGCCAGGCTAGTGATGAAAACAATTGGATAGCCCCCATCTGCAGTTACAGCGGCCCAAACCATTACCTGTGGCGGGTGCTGCTTCCTGGTGGCCAATGTTGACTAAAATTCAAGTATGAACGGTCGGTCATATAAATCGCATCGTTTTGCGAGTTTACGAAATGCTCAATTTGAATAATTTTCTCGTCAGAAAACCCAATGTTCGGAAATTGACTGCTTGCGGCCAAGCGAAGCAACTCCTTCGCTCTCTCAAGTCTGGCTTGTTGCTGCTTTGCTGTGAGATAATACGCCTTTTGGAACTTGTAAGGCTTGACTTTGATTCAGTATGCGGTAAATGCTACCGCAATTTTTACATTTGCGATTTTTTGATGCTCCACATCAATACCAACTGTCCATGTGCCAAATTGTTCCCTCGAGGGAAAGTAAAGTACAAAACGTGACACCATCACTTTATGGAGACAAACTTTTGGAAATGGAATCATTTGTTCTTGTCAATTGGCTGCCTAGTTCATGTGATTCCTTTAAGTATTTACTTTGATGGAGTTCATTGGAATAATTTGCCCTACACATAAAAAAGGCGACGCATTGCTCTATGAAAATTACCGATCCATAACTCTTTTCAACATCATCTACAAAATATTCCCACATATTTATTTTAAAAGCTAGATTTAAACCGCAACTTGAACGCATAATTGGCAGCTACCAGGTCGATCTACAAGAAGGAAGATCAACGATTGACCAAGTTTTCGTACTAAGGCAGATATTGGAAAAGTCTCGTAAAGAGGTATCATTTTTTCATAGATTTCAAAGCAGCTTACGGCACTATAACACAATATATCATAATTCGCAACGCGTTCTTCTCAGCGATGGCCGAGTTTGGTACTTCCGATAAGCTAACACGCTTAACGCGATCGAATATGCACAAGTGTAAGGAACGTCATAAGAGTTCAAACGATCTGCCGGAAGACTTTGCCACACTGAACGGACTCCGGTAAGAGGTCGACTCTCAAGTTCTTTCGGTTGAGTTCCTGGATTACGTGGACGTCATAGACATTATTATGTCATCGCTGCCTGATTTAAAATAAGCCTTCGAAAGTATAGAAAGAGCAGCAACAAATATGGGCTTAGAAAAAATTAAGCCGAAACTAAAGGCTTCTTCAGACTATGTCAGACAAAATTTTGGTTAAATACTAAAAATCGGTGATTATGGTTTTGAAGTAGTGAAGAAATTTAAGTATCTAGGAATAACCATTAATCATGACAACCAAATTTCTGCAGAAATGGCCACAGCGGCGGTGAACCGCTGATATTTCTCTTTGTGCAATCACCTACAGCGACGCCTTATAGATAGGGGAACGAAGATTTCACTGTAACGATCTATTATTATTTCCTCCTTGCTCTATGGTAGTGAAACCTGGTCAATCAGAATCGCGGATAAACAGAAGTTGCTGATATTTGAATGGTAAGTTCTGAGAAAAATCTTTGGTGCGATATGTGATAAAGGCGAATGGCGGAAGTGCTACAATCATGAGCTCGAAAAGCTGTACATGCACCCGTCTGTAATAACCACAATAATGATCAACAGGCTGAGATGGCCAGGTCATATATTACGGGCTAATACCAATTACCTACCCAACAAAGGGCCACAGACATAGAAGAAGCGGCCGCCCGTCGCTCAGGTGGTATAGATGAAGACTCAAGTTTTTGGGATTTCGGGTATGCAGAAGGCAGGCACGAAACCGACGCAGTAGGTGGCAGATTCTGTAGCAGACGAGGGTTGTCTAGCCAGGGTTGTCTAGCCTACAATGATGATGATGGAGTACGCTAAGTCAATCATATGCATACAGCATACAAGCTAATCAATTTTTATTATTTATTAATAATATTAATTTTTTGTTTTTGTCGGGACAAACTAGCAAGTGCAGCACTCAGACACAATTAAGTCTATTGTACTGCATTCTGGTTGCCTTTTTAATTTTCTTTAAATCTACCCGACCTCCGAAGAAATTTGAGTAGATCTTGTGGTGCCAAGTAGCCAAGGTAGCGAAATCACAAATAACTATTCCGTTTAAAGGATCATTCTCTGGAAGGCACGATTGTAAACACAGTTTATTGTTTTTTTTTTTTTTTGAATCGAATAACTTTTGATAGATGTGTCCTTGAAAACAAACCCAGCATAATGGATTAGGCGCTGGGCTTGGCACTTGTCGCGTAATAACAAGTTCTAATGAAAATTGAAATTGATTCGAATTTAACCTCCACTATAAAAAGGAACCAAGTATCGGCTATTAACTGGTTAGGTATCTCTGTTGTTCTCGTGAGAGCAAAGCAATCGGACCTGGATAGGCTCCATCAGCTACAACGTAAAATAGTGCGAATTTAGTTTTTTTATACCATAACTGATGTCTAATGTTGCCAAGAGCTGCTTTGGGAGGTTCAGTAAATTGCTGATCGAGCAAAAAAGGTACACAGTTAAATGGCATAGAAAAAGTTTATCACCTTTCTGAAAAGGTAGTAAAAAATGTAAAAAACTTCTATGAAAATCATAGAATAATTGTGTAATTTTATGAATGGTACTTAATTATTTATATTTTTAGTTTAAAGATTCCAGTGAATTTTTCACTCATATGTATGGTATGTATATAGATAATGCATGTGGTCTGCATCTACATATATGTGCCTAGTTGCCAAGGTCTTTATGTAGTGAGAGAATGGTATTTCTGTTCGTTAAGCTAGTGAAGCTACTAAATTTAAGTAAAGCTTCCCAGAATTGCCATGATTTTTTTCAGGTTTTGGAAAGATAAATATCCTAAATCCAAAAGCTCGTAGTTTGTAAATCAAATGTGATGACCAAAAGCATACAGAAATGAAATGCGAGGCGTGTTCAAAAAATAAGGAGAATTTTCATTTTTCTCAAAAAATATTTATTTATTCGTCAATTTCTATTCTATCTCCTTCAAAGTAGCCTCCCTCATACGCTTGTGTCAGCCTTTTTTCCAATCCTCGAAGCAGTTCTGATATGCACTTTTTGGTATGTCTTTGAGCTCTCTCAGCGATTTGGTTTTTATCCCCTCAATCATCGCAAAACGCCGTCCTTTCATGAGTCTCTTCAACCTTCGGAACAGGAAAAAGTCGCAGGAGGCCAAATCTGGTGAATACGGTGGCTGAGGCATTATAACGGTGTTGTTCTTGGGCAAATATTCTCTCACAAGCAAAGATGAGTGAGTAGATACATTATCATAATGCAAAAGCCATTAATATTTTTTCCACAATTCAGGGTGTTTTTTTTTTCGTATTGCTTCACGCAAACGGCGCATAACTTCAAGGCAATACTCCCTATTTACCGTACGACTTTGTGGTAGGAACTCCTGATGCACTGCGCTGTGGTAATCGATGAAAACAGTGAGCAAAACCTTGACATTTGATCGAATTTGGCGTGTTTTTTTTTTGGTCTTTGCTCTCCTGGACTCTTCCATTGGAACGATTGGGCTTTGGTTTCGATGTACCATGCTCCCATGTTTCGTCACCAGTTATAAGCCTTTCTAGCAAATCTGATACATCGTTGACATCATTCAAAAATTCATAAGCGATACCCATGCGATGTTGTTGTTGGTCAAATTTCAGCGGGTTTGAAACGAAATTTCCGAAAAGATTGCGTGGCATGAGCCAACCGATGTGCTGAAATCCTCAGCAACTTCTCTAATTGTGATGCGACGATTCTCCATAACAATTTTCTTCACTTTCTCAACATTTTCATCGGTTGTTGATATGCTGGGGCGTCCAGAGCGAGCACGATCGTCGTCATGCACATCTTCTCGACCTTCTGTTAAAAGCTTGTAAACATTTTTTTGACTCAGAGTACTTTCACCATATGCTACTGTCAACATTTCTAGTGTTTCCATTTTTTCCACAAAAGTTGATGCAACTTTTTTGATCCATTTTTTCGAAAGCAGAAAATCGCCGAACACGCAAAATACTTGCCTTGTTTATGCCTCTCACAAACAAACTAAAAATGTTATATTGCTAAAGCCGTGAACATATCTTCGAGACGAGTGTACCAACATCGAATGTACGTAGCCCGCGAAATTTAAAAATTCACCTAATTTTTTAACACACAGGTGTACGACACCTTAAGTTAGTATTTCAGACTTACTTGTCGGATTTGAATAATTTCGGTGCGTTTCACAAAAGCTTCGAACAACTTATCTCTTAAAAACTATAAGTTTCCAACAAAAAATATATTTTTCACATTCTCAGAAGACTTATGTTAATCCATGTACGAATTTTGGATATAGCATGTGACATATCGTCACAAACACTATAAATTACTTTGGTTGGGCTTTCTAACTTCTTCATGGGATTACGGAAGGCTCTTCCGCCAAAGTCGCTTTCAAATCATATCGTTCACAATTTTTTCCATTGATGTGTCGCGGTGTACTCAAACTAGCATCCAGAAGGGTAAAGAGTGATGAAGGGATACTACATATTTATACAACATGAGACATTTATAAGAGACAATCTTAAGATTTTGCTTCATGGTAGCCCCACTTGGAAATAACTCAAACAAATGTATATGCTTTTTGATTTAGCCAAATCCAGATACTTTTAAAACAACGCAAAAGAATTCAAAATATGATATGAAAAGAAAAAGTACAGATATTTCGCCCTTTTTTTTAAATCATTCGATGGAAGTGAGGAGGGGAGCATCAAGGAGAAGGCAGCCGGTGAGTGTTCAACTTTGAAGACTTATCTGGATTTTCTACTGGATACATGCATACAAATTATTTACAAACATACATACGTGCATATGTGCATAAAAACTCAAATATTCACAAAGCCAGTAAAGCTGAGCTGAAGTGAACAACCAAATTAATTCCAATTGTTCCCATCACAAAACCATCACATCCTAAATTCAGCTTGCATCATATCACTCCGAACATCCTCTTTCCCGGATTACTGCTGCTTGCAACATACCTTTTCTTTTGCAGTATCGAATTCTCCCTTTGCAATCAGCAATGCGAAATGAAAAAGAGGAAAAATCAAAATGCAGCAATGCCACTGACATTGATCGATTTCCATAGGTCGAACGGATTAACATTGGTCTTTTAAGTGGATTACCGCAACGCAAAGCTGCAACGCAAAAATCGCATGAAAGTCGCAAGGTTTACACACATCTACAAGTACACATCCATATGTATGTATGTATGGACGAGTATTGTATGTGCATATGCATATTGTGTATTGTGTACTTTATTGAAGGATAACAATCTGCTGCTGCATTGTCAACGGTGACATGTCCCTAACGATGACAACAAAATGTCAACAGCATTACATAAATGAACGCAATGGACCAAACATACACGGACACACACATGCGCAGCTGGTTGCATATGTGAGTCAGACATAGTCGTATGCATTCACAAGTATGTTTGTGTAGACAAGAGGCAAACTTGTCATTCAACAACTGACATTTACTTGTCAACTGGTGATGCGATGGTAGCAAAAGAAGAATGGCAATGGCAAGTAAGATTTGTGTGCGTTGCCGATTTGTGTGTCGGCCGTTGCTGTCCATCCATCGTTATTCCAATTGAGCGCTGTCAGTTCTGTCTCAGCCGGCCAGCTTGTCTGTGCGTCCGATTGTCTGTTTCATTGTATGTTTGACAGTTGCTTTGGTTTCGTTCGGTTGGCTCAGAAGCAATTGCGTTAATATGTAGTACATCTTCGTCAAATTGTTTGTCGCTGACAGTTGTAGCTACTGCGGTAGTTGCTTTTATTGGTAGTCGATGTTGCTGCTGTAGTTGTTGTTTCGTTATTTCATCTGTGCAAAAATATTCATTTTACTCCTTTCCTTCTATTGCAAATGTGTATTCCCTTTTATTCTTATGAGCCTACGTATGTATACAGATTAGTGATGAAATGCTAGGTGAATGACGAGGGTACTGCTATGGCAACAGATACAGCTGCATTTAGAGATTCAAGTGACCGCACTGATTTATACCTACCCAGCCCCAATCTCAGTTAGCTTTTTTATGTAACTGCTATAACTTTAATTTAAAATTTAATTTTATTATACATAATTTTATATGCATAAAGCTGAAAATAGAGCCAAATTTATGGAAGTTTTACTTTTACATTCAGATCAGATTAAGTATTTCAAGTATTAAATATTCAAAACCATTTCCAGATGTCTTTCTTTTGTTTTGGATTTAGAACTACAAGGTGAAGTCGAAAATAAACAAGACTGGCGTCATAAAAATGTTTTTGATGGTGTCATCTTTCTAATGAGTTGGTGCGTTGGAGGTTACATCCCTAGCTGACTTCCAGGAAAAGCTTGGTGAGATTCGGTTCAGTGGAAGCAAAGATCTTGCATCTAAAGTGTCAGTATGGCGGCCGCCGTAGCCGAATGGGTTGGTGCGTGATTACCATTCGGAGTTCACAGAGAGGTCGTTGGTTCGAATCTCGGTGAAAGCAAAATTAATAAAAACATTTTTCTAATAGCGGTCGCCCCTCGGCAGGCAATGGCAAACCTCCGAGTGTACATATTTCTGCCATGAAAAAGCTCCTCATAAAAATATCTGCCGTTCGGAGGCGGCTTGAAACTGTAGGTCCCTCCATTTGTGGAACAACATCAAGACGCGCACCACAAATAGGAGGAGGAGCTCGGCCAAACACCTAACAGAAGTGTACGCGCCAATTATTTATTTTTTATGTTTACGGAAACATTTGAATTGATGTAAAAAGTCTGTCGCGCTGATTGTATATCTCGTGCCAGAGTTCATGAATGGTTTACACGTTTCAGAGATGGTTGTGAGCACAGTTCTTTGTTCGAGTACTTTTGATTTGATCCTTTCATTGAGCCAGTTTGCGATGCTCTCGTAAAAAGTGAACCGCTTTACAATACGGGCTGACTGCATTCATCGGAACAGATGGTAGTCCGAAGGTGGAATGTCTGGGGAATACGGCGGGCAAGATTTCCCAATTCAGTCCCTCTAAATATTTCTGGACCGATTTAGCCACGTGTGGCCTGGCGTTGTCAAGCAGCAAAATCAGTTTGTCATGTCTACCGTCCCATTCCACCCGCTTTTCTTTGAGAGCTCGATTCAAACGCAGTCGTAACGATCGACAGTGATGGTTTTAGATGGTTTAAGGAATTCATAATAGATGACACCCTTCTTCATGTAATTTTTCTTCGCTGTCGATGGGACCGATTCACCTGGCACGCTGCAACATTTTCCTATGGAAGCGTCGAGAACGAGTTTCCAATAAAAATATGTTTTAATAATCAGTTTCTTTTACATTATGAAACTCAAACCGAAAAAGAAGAGACTTCGATGGAGTGAGTGAGATGAATGCCATGTACTCCTCTTATGAGAAGAATAACGGGAAAAGCTCCGTGTGCTGCAGAGGACCGCAGTTCCAATTGACCTTCCACGAAAAGATTGCGGAATGAGATAATTAGTTGGTACCCAGAGGGTTACTTGACGGAATTCAGTTGCTTTGTGTGAGCTTCCAAGTGAAGTGAAAAATATTCCTAATTTTCCTGGACTTTTGCTCGCGGAATTATTCGACTTTTAGAATAACTAGAATATCCAAAAAGGATAAATGCGTTCAAATACTGAGGTAATAATACAGATTTTGTAAATAATTTCTCCCATCATTGTGGGAATTATCCACTAAATCTCTCCGTTAGCTAAATTACGGGTGTTGAACTTATTATGAAATCATTTATGAAATATGTACCAAGTCATCTCAAAAAAGAACACGAAAAAATTCAAGAAATTTGAAGCATTTTCCTTATTATGATGTTGCCATGTATATCAGTAATGTGCTAGTAGTACATAGATAGGTATGTAGGCATGCATATGCATACTTTCTGATAAAATGGAAGTGCTCCAACGAATAATAGGATCGATCAATAATCGCGTGTTGTACAGCACTTTTTCACTTTTATAATTAATTATGAATGCATTAATGGAATTATGTGTCTACAATATGAAATAATGCAAGCGGTTTTGAAATTTTGGAGCACTACCACATCAACAATCGCTTTGACACAAAACGGCGGCAACTCATTTATACTGTAATCGAGCGAACAAAAGGCAACAGTAGCAATGCCAGCAGCGGCAAAAGACTGCCTGAAGGGGTTCGAAGGCAACAAACAGTGCCTACTTTGAACAGGCAAGTAACACATTTCGAGTCTTGAAAAAGAATAATACACTTACAACTAATATATTTGCTGTACACGCGTACACATGGCGGGTAGGAAAGCGGCCAGTATAGCAACGATAAGACCACCACAAAATAAATTATGATCTCTTTATAACAAAAGAAGAATAATTGGAAATGTTCAAAGAGAAAAATAACTTCTTTTTTTTTAATATCAGCACTTTTTAACAATACTTTAATTTTCGTTGTTGTTTATTTTGGTTTATGTGGACGTTGGCCAGCCAATTATTCAAAAGTATTAATACCCGCACCCGCAACCAGTACACGAGTAAATGTGGCGATAGTGGCTTAAGTAAGACAGCAGCAGTTGTCGGCGGTAACTTTAGAAATATTTGAGGCCTAAAGGTATTACATTCATTATTTTGTGCAGACGCATGCAGCACAAAGCAACAACAAAAATTTAATGAAGCAACTCTATAAATGCGCGTTAAAGTGCTCTATCATCTTACGAAATACTTTCACGCATATCAACTTATCGACGTACACTACATTCTTGCATGTATGTATGTGCTTATAATTCTTGGCCTAAGATTAAGAAAAAGAAAATGCAGATTAATGCCCCTGACAGATAATTTTCTAATCGATCTTATGATTGGTCAAAAATGTAAGGCGCCTTACACTTTATCATAGAGGCCTACTTATACACATCTTCTAGTCCAAAAAAACACGGATTTTTTTTAAAGTAGAATAAAGAAGTAGATATTTTGTGACAAATACCTTTATCTCCAACACATTTGGAAAGACTAAGAGTCGTGATCGCTTTTGTGTACATAGCACACATTTAAATAGGTTTTATGTTTTCATAGGCGTTGTGGTAGCGCGCTACCCTCAAGTGGCCTTCTGAAACCAGGTTGAGCCTGTTTATTTCAATCACCCCTCGCCGCGGGTCTACCGCCAAGTATTACCTCGCGAAGAAGGAAGGCATTAGCCAAAGCTGCTGTGTCGCAGTCTCTCCAGATGCCTCATCTCGTTCATAATATCGGCCACTAAGTCGCATGCCGCATGCCGCATTCCACTTTTCCTTCGAGCACAGCATATGATGCACGAATGTTTCTGGCGAAGGAGGTTCTTCAAAGGTTCTATGAAGTTATTTTGTTTGCAGAACGGAAGCACGAGCATGCGAAGAATATGTGGTGAATGTCCTCTAAAACGTTTGCGTAGCAGTAGTCGCAATATGGTTTGTCGTCGTGGTTAAATTTGTATAAATATTCTTTGAAGCATCCATGCCCACTCTAAAACTGAGTCAGGTAAAAGTCCACATCTCCATGTGGCCTCGTTAATCGCATTTTATTTTGAAGAAAAATCTTCTCTAAAAACTGCTTTTTGATAGCGTGACACCTTAATTTTATTGCAAAAATAGAAATTAATCACACATTTCAGTTAAATATTGAGATATGTGTAGGTATCAAATGAAAGGTATTTAAATAAGCTTCAATAAAAATATTAGGTGCGTAACTAAGTTTCCGCAGTTTGTCAAACGATGACGCCAGCAGTGTGTGCTAGTGGATTCGAACATAACCTAAACGTCATAAACCAAGCTTCGACATATGATCAACAAACTGCTTAGTGCTTTTGTTTTGGATTGTCCTAATCGTCATTTGCGGGAAGTGTTGATTTTCCTCTTTCATTCGAAAAAAACGGCGGCTGAAGCGCATCGAGAGCTACAGAGAGTTTATGGCGATGCGGCTTTCAGTGAAACAACGTGCCGAGATTGATACCGTCGTTTCAAAGACGGTGATTTTAATGTTGACGTCCGCGTGAAGGAAGGCCAAAAACCTGCGAAGACGTTGAATTGGAGGCATTGCTCAATGGGGATCCCTGTCAAATGCAAGAAGAGCTTACTTCAGTATTAGGAGCTACCTGCCAATCCATTTCCAAGCGATTTCATGCTTTGGGAATGATTCACAAATAGGGGACTTGGGTTCCTTATGAGTTAAAACCAAGGGATGTTGAACGTCGTTTTTGCGCCTGTGAACAACTGCTCCAGCGGCAAGGAAAGAAAAAGGAAGGGTTTACTTCATCGCATCGTGACGGGTGATGAAAAATGGATTTATTACAGGAATCCAAAGATAATAAAGTCATGGGACTGCCCGGTCATGCTTCTATGTCGTCGCCTCGGCCGAATATTCACGCTGCGAAGGTTATGCTATGTATTTGGTGGGACCAACTTGGTGTTATTTATTATGAACTGTTAAAACCAAGCGAACCGACTTCAATTGATGCGATTGAGCCGAGCACTGCACGAGAAGCGGCCGCAATACGCGAAGAGACATGAAAAAGAGAGAGAAAGACGGGAAGAAGTAGTAGCCAGCGTTGGGCAATACTTTCAATGATTTACTTGTAACCATTTTTTCAGAATAAAGTTTTTTCTCATCAAAGAGAACTGAGTTCCCACCTAATATTTATTTGCTTATTTATTTAGCTATACTCTAGAAAATATAGACATTTCCTTGCAGACTACTTACAGTTCACAAGTACAATATAATTACTAATTAAATTAGTTCGTTCAGAGAACTGCTTAAACCTGAATTTTGGTACAGAAAACTATCTTCCAAACGAATTTGGGACCTTATTATATTCCTTAATCTTCAAAAATGGCAAATGAACCAAAAACTTACATATATCGTTTTCACTTACGATTTTTGCTTGTTATTTTTTCAGTGAGTTGAATAATTCATCTTGCCCAAGAAATTGAATTAATTTGTGAAAGTTTTCGCTCGATGATTTATTACGATTTCCGACGTGGATTATCAAGACAAAAAGCTAGAATGGAAGCTAGGATCAGCTACTAATTTAGACACTAAGAATAAGTGATTTATTTACTTTATCAAAAGTCTTCGAAAAATCGGCACAGACGTCATCAACTTGAGGTTGATTAATAAAAACAGAAAGACCAAATACAGAAAAATCGCGTGAATGCTTACGGTTGACCTCCTGGGCATAAAGCCATGGTGATAAGTAGAAATTAAACTCGTTACTGCAGCAATTTTTTTCCTTTAACTACAAGTTTATACAACTTTGAAATTGTTTAGAAATTGATCGGTAGCTGACGATATTGTTTTATGCCCACTTTTATATGTAAGAGTGTCACATGTCACTTTTCAGACCCGAATGAGCTTACCCAAAATAATAGACTTTTTGAATGCCAGTAAAATTAGGTAAGCAATAGCTGAGGTATTCTTGTATAAGAAAGAGCAAAATCCATCTATATATGTTTGTGATGACGATTCGATTTCTAATGGTATCATAAATGGTTATGATTGATTGATCATCAAAGAGATTAGCGGCTTCTAAAGTGGGATATGCATAGGTTTCATTATAAAAACATGCGAGGGGATGATTGAACATCATTTTATTGATTACCCCTAACGCAAAAAAAATTAAGGTTGAATTCAATATCATATTCAATACATATTTCATGTCATATGCAAGCTGCGACCACCAGCTAGGTAATCAATATATTTCCCCTATACTTCGATTTACAACTTTGCACACTTTCCATGTTTTGAAACGAGTTGTCTACATATGCGCCTTTTAGGAAGGTTGTTTAGGATGTTGGTTACGGCTTAAATCAATTCTCGCTGCCTTCCCATCATTGCCAAATGCAGTTTCGGTAATATAAAATAGTCACACTGTGCCAAATCAGATGCATACGGCGAATGATGCAATGAATTACAAGGTACTTGCATTTTTATCAGAAATTCAGTCATAACTCTTGATCCAATATGTCGCTTGTGTTCCAAAAATATTGAATTGATTTACGATCACCCAAAGACTCGTCCGAAATGCAATAAATACTGCTCTGAGGATTCCCCCAATTCCATTTTTTGCAGCCAATTTTTTATTATTTTTAATGAAATCACACAAAATTCATCGTTTCTGCGGATAATCCATTATGTGAGCAACCTGTAGTGCAATTCACTAACATATTTTAACACAATTATTACTTTGCTTTCTTTCCTTAACCACAATTTTAACGATTTTGCTACCAGTAACCCATTTCATAACGATAATCGATAAAGCAAAATCGGCTATTTGGTTAAGCTGTCGATTACCGCAAACTAAAGGACAACAATTTTGGTGTGATTAAATAAAGCGAGAAAAAAAGAATTAGTAGTTTAAATTAAATTGTGGAAGTACATTGTTAAAAACTTATTTAAAAAAACGATAATATGTCCTTTGAGTATTTGACTTATGACTTGTCGCTTGGAAAGGAGGTAGTGAACATTCAAGCAGGGGATCGACATTTGCTGTGCGATGAGGACACTTCTTTCCACTTGGCTGCAGGGGGTTCCAAAAATTACTCCGGTTAACTCCAGACTTGACTGAGGACCTTATTTCTCAACTTGACCGTCATCTTAAGGGTTCCAGAATAACAGCGATTTCGACTGCAACACAGGTAAATTTTGTAGTCTTCAAGTTAATTCATTTCCAAATTCTGCCTTTTATTTATTAGGTTCTAGCTGCACTGCGATTCTTTGGATATTATCAACGACCCGTAGGAGAGCAATGGGTAAAATCCGTGTGCCACCTTCTATCAGTTTGAATAAAAAGAAGAAGGAAGCTGTTTAGTGCTAGTTAACATAAGTTTTGCTAGTGCAATCACCAAATACTGTAGACAAAAATAACAATTGCCGAATCGTTAAAAGTTAGTGAATCGCGCTACTGGTCTTTCATTGTTAATAACCGATTGAAATCGCTTATGTCACTCATAAAAGTTCGGCAAACAATCATCGTTTTATATTAAACACTGCTTCTTCCTCGTTCGTAATCGCCAGATGCTTCTATCCGGACTCATATCAGTGTTTAAATTCTTATGTTTCATGTCGCTTTCGAATTTGATTTGCCCATGTAGTTCTTCGTTATATCAGTTTTGGGCTTCTTCTGGGCAGGACCATACCTATATACAAATGCGGATGAACGATATGAAGTGTTACCTATTCAAAATACCATAACTTTTTTGTGTGAAATTAGTTTTTATTGAATTCAAAGACAAAATTGTTGAAAAATGATTACAATTTTAACATATATCCACTTTAGCTCGATATGACCACCTTTTGCCTTGGCTACAGCCTTCAAACGGTCAAAAAATGAGTTGCGTGCTGCACGAATGTGATCTTGAGGTATTTTGGCCCATTCTCGTATAATCGCTTTTTTCAGCGCATCCATACTGGCATATTTTTTAGCCCTCACCTTGCTCTCCAAAATGGACCAGATGCAAAAGTCCATCGGATTTGCGTCTGGCGAATTCGAAAGCCATTGTGTGGACGAAATGAAGTGTGGAACAGGATTTTTTAACCATTTTTGGTTCACACGAGCTTTATGAGACGGTGCCGAGTCCTGTTGGAACGTTGGTCTACGACCGAAATGTTTGCGTGTCCACGGCTCTAAAACATTTTCCCCATAATAAGTCGTATTCACTTTAACACCAGGCTCGATAAAAACGATTGGAGAGCGTCCATCAGCGGTCACTCCTGCCCAAACCATTACTTGCGATGGGAAATTGCTTCGAGTGGTCATACGTAGGCTCAAATTCTCGTATGAGCGTTCGGTCAAGTAAAGATGATCGGTTTGAGTGTTTATGAGCTGCTCAATTGGGAAATTTTTTCATCAGAAAACACAATGTTAGGAAATTCGCCACGTTCGTTCAAGCGCAACAACTCCTTTGCTCTTTCGCAGCGAACTTTTTTTTGCTGGGGTGAAAGATCGTGTGCTTGTGGAACTTGTAAGCTTTGACCTTGAGCTCATTTTTCAATATGCTGTCTTGCGATATTTTCAGTTCTTTGGCCATTGTTCTTCCACTTCGACGAGGATTTCGTTCAAGTCGAGCCTTCACTTTCCGAACCGTTTCTGGCGTTCTTGCGGTTTTTTTTGGTCCACCTCCATAGCGTTTTGCAATGCTACCAGTATCCTTGTAACGTTTTATAGTGCGATACACAAACATTTTATTCACTATGAGGTGACTGAGCTCATGAGCAATGGCTGGTTGTGATTTTCCAGCCAAATATAACGCAATCACACTATTACGTTTGAAAAAAAAAATTCAACAAAACTGAGACGCAAATGCTTTTGATGGCTTATAAAAAATATATTGAACTGTCATTAGAACAATTTTGATGTTGATGTCATGAGCTGTTTTACATATACAAGCAGTGTGAAGTTGGTAAAACTTCATATCGTTCACTCTGTATACAATATAATGGCGCGTACACCCTTTCTGGGTGTTTGGCCGAGCTCCTCCTCCTATTTATGGTGTGCGTGTTGATGTTGTTCCACAAATGGAGGGACCTACAGTTTCAAGCCGACTCCGAACGGTAAATAAATATTTTTATGAGGAGCTTTTTCATGGCCGAAATACACTCGGGGGTTTGCCATAGCCTGCCGAGGAGCGACCGCTATTGGAGAAAAGGTCACCGGTCACCTTACAAAAAGTTGAGTTTTTTTTTGGAATAGAGGGTGCTTTTTATTGTATGTGCGTATGCACCATTCAAATGTCTTTATTAGGACACGAGTCGGATCAGTGGGAGTTGTTGTATTTGAATGCACGTCGCCAAACATCAAAGAGTAAATAGAGGCCTCAACAAAGCACGAATTAAAAAAGTTGATATAAATTGAATTGCTTGTTTGCCTGTATTGTGTTTGTTTAATTCAAATAATTCCTCTAAATATTGATCACCACTTACTATTTTTCTCTCTATTCTGACAGGTATACAAGTATTGTGTATACAAAGCCTCCTAACTTAATTTTCGTACCATATTCCGCAAACTCATTAACAAATAAATTCACTCCATTCACTACCCACAATCGATCAGTCTTTCCGTCATTAATTTGCTACCGAGTCTTATGATTCTGTATGCAAGTACTCGTAATTTGTGTAGCTTTGTTTCCTGCGTGTTGGGGGTGCACGAAGAGTAAGCGCTCACATTTGATTACATCTGCTGGCTACTGTATTTGTGTCTGCAATGGCAATTGCCCTTGCCGAAGATTGATAATGGCACGTGAATTGTTTTATTGGCTCGAGCTTTAGGGCACTAATTACCTTACCCTAGGTGATTGATCAATTCATGTGACTAAAAATATTTCATAACTGTTGGCATAATGGCTTAATTTTTTCACAACAAAAAGCGACCCAGCTCATTCGTCAATCATTTCGAATGCTATACCTCTGTGCACTATGTGTTGCCCTATTTCACCAGAACATATTTTGACTTCAAATAAATTTTTTGTGGTTGTAAAAACGTTTAAGTAGAGCTAGTCTAATGTATAAATAACTGTAATTAATAAAAGCCCAAAACTTCATAATTTATTCAAGGTGCTTATGTATGTTCTTCGTGAATATCTCTCACAAGCTAATTTTTTGTTTTGACTACTAATTTACAGGACTTATTCATGGAAGATAAGCAGTTTGAATTTTTTTTCGATTAAAAAAATAAATAAAATGCCCCTGTTGTTGTTGTTGTTGTTGTTGTTGTTATAATAACATAAATATTCCCCATACAAGTTTTGAAATGTTGATGGAGAGAAAGTCCTTGGCCGGATATAAATTCGAGTTGCTCCATTAATATAGAACCGACCGTCATGGGAACGGTACAGCAGCTCCAATACGAGCTGTCTTATGAGTTCCTCCCTGCGAATGACCCATATAGTTAATCCTTTGGAAATTAAATTTAATGTTGATATCGTCTTAAAGAAAGTCCAGTTTTAGTGATGAACAAACTGATGTTTTCTGGGCTTCGGCTTGCCTTTCGCTTCCATACTTTTTATGTTGCGATCTTCAGTAAAGTACAAGCATCAAATGATTTATAATTTTCGCTTCAGTGGGTCGATTAAACTGACCATAAAATGGAAGAAGCGCGCGATAAACTTTCTTAACAGAACAGACATTTTTATAATAAAATTCAATGATTTACAAGCGTTGTTCATTTGTAAGACAATTCATGGTTAAATTATAGACCAAACTGAAGATGTTTGACAGTGAAACAAAACACGAAACGTGCATCAGCTGTTTAAACCAACTGTTTAAAAAGATATTAGCTAAAAAATCACCCGATAGAAGACGACTCGAGAATTGAAGGTCAACAACAGGAAGAAATCAGCCAAGGATTGGGTCCAATGGAGACAGATCTATAACGCCAAATGATGATGATGATATACAGTTGTGAACTAAGGCTTGCTTAGCAATAATGTGAAGCTAAAGATACTCAGCTAATATTATATAAAATATTACCAAAAAATCTCTTTATTTCTTGCTCCATTTGAAGCTGTTGGTCTTCCATTGTTTGTGTTACACATGCGAAGGCCCATTTGGACGAGAATCCAAAATTTCGTTCCTTGTGATACTATTGTGAAAGTAATAGAGAAATGCAGGAAAGGCAAAATACAGAAGAGGAAGTTATGTTTGAGGATTATGGAGAAGACCGAACGATGATTACTGTCGGTTGTGATATAATGTATTAATAATTAAATATTTTATTAGTGACATGCAAAAAAAGTTATTAAACTTATTTATTAAAACTATTAATTTCACGAAAAAGGCAAACGAAAGTATGAAAAACTCGCATTCAGCCAAAGCTTTAAGCAAAAAGAGGATATTTTTGATACAGAATTAGGATGTATTTAATAAATTTCTTTTCAAATATTCTTATTCTTGATTGGCGCGATAACCGCTTAAGAGTCACATCAGATCGAAGAATTTATAACCTGAGGAAAAAATATAACCCTCAGGTAGGAGGGATCTAAATTTATTCGTATGTCCAGCGGGTAATGTAAGGAAGTTAGTGACGAACCAATGGAAAAAGGGTATGATGGCATTAATTACGAATGTTATAACGATTCGGAATAAGTTTTCGCATTCTTAAATACCTATGACTGTACTACTGTACTGCACAGGGTCCGGCAGTAGAAGTGTAACCAATTAAAAGGGATATAAATTTAGTTTGGAAAATTAATTTTATTCAATTCAAAGTAAAAAATGTGTGAAAATAATACAAAATTAAGAATCAGTGTACTTTTGGTCGACATGATTACCTTTTGCCTTGACTACGGCCTTGAGACGGCCCAGAAACGAATCGCAAGCTGTCTGAATGTGACTTGCAGGTATTTAATGGATTTTTTCAGCTCCTCGAGACTGGTGAATCTTGCGAATTGTCATTCTAAGCGACAGTCGGTCTGGTACAGCCACAAGAAAGATCAAATCCAGCTCGATCCTAGGTTTTACAAGAAAAGTGGAAGATTTTTACTTGTTCTACATATTTTGTTTTATTCTAGTCAGAAAGGTGAAGAAACGACGAGCTTTGTTCTCGATACACTGTTTTGCGTGATTAAGAGCTTTTCGAAAGAGTGTTTCAGCTCATTGACCGGAATGCCCTTCAGAATGTCGGTACAAGCCTTTTGGATGGCTTCTACGTACGCAAAAAGTTTTCCTTTCATGACCAAATGAAGTTTTCCGAATAAATAGAAATCACAGGAAGCCATATCAGGTGAATACGGTGAGAAATTGATGGTTAAAATGCGATTTCTAGTCAAAAAATCAGTCATAAGGATGGATCGATGAGATGGTGCATTATCATGCAATAAACGCCAGCTTCCTCCTCGCGGTATTCAGGGCGAATTCGACGAATGCGATGTAATAAACGCTTCAAAATGCCAAGACAGAAAATTGCATTAACGATTTGGGCCGTTGGCACGAACTCCTTGTGGACAATTCCCGTGGAATCATACAAACAAATGACCATCGACTTGATTTTTGACTCCTCCAAACGCGATTTTTTGGGTGGCACTTTCATTCGGCACTTTGACCCTTAGTTTCAGGTTCATGTTGGAAACACCACGTTTCTTCACCAGTTGCAATGTTGTAAAGGAAGTTCTCGTCTTTTCTCTCCTCTTTAATGAGGTCTTTCAAATGTTGAATTCTGAGCAATTTTTGGTCCTCAGTTGACTTGTGCGGAATGAAACGTGGACAGACCTTTCGTAAGCCCAAATTATCAGTTAAAATGCGATAAATCGATGTTTTGGAGATATTCAACTCCGATTCCGTGAGTTTCAACGATGAGTTCGTTTTAGTTTTGATAAATTTACGGTGATTACTGATTTTGGGCGGTCCGTATGTTCATTGTCATTTATGTCCTCACAACTATCTCTGTTTCGGTAAACGTTTTACCGATTTTAAATCAAACTTTGATATTAGCTCTTGGTTCGAAACTCATTTTTGTACCGATGACTCTAACATACTGAAACTTTAGACGCAATAACTTGGCTTGCACTGAACCGAATGTCACTAAGCTTTCACTGGAAGTCAGCTAAGGATGTAACTTCCTACGCACTAACTGATTAAAAACATTTTATGTCGGCAGTCTTGTTTATTTTGGACTCCTCCTTGTATAATGGATTTCCTTTAACACGGAAAGTGGAATATTCGAGAAATTGTTTGCGATAATGTTTTCACCCGTTTGACAGTTTAATGTACCATCTAGGAATTATTCAATACTGACATCTAGGCGTCACTATGAAATGATGCGTTAACTTTCTTAAATGTTTACAATTTGAACTATAAATTCGATTAGTACACAAAGTTAAAAAAATAATAAATAATTGGCGCGTATCCCTTTTTTGGGTGTTTGGCCGAGCTGCTTGGTGTGCGTGGAGGAACTTACAGTTTTAAGCCGGCTCTGAACGGCAAATGGTTTTTATGAGGAACTTTTTCAAGGCAGAAATTCAGTACAGCAGTACACAAAGTTAGCGCCTTTTAAAATGTCGGCCAGTCAGCCGCTACCTATGCATTACTTTAAAAAACTGTATTTAAAAATAGTAACGAACCTTTTTTTTTTACAACAAAAGAAACCACAAATACACAGTTGTATAAACAAGCAATTGTTTGTGAAAATCGAACAAATATCAGCACAAAAGACTTGTGTGAAGTGCTCCCCTTACTTAAAGAAGTCGTGAATCTAGATAATCGTAAAATGTAAGTCTGAAAGGTCGCAGAATTACGTTGAGGAAAGAAATAATGGTTGCTGAGTAAAAAACACAACAAAGGTTATGTCGTAATTGAAGGTATAAAATGTTGATGACTTGAAATGTTAAAGGTTGCAGACAAGATTGTGAAGATTGCATTCGCAGATACTTAAGTGAATTTATAAGAAAATATTTACGGCCTCGAAAATTACTTAAGACTGTCTGTCTGCTGATGAAAAGGTGTCATTTTACAACTGCGCAGCCGCAAATTCTCAGTAACTTATTTTGCTCTAACCATAGGAATGCGTAGTAAAGTAGCAGATAAACTGATATTGTAGGGGAATGTTAATTTAAGCCAAACAATGCAAAAAATGCCGACAGGCGCATTCAGGCGACTAGCAAGCAGAGAGGCAAGACGAACATAATGGCTGAGAGATCGGCAGGATAACAAAGAATGGCATGCTTGGCAGTTCGACAGCTTCGCACGCAGCAGGGTCCTGATGGTTCTCAGCGCAGACAACAGACAACAGACAGACCTACAAAACTCATCACGTCAATCAGTTATTAGAGAAGTTGAATGTAATGAGAATATCCTGCACATCTTAACCGACCTATGCAGTCTATTTTCATTGTATTTCATTTGCTCCGCTGCGGCTTATCTAAATTCGTTTGTTTTCATCAAATTACAAAATTGCATGCGATAAGCATCAGCTAGCAGAAAATATAAATGGAATGGTAGCAACAATTTAAAAGTATTCTACTATAATCCTCTCAACTCGGCTGTCCTCAATGACATGCATTCCACTTCAATGCGCTTCACTTTACTTACTACTTTGCAAAGTAGAGCTGAGCTGATCTCATTTCGTTTTGGCATTAGCCGGGTTTTTGTCTGTCATGCTCATATATGTGTGTGTGTATGTGTGCCTTCACAGGGGTTGGTGTGATTTCAATCAAACTTGTCCATCAAATGGTAATTTTACACTTGAAAGAGGGATTCAGTTACTTTGGTTTTTTTTTTAATTTTTTTATGATTGGTGTGAATGCCTTTGTTTTTGTTAGCTGCCCCTTTTTTCTGTTGTTGGTTGGTATTAGGTTATTAAGTGGCGGCAAAGCGTTAATCCTAGCAATTGTTGCTACCGCACAACAGCTACTCGTATTTCGCAACAGAAAGGATCAGAGTGTGCGTACCTTTAGAAACATACAAACATGTATATGTACCTATGTATGTGTGTGCCTGTGTGCGTTGTACATCAACAATATGTTTGATTTCTGTCCAGCTGACTCAAAATGTTAGCGAATTTCTGACAGCCAGTCAGTCAAGCAACTCGTCAGTGGTACAGACGGACGGCCAGTTGCTGTTGCTGCTTGCTGCTTGTCAATCAGCCTTAGCTCTGCTTCCTGCCTAGTTGCCTGCCTTCGAAGCCTGCTTTTGTTCCCCTGATCTCCCTTCAAACAATGCTCAACGTCCTGTAGAGCTTGCCTGTCAGTAGGTTTGTTATTTTTGCTATGTTTTGTCAGTTGGCGTTGCTTATTTAAGGCATTAGCAATTATTCCAATTTTATTTTCAATTTACAATTCGTTGTTTGCCCCGCACTACACACATACATACTCCTTAATATGTGTGTGTGTATATGCACAATTGGTAGAAACACACATCCGTTCTCAGCATATCAATGTTGATTTGCAGGCGGGGTGGTTCTGGAAATAATTGGCACTGCCAATGCCATTCAGCATCGCAACGAGCATTTAATATCGTATTCGGTAGGCGCTATTGAAATGCTTGTTGACAGCGTTAAGCCGTTGCTTGTCAGCCGAGATTCACAATTTTTGATGAGTAGAAACTCTTGAGTTTTTTATGAAATGTAAACTAGATTTTTAGCCACTTGAAACTGTGATGCTTTTGTATCTTTCGGGAGCTTGTTTTTTGAATTCCTTATTGCTGCACTGAAAACAACTCAACTGTAAGATTTAAAAAAGTAAGCTCTCGCACAATGCGGCAAAAGCAGAGCTGTCTGTATTTCTTCGACCTCTCAAAAATAGCTTTGGCATGTCCAATCGCACATAGCCGCATTCAAGATCCTTGCAATTACTATCTACGTTCATACTTATCTCGAATAATGTTAGAGCACAACAAGGTGTGCTTCAGCAATTTCAATAAAAATGTTAAACTTTTTTAGGTTAAGCCTCTGCTTGAGTTTGAACGCTTTGATGTGGTTCTACAGCTCAAAGCCATCTCCTAACAGCGAGTAGTATTCATGGAAGATAGGAATACTCAAAGGTTTGCCTATAGACGACGCTTTTAATTTGTGGATGTATACAGGGGATGTCTGAAAAAGCAGATGGTAAGAAGGCGATATGCCTAAGTAACATTTCTGCAGAATCGTTATTCACACCACTGGGTGCAATCAAGAGTGAAATATCCACAAAATACCCACGAATCGCGGATTGTAGACGAAGAGCGTTACAGCTCACCTAGAACCACAAACAAACTTCAACATTCATAGATACGAAAAGCAGAAATACCTGTAGACTCACGGCAGTGATAACTGGCTTCTGGTCCATCGGAGAGCTGGCAGCCAAAATGGGTACCCCTACCAAAATAAATACTGTCATGTGGTAATCAACTAGAGGAAAAGGACACTACCTTCCACTTCGTCAGTGATTGTCCTACCCTAAGGAAGGCAAGGCTGTTAAACTTTGCTAAACCGCATTTTGAGAACCTCGAAGAGCTTACTGATATAGACGTAAATAGCCGTAAGTTTCACAGTCGCACAGATTTTTTTGTTTTTTAGTCGGGAAAGAATAACCCGTCTAACTTGTTGGTAGCGAGATTGTGGCAAGAACATGATGCGGAAGCGCTAATTGAATTCTTGAAAAATCACCACTTAAACTAACTAACGAACCATACAGGGATTCCGGTGTCAGAATTAGGAATTAAAAGCTAAATAAAAAAAGGTTTACCAATGACAGAAAAATTGTAGATATTTCTATAATAATTACAAAGAAGACAAGAGCGGACTTTATTTTTCGTTTCAATTATTTCCTCTAAATGCTGATCCTTGCTATACATCGAATAGGCTCTTGTAATCTGGATACTCTGTGCCACTTGCTGGAGAAGTGATGTCGCCATTAACTTCGCAAACGGTATTTTTATTATTATTTGTTCTGAGATTGTCGCTGGGTTTGTTTCATTGACTTTATTTATGAGTTACCCTCACAGAAAAAGTCCATAGTGATAAGATCGGGCTACCTGGGTGACCAGGGGATATGTTACCGTAACCGTAACGGCTTATCAGGTTGTTAGGGAAGAAATTGCGCAGTATCGCCATGGGCTCGCTGGCCCTCTTGCTGAAAGCGTGTGTGTGTACTGAAAAAAGGAATCTCTCTCTCTCTCTCTCTCTCTAATGACAGAAAGTGATTGGTCCTTCATACAAATATGGTCCAAATATCAAACTGTTAAAAACACTGCACACCAAACCATTCAACCAAGCTTTCGAAATTGGAAATGGCTTTTGATATTTTCATAGTGGGTCTTGTCTTTTAGGTGTTCAAGAATAGCAATTTTGCAGTGCACCAGAGCAGTCGCTCCCTTGCGTAAGGACTGAGGCAGATTATCATGCAATTTGTAGCAAGTTTTAAATTTAAATCTGTTCTCGATATCCGAATGGCCTTTGGGCGTGGGCTGTTAGTCAGCGAACTTGTTGCCGCTCGCACCCATGAACTAATCAAATCTTCACTTGTTGCATCACGTAAACGTCGAATATTGTAACGTGAACGACAAACAGTTCCACACGAACTATTAGCCTTGAAAAAGCTTCGATTATGAACTCACGTACACTGCGACGACGTGACTAAATTACCCGCACGGGCAACGAAGCAAACGCCGACACCTTCCCGCTTATACGCTCAGCGGTTAGAGAGAAACTTTAAATTCAAAGCCTAATACTCCTGGCCGCGGCCGCCGTAACCGAATGGGTTGGAGCGTATCATGGACTACCATTCGGAGTTCAGAGAGAACGTAGGTTCGAATCTCGGCGAAATACCAAAACGAAGGAAAAGTTTTGTCTAATAGCGGTCACCCCTCGGCAGACAATGGTAGACCTCCAAGTGTATTTCGGCCATGAAAAAACTCCTCATAAAAAATATCTGCTGTTCAAAGTCGGCTTGAAACTGTAGGTCTCTCCATTTTTGGAACAACATCAACACGCACGCCACAAATAGGAGGAGGAGCTCGGCCAAACACACTAAAAGGGCATACGCGCCAATTATATGTGTATATATAATACTTCTGCCGGATACCCTGTGTGAGACAAGTGCACTAGGCCACGTCATCAGAAATTTTATGCCCTTGATTAAATTTTTATCTTCTCTAGCAGATTCGACAATCCACATGAGACAATTCTTTTTGAACGCATTTTTTGACTAAGCTGGCATTAGTATAAGTTGAGGAGAAGCAGAAGAATCTTTAATGGTCATGGGAAGTTTTTTATGCATGATCTTATGCTGGTTGGTACTGTGGCAGTTCGTATTGTAACGCTACTCATGGAAAGTTTAGTGAACTCATAAACATGTTTAAAGGCATACTACAACAAACCCAATACAGTCTCATCAAATCTCAATCGGAAAAATTAACGGAAGATGAGCAGAAACGTCGCGTCACTCGAGTATATGACTAATTATATGGCCGAAACGAAAACACTGCAAGTTCTACAATGCCAACTTATAAGTGGGCTACAGAACTTGGGTCTGTGACCTTTTTGGGAGAAAGTATTTCAGGAATAGGAGACTTCGCTGAAAACCCCGAAGTCGGCATCGCTTCCAACAAGGCCGCTTGCAGTAATGTTCATCATCGCCAGTGATGAACAAGCGGAATTTTCCTAAAACTTGTTGTTTCGGGGAACCGGAAATAATTTCGCATTAATATTCACCTACTGGCGGGTGAGTATATAACAGGGGAGGCCATATGCATAAAAATTTCAAATTTTGAAAAATTATTCTGATTCAAGGAGCTTGGTCACCCCTGGTATATGAGATAGTGACGAAACACACTGTCACCTAGTGAAAAATAGGAATCCAGAGAAAGGAAACTTGAAGTATCTAGAAAAAAAAAGACGGCCCACGCAGACGAGCTCTCTTCAGTACTCAACATGGCAGTAGAAAACTAAGTAAACTTAATATTTCAAATTCAACTGGCTACGGCAACGGTGTTGCGCATTTTCTCGATTAACGAAATTTCGAGGCTTTGATTTGTGTGATATTTATTATAAAATCAACTATATTTGAAACAAAAATAATATTATTATAATAAAAATAGAGTAACAAAAAAAAATGTTCAAATTGTTTTAGTTCTATAGTTTTTCATATACTCATATTTCCGATCATTTCTTTCAGTGCATTCAATCACCATCATAAAGCAAGCGACACTCAAGTGTTTAGTGGTGACAGGATAGCGCTCACCAGGCAGCGATTTTATGTTGATTTTATGCATCAACGCATGGAAAAGTGTTGCCTAACTGTCAATACGAATAAATGGAGCGAGGATTACCCTTAAATACATAAGAAATAAGCAAGAAAGAGGAATGGAACAGGATATGAGGACTTGCATTTCAGGTTCAGTATAGGTGATGGTAAAAAACAAAAGCATTGTAAATTAAATCAGAGCATTTAAAAATTAAGCCTTAAAGCGCATGTAGAATGAAGGTACAATTCAAGCGGCGTTAAGGGGACGCAACTGTATAATATGTAATTTTTTTTTAATTTTACAAAGTGTCAAAGTGATATTTGACTTGCACCATTTTCATGCCAACAAAAACAACGTTCGCATTGACATCAGTTTGCATGCGCATGTCAGCACCTCTCATATCAGATTCTTCCGCCAGGCATAAAATCGTTTTGGCTTGCTTTCCCTTGTCCCACAACGCTTCAGCTTATTTGAAATGTGCAGCTAGTTGGGCTGGTACGGTTGGATTGATTTGAATTGGTTGGTTTATATTTCATTGACATGTGGTCAAGCACAATCAGAGTTTGCGTCAGCGGCTGAGTCGTGGGTCAATGAAGTGGCCGACAGCCAAATTATCGAAATTTCTGGCAAAGTTACCCAACCAATGTGGCTTATTCTCTCTGGCAAAAGTATCAATTTACCGGTTGGCTGTAGTTCGAATTTCACAAACTTCCAAAATTAACCCACATTAGGGCATACATATGTAAATAGTAGGCATGCACGTATTGGCCTTTAGGGTGGCTCATTTTTTCGAGATGAGCGTAACTTTATCGTGTTTTAGGTGGAAGAAAATCTGGTACCTTCTATGAAAGAGCAATTTCTAATGGCATATATAAGTAGAATATATACATTGGTGCTTGTTTTAATGTTGCCTTACACATGGATTGACCAAAACTTGTATGCCATCTCCGACCACAAGTGGTTTTTATGGGAAGCCTTTTCCTGGAAAAAATGAACATCCATGCTTACCACTGATAGTTGAATGGTTATTACACCGAAGTCTACATGGCTACGATAGATGTCGTTAATCAACGTCCAGCAAAATATCAGGAATAAATATTTTATTTCTCCTGAAATTTTTCAAAACTTTGTTCAGATCTTTTAAAAGTTGAGAAATTTCAGTGAAAGTTTTCGCACATATTAACATTAATTTAAGATGAATACTGAAAATGGATAAAATCAATGAAAAATCACGCCACTTCCATTTAATGGTGATTTTCAAGAATGCAAAAGATTCGCTACGGCAGTAAATAACGGATAAAAATTTCTCAAAACTGATGGAATGCATCAAAAACAAAGTGCGACTACTAAATAATATTGCAAATCAGTATATTCACTATCCACTTTTAACCATCCCCAAACATTTTTCCGAATTCAAACTGCAGTTGGTGCTAGCGAGTGGTTGAAGTTAGACAAAAAAGCGAGGCACTCCATCACTCATAAAATATCTACACTTCACTTCTGAACTTTTGTTATTTCAGCTTTTATTCCGAGTAAAAATTGCGATGTCTTAGCAACATTTTTTACAGACATTATCCTCGATATAGTTTAGATAGACTTATTATTATTGTTTTCCTAGGCGCTGATTATGAGGCTCATAGTGCCAATGATCTCCATTTTCTTTTATCTTCGGCTGTTTGATTAGTTTGCTTCCTGGTGGGATTGTTGTTTCTTCGCCTGCCAGGACTTGCAGCCGTAGAATAAAACAAATTTAACAGATAGACTTATTAAGCGGATGAAATAGGCTAACTTCTATGGAACGTCTACTTTCAAAAAGTAATTGGAAAATTTGAAAAATGTACTGAAGAAAAATTGAATAAAATTGTTGGAGGGTGCAAGCTTAAATATCGACATAAATCATATGTATACTTGTACATATGGTTTTTGGAAAACGAGTCTGGCTCTGCTCACCTCGAAAACCACTGCCTCGAACTGGATACATTTTGTGTGATATTAGAGTGACCCTCCCTCGAAGATAATCAAATTGTCGTTGTGAGGGGGTTCAGTAAGTGCAATGATCCCCATGCGGAGCCTCCCAAGCCCGTAAGGTCGAAGGTGAGCGCTGAAGCTGAGAATAATCCACAAAACACAAACCTACCGGAAGGCAGAACGTAGCGTCTGTCCACAGACTAGTAGCAGCTCGCTATATAAATGCGGTATCAGTGGCATGTCCATAGCCGAAGTGGTAGCTATATGCTATCATAGGTAGCAGCTTTACCATTGGGCTAGGAGATCTGGCCTAATACCCCATCTTTTCAAAATAAATTGATTACTAAAACCAGAAGCAAAGTCTGCACCTACGCTCCAACCGGAGTTAAAGGAAATTACATATACATACATATATATACAAGTAGTTGGAAGAAATTTTGAGTCTCTTGAGGTCTCAGCATAAAACAGGCTATTGTTGCTAAGAGTTATAAATATGGTCCGTCTATATATGTTTTACTCGTATCCATTTCACTTATGGCTTGATGGAACACTAGATAAATAAAATTTATTTCCACAGGATATTAAATATAGGGTTTTTTAATAAGAGGTGTTTTTTTGATATCCAAGGAAAAATGCTAGTTTTTAATATACATAAATGATTGGATGTTTATTTCATTATAAAGAGGAAGGTATGCCGTTAATAGTGGAAAATAACATCAGGCAAGGACCACCACGACCACGCTTACAGGACAATATCCTTTTCATGGAATTTTCCATAACCGAATTGCAAAGCGGCTGCCCTATGTCCTCGATAGCCTCAAGAGATCCATCTTTGAGGTCTTGAATCGGCCCTGGGCTGTTGGCGTAGACCTTCTCTTTCAAGTGGCATCAAAGAAATAAATCACATGGTGTTAAATCACAAGATCTCGGTGGCCGATTGTGATCACCTATTCGAGAGATAATACGGTCCGGAGAATTTTTCCGTAAAGGATCAGTGGTTTCGTTGCTTGTGGGGCACGTAGCGCCGTCTTGTTGAAAATAAACGTTGTTCAGAACAATGCCATCCAATTCCGACCATAAAAAATCGTTAATCACCTCTCGATAGCGCAATCTATTCACCTGTAACACCTGTTATTGGAAAACCCTTTGCTTCTTTACTTCTTAATTATAATTTTTCTATTTGAACTTAGAACGTTTACTTATTGGAATAATTTAAATTGATATAAGTGTTCGTCAACTTAGTTGCTCATTTTAAATTTTAATTACCACTCATGGCGCTCGTAGCCTAACACCTCTCATGAGGGCTCTTGGGGTTTAGTCATAAAAAATTGCAAGGGTTCACAACCCATATCTTAATAAAATCAACTACCGAAGTGGTGGAAGTTTTTGTACGACGGTGCGAACGTATTATATGTTATCTCGTGCCTGAGAGATGAGAATTGGCTACCAAAATCAAGCAATTTCTTTCTTTCGACTTTGATTTATTGAGTTTTTTTTTGGATTTTCACCAATGACTTAAGACAAATTTTTTAACTGTAAAGATGCAAGTTGTGTAATTGATGAAATTATTTGACACTCTTGGTGGGGTTGCCACTAAATCCAGCATTGCTCGCAAATGTCGGGTATATCTTTACGAGATGAAGGAATATTTCCGAAACCATTTGATATGGATGCCAGGGCATAGTGACGTACTAGGAAGACAGACAAAATAGCGAGAGTGGGCACTTTTACTCTTGGTATCGAGATTGATAGGTTTGGCAGCCGCATCGCACATAGAGACAACGATGCCACTCAGACCACGAAATGGGTCCGTTGTGAGCCGTAGGGGCTGGGCTACATTTCCCCTTCCATATTGAACCATCCTGAGCTTTTCACAAATGTTGTTGGCACCTAAAGTGTATAGATTATCTATATTCATTAAGAAGTAGGATCTTAAGTATCGGTTCCTGCTTCTGGCTAGAGCCGGGCATGTGCAAACAAGGTGTTGAATTGTTTCCAACTCCTGCTCATTCCTGCATCTACGACAGAAATCGTGCGTGTAAACGCCTAATCTCCATGCATGATTTCCTATGAGACAATGTCCTGTGAGGGCCCCTGCTAAGGTCTTAGTCTAGCAAGTAACACTATAAAAAGAATTTGCCTAAAATGGGGCGTCAAGCGTTCAAAGTCACTACTTAATCCGTCAAGAAAAAACGTTTCTATGTTGGTGCTGTGATCACCGACCACCGTCTCCTAGACCGGCTTTCTCAAAGATAGAATGTATGATATTTCATTTTGACTTTTGAAGAAGCTGATAAATTGAGGAGGCGATCTGAATGAATGTCTGCTAGACATCTTCTCTGCCACTGCCCCACGTAGTGTTCCAATAGTGTTAGATACTTTGGCTCATATTTAGTTCTTGAATGATACTGATGAGGAGTAGCAGGTAAAATGCTACTATGGTACTCGTGTACTTTCCAATTAGTTTTAGGCTAATAAATAATTTTAATTATTATAGATAGGTTTAGAGAAGTTTAAAGAGAACCCAATGTTTTGGGGTTATTGTTGAAGTATAAAGTAGTAGTAGTAGTAGTAGTAGTATAAGTAAAAGATGTATCGTCTGGCATCTACTGAGTATGCAACATCTGAACGACCTGGATTACGCCGACAACTTTGTCCTGATTTCGAAAAAAGCGTAAAATATACCATCAAAGTTTGATGATATTTCCAGTCATGTTGAATGTGTGGATCTGCGTATTAACGGGAACACTAGACAGTCGTACAGTAGAAGACGTCAATTGATTTACTTACTTCGCCAGCCAAATTACATCTGCCGGCGGGGCTAAAACAGACATAGAACGCCGAATCGTTAAAGCAAAAAGCGGTATCGTGAGTTTAAATAAAGTTTGGCATTCGAAGCAGCCACAATAAGAGGAGGAGCTCGGCCAAATACCCAAAAGGGTGTACGCGCCAATATATATATATTTGAAGCAGCTGTCAAGAAAAACTTTGCTTCTTCTCTTGAACACTAACGTTAAATCCATCTTGCTCTATTGTTGTGGCTAACTTGGCCAGTATCCGACGAAGTAACAAACAAAAATTCAAACGTGCGTAAATCGCTGCCTTCGCCGAACAGCGATCTTCGTCTTTTGGACGAAATTTTTGTTGATCGAGATTTTCAAGACTTTGGGCATCTTTTTCTACTAAACTTAAGCATGCAATCTCTTTTTATGTCTAATTGTCTTTCCGTATTTGATGGCACGAAAATTGGATTTCAAATGCGGATTTACTCAATAAGTGTAACCAATATCTGATAAATATTGAGATTCGGTAAAGAAAACGGCTCTGGATAGATTGGAAACCACTTGGAGCACGAAATAGAGCGCATCCAAGTGGCTTATGGCGATGTAGTAATATGGATGACCTTGATTGTATAGACGAAAACCTGACATGGGTACATGGGAAATCAATGGGAATAATTTGTTCGGGCATTATGCGCCCAGTGATCGATGCGATAGCAATTAATACTCAGTATCATTACCATCATTGTTAAACTATTTACTAAAATTCGCTCAGGGAAACGCAAAAATATAATTTCGCTTCTTAGAATAGTCAGTGAACTATTGAAGAAACTATAAATTCCCTTTTCCTTTGGATAATTCAATTTAAAAGTTCGTCACTTTTTACTTAATTATTTAATTTATTTTTCAAAAGAATTTTAAATACTTTTTCTCAAAAGTAATCTTTATAAATATTAAACCAAATAAATATCAAAAGTGTACCTAACACACTTTCTGAATTGCCCAGATATCCCTTACCTCTACAACTGAGTTAAGGCTTTTCTTTTACAAATATGAACTCCCCTAGGCACTGTTTTGTGTCATATGTTCTAGCACGGGCGATGTGTTACTGTCATTATTATGAACTTATCTGGCACCTAACCAGCAGCCATAGCAGAAGCTACTTATCATTTTACCATTTCCTACTTAACGTGGCTAATGGCATAACTGTCAGACTGTTTCAGCCACACAACATGCCCGTCAATGTGCATGCCTTACCTCTTTGCTTATTCACTCAGTAGTTTATTGAGTTGAGTTGCGTCGGCCAGTCGGTCAATCAGTATTGTTGTAATTGTTGTTGCCTCTTTGGTACATCTAGTACACTTCACTGCGTCTGCTCTCCAATCAACTGCCAATTGGCGCATAAAAGCCATTGATGAATGGTATCGATCTGTGCATATCCTTACCTTTGAGGCTTAATTTACTCAAACAGTCTGCAACTGCTGTTACTTTGCCCAAATGCGCTGATATGGTAGAAATTGTAGCGGTGTTTGGTATTGTTGGTAAGATGTCGGCGTTGATTCAAATGAGCTTGCGTTCTACATGAACAAGTAATATAACTGCTTTTGGTTGGTTTCTGGGAAGAAGCGAACGGGGGTTAATAGACTCGTATTCGATATGATTTGGAGAGATTAAACTTTTAGGGCCAACTTTTTGAATTATCATTATTTTTGTTGTCCTTTAAAACAAGGACTAATGTAGGTCGAATGTGCCGGAAGCAAGTGACTTACAAAAAAAATACTTAATGGGGAAACTAAAGCGGAAATATTTTTAATTGAAAATGCAGATAAACCGGCTATATCCGTTTTTAATGCCAGTTTAGGTTTCGCGATACCATAAGAGACATCTTCAGATGGCAAAGTCAGAGAGCCAAATTTATAGAAGAATCTGAGAATGTTTTCGACGAACGCGGCCAGTAGAAAAGTTTGAGCTAAAAACTGCAAGAAGGTAACAAACTTCTCCTCAAGAAAAAGTTCTCAAGGCATACTAAACCAAGATTTTTTAGGTTCAACAAAACTCCAAAAAGCTTTTTGATTAACTTTAATATTCAACTTCACCGCATATATTGTCCCCTTAGTATTAAAATAGCCTATAAATTTTTTGATGTTTTGAGAAAATGAATTTCAAACTTTTTGTCGAAAGTAGCTCTCACTCAAATCTCGTTAGGTCTGTAAATATTTATTATTTTTGACTGACGTCTTGACGCACTTTGTGGAACTAGAATTTGACCAAATTTTGACCACATATAAAATCGACGATGGAGAATCCAAAAATTCAATAAAAAAATAATAGCCTATGAGCACATAGGCTATTGTTATACTAAGGGGACGATATGAAGTTCCTGTAAAGAGATATATCTGATACTCTGCAAAGAAAAATTAGTTAAACTTAAAAAAAATAATGTATTTCTCAAAATGTTTACGCTTTTTAGCTTGCCATTGTACAGTGGCAACTTATAAGGCCGTTTGTTTAAAATTGGAATATAATTCTTACAAAATCACAGGCGCTATGAGTACGACATCTGGTGATGCCATTAATGCCTTCCCGAACTTGCAACCTCTAGATTTTAAAATCCGAAAGGAAGCAATGAAGATGACGTACAGGCTCAAGTCAAACGGAGTCTGGGAAAATTAAGAAAACACTGGCCACTGTCAGATTTGCCCCCAGTTATCGAAGCGGTGCCCACTGTTCTCGATGCCAGCGGACAATCGGGTGCCTTACATTTGCTTCGGTATGACGTTTTGATCCCATATACAGATGAATGATTAAGTTCAGAGAACGTATTCACGGGATTTCAGCACACTTTCTACACCAACGGATCCAAAACCAGTGATAGTAGCGGATTTGAATGGTATATAGGCGATGACATTAAATACTTCTACGCTATAGGACAGATGGATATGGTATTCTTAACGCTGCTCTTCGAAATTAGTTGGCGAATGTAAGACAAAACTACACTGTTGCAAGCACACAACAGAGTTTGTCTTTTTTTATAGTAGGAGGAAAACATAGAAAGCCCCTGGTCAGCATATGGCTACCATTGGAATCACGACGACCAAATATGCCTATCTTGTCGTGAAAATGAGGACACCGCAGAGCATTTTCTCTGTAGCTATTCGGCGTTTTCTAGAATCAGACTTCGGCTGTTGGGGTGCGATGTTCTGAGCATGGGTAAATTTCATGGTTGGTTGGTGTACATAGGTGTTGTCTGAGCTACACAGCCCAGACCCATTAGCTTAAAAGATCCCATTTTGATACACCACTTGTAGAACCACTGATTTTTTTATTAGTCGAACCATCTTGATTTGACTATAAAACTGCCTATGTCGTCAATTTTCTTTTCTGCAATTTCTTTCAAGTTGGCCATCGACAATTCCCCCAGCGTTCTATGTCGCAGAGCACTCAGACTTGGGCACGCATATAGATAGGAGAAAACTGTTTTTCTGGGTTCTTCTTGATTGCAGTTTCTACATTTATTCTTGAACGACCACCCCATCTTCCTGGCATGGTTTCCAAAAGGTCTGTGCCTGGTTATGTAATTTTGAAAATGTCTGCGCGTGGCTTTCTTAACAATTCGTCTGTTCTGGATTTGTTGAAATTGGGCCACGTGTTTAGCTATTTTGCAGATATCCGTGTAAGTCGGCCTGCTTCTGGAATAGAGAGAAGATCTGCCTTTTACGCACTCCTTGGGGACAGCCTATTTCTACTGCTTCTGATTCGTTATAGGATGCCCCCTGTCTTTCCAATTAATCAACTTTCTCATTTCCTTCTATGTTCCTATGTTCAGGTACCCAGATGACAGTGATGTCTGTCGTGCGTGCTAAAGCATTAAGTTCTTCTTTGCATTGTCGGATGATTTTTGAATTAGTTTAGGTGACTTTAAGGCTAAGATGGCGGCTTGACTATCTGAAAAATTACTTACTTCCTATAGTTGCTGCGGATGATTTTTAATCATTCTTCAAGCTTCTCATTTCCTGAGAACTTCTGCTTGAAAAATACTATTACAGTTCCCCAGGCGGAAGAACTTGGACATTTCGAGGTCTTTCGAATGCACACCTGCGGTGACGCCGCAATCTATCCTGAAGGCGGTATTCGTTGCTGTTAGGCGTAGTTATAAGTCTGTTGGTAACAAGTAGAGCATGACATTAAGTGCCTCTGCTGGGCACTATCTCATAGTTCCAGTTGTGCCTGCGCAGGCTGCTCGTCGTACGCTTGATAGCCGCCTAGCGATGTACTCTGTATAACATAATCGGTCTTACTAACGCGGCATACATCCAAAGTGCGAGTTTAGGCTTTAAACCCCAATTTCTGCTGATAACTCTTTTGCTAGTGTAATAAGTTACATAACCTTCGGCTCTAGCACTACTCCTAGATATGTCGCCCTCTGTTGAGCTCTTGTTCAGAGCTAGGACCCATAGAAGTGGAGATAGGACCCCACCCTGTGGTGTACCTCTGCTTACATATTAGGTAACCGATCTGTCTCCGTTTGATGCTGGAATTATTCTGTTCTAAAGCATACATCGGATCCAGTTACTCACACAGTTGTTGACTCCGATAGTTACTAACGAATCGATTATGGTTTCTACTGATATGTTCTTAAAGGCCCCTTCTATGTCTAGAAAAGCTGCCATGGTAAATTGTTCCTGATGTAATGACTTCTCAATATGCCCAATAACTTCATGGAGGGCTGTTTTCGTAGATTCCCCTTTTATGTAGGCGCGCTGCGCTTTCGACAGTATGTCCCCATTTGCTACAGACCCAATATGTGTATCTAATACTCTTTCTAGCGTTTTAAGGAGGAAGGTGATACGACTAATCGCTCGAAAATCCTTTGCTACTCCATGCTTTTTCTTACCCGCCTTAGGTATGAATACTACCTTAACCTTTCTCCAGCTCTCTGGGATATAAGTTAAGCGAAGACATGCTTAAGAACCAGATTTGCATGTGCTCCAAGAGTTTTTGAAGCATAATTGGTATAATGCCACCTGGACCTACTGATTTATAAGACTCAAAACTGTTAATTGAAAAGGCAATATTTTCTTTATTTACTATTAAGTCTATTTCGTGTTCTGGAGCATAAGCATCTGACCTGCGAAGTCAACATCCTCTTTATTGTCTTCCTCTGGGCTTGCTTCGCTTCTGAAGATTTTCATTTTGGCCATTCGAATGCTAAAGCGAATTTTGTTGTCCGCCTTGGACAATTCCTCCAGTGCTGTATGAAAGTTCAAATTTTTCCTTTTCCGGATCTCTTAAGATTCATCAATGAATCCAAAAGATTCGCGGAAGATTGACCTCCAACCAATTTCTCCGTCTTACCATCCATACTGTATCCATGCTGTCTCTCTATTCCTTCCACTAATCTATCTGGGTGTATAATCTAATCTAATCTTACAGAACTCTAACATAACTGTTTCAAAAGCATAATAGCATTCTGAATTATCAGAGGAGAAGAATAATTCCTCCCATTGCACCTTAAAAAGTTGGCTATTTAACATTAAAAAGTCATAAGCTTTGTAACTAAATGAAATTTCGTCATTAAAAGTAGAAAAAGAGAAGTTATAAAAATCGAAACTATCAGCTAAGGAAACAGTTAATGAGTCATCCGTCGTACAGCGCTGATTTGACATCTAATGATTTCTGATTTGTTTTTTTCCCGAACATCAAAAATAAAATGCGAGGCCAACGGTTTTAAGCACCTGAAGAAGCTGTTTAATGCCATTAAAATCCACTTGGGAAGTATCCACTTCTGAGTGGAAAAATGCCTTGAAAATTGGTTCCAAGGAAAATATTTTGAAAAACAATAAAACTTTTATATTTTTAACGCCGCAGCCGCCAAATATTTTAAATATTTTTTGTTTGTAACACAAAGCGATTGTTTATTAACAAATGTTAAATTAATAAATAATTATTAAATTGAGCCACTGTAAACTATCTTGGGATACGAATTCAAGTTCTATCTGATAGTCTCGAGATGGAAGAATATCCAATACTTTTTTAAAAGAAAAACATTTTCAATAAAAATGCTGAAGGAAAAATTACGATGACTCCAACGATACTTTTTGCCCAGGTCAGGTATATTTCTCTATTCATTTTATATCCGAGGTGGCCATTTTCAGGTAGCTTTCAGGAGTCCTTTGCTGTAGGTTTGATAATTTTTGCTTGACAAGCCTACTTTAACAAAATAATAATTAAATAGTTATCCACTGTCATAAATGATAAATCTTGACGTTTGGAAATATAAATTATGCTTGCGTAAATTAAATTTTACCCTTCAGTAGGCATAAGTAGAATTAAACCACAACCAATTTTGCGGCTAGAAAACGAGAAAAGAAAAAAAAGAGAACTAAAAAAATAAATATTTATCAAGGAGCAATTGTAATCTAATATGGGTTTCGAGTTAGTTCCTTTCCGTTTGTAGTTGCTGTTGTTGTGTTTGCCGGTGTTGACGTTGCTCGCTCATCAGACAGCTGCTGCTTTTTTGCGATTTTCATGCAGTTGCTTGCTCTTCTGGTGCTTTGGTTATCCTTTGCTTTTGACACCAGAGAACTCTTGAGTATTAATTGCTTATCATTTTAAGCTCAACCAGTTTCTGCTGCTGATTCAAGGAAATGCAAACTATAACTCCAATTGGCAGTAATATGCCCGCAAGGGGTATGCAAGTGTTTGTATTTGCGATTGGAATAGGCAGTGAAAAGCTGCAAGTTTTTAATGTTCAGCGCTGCGAAAAACGAGGAATTGGAAAAATTATTAAATTTTATCCATATAAATTCCTAAATTATTAAGTTTAAATATTTATATGACGAAATGAAAAATGGTATAAATAAAGATGGATTTTTGATATTAGCTTTAAGACTTTTACTGGGATTTTTTTTTGAACGCTGAACGATAAATCGAGCTCAAGACATACATAAGTATACAAAAGTACTCAAACTTAATTTAGGTCATTATACTTCTTCAAATACACATACACATACATAAAAACAAAATTTTTTATATTATTTTAATGTATAAATGAACTGTAAGCCAATTTTGAAAAAAAAATATATATTGACTTTTTCATTTTAAACAATTTTATTGAAAATCAGTGAAAATATGGCCCTTTGCAGGTATCTGTCCCCTTAAGAAACTTTTGGCGAAAACTTAGGTCAAGGAAGGAAAACCTTTATATGTATATATAGGGTGTTTTTTTAGAGGTTAGGTTTTCAAGATGAAATAAAACGTATATAATTTAATGTTATGGCCAAGAATTTAGCTTTATTATAAAGATAAGGGTTTGCCATTATGTTTTAAAAATGATACCCATTCAACCATTTGTGCGCAGGCGCTAAATTCAGTAAATAGCTAAAATTCCCAGACTTTTCGAACGCACCGAAGTCAATAAATAAGTGTGTTTTTTTTAGAGGTTAGGTTTTCAAGATGAAATAAAACGTATATAATTTAATGTTATGGCCAAGAATTTAGCTTTATTATAAAGATAAGGGTTTGCCATTATGTTTTAAAAATGATACCCAGTGAGCTTCATCGCTGAACAAAATTTTCTTCGATGCGTCGCGCGAACCGAACCATTGTTTTCGTAATAAATTTGCACGATTTGCAAACGCTGTTCAGGTGTAAGTCTATTCATTATGAAATGGCAAACCAAACAGAGCATAAATCAAGTGACAGCTGTCAAAAAGGCCATCTACGAAAAAAGTAGTGCCAACTTGAAAACCTAACCTCTAAAAAAAACACCCTATACGAGATGTGTTAAGAAAATAAGGTGATTTTCATTTTTTTTTTTTCAAAACATATTTATTTACTCATCAATTACTTTTTTATCTCCTTCAAAGTAGTCCCCCTCAGATATAATGCACTTGTGCCAGCGTTTTCTCCAGTCCTCGAAGCAGTTCTGATATGCACTTTTTGGTATGTCCTTGAGCCCTCTCAGCTATTCGGTTTTTATCTCCTCAATCGTCGCAGAACGCCGTCCTTTCGTGGGTCACTTCAAATTTGGAAACAGAAAAAAGTCACAGGGGGCCCAAATCTGGTGAATACGGTGGCTGAGGCATGATAACGGTGTTGTGTTTGGCCAAATAATCTCCCACAAGCAAAGACTGCTCACTCATGACGCAAAAGCCATGCATTGTTTTCCTCACTTCCGGGCGTTTTTTCGTTTTGCTTCACGCAAAGCGCGCATAACTTATTTACCGTACGACTTTCTGGTAAGAACGCCTGGTGCACTACGCAATGGTAATCGAAGAAAACTGTGAGCAAAACCTTGACATTTGATCGAACTAGGCGTGGTTTTTTTGTTCTTGGCTTTCCTGAACTCTTCCATTGGAACGATTGGGCTTTGGTTTAGATGTCATAACTATATACCCATGATTCGTCACCATATATGACCCTTTAAAGCAAATCAGGGTATCGTTGATGACATTCAACAATTCCTGCAATTGAAGAACGTTCAAGTTTCAGCAATTTCGGAACGAACTTCTCTGCCACACGTTTCATGCCCAAAAATTCCGAAAAGATTGCATCGCATCAGCCAACCGATATGTCGATATGCCGACATCCTCACAACTTCTCTAATTGGGATTCGACGATTCTCGATAACAATTTTCTTTACTTTCTCAACATCGCTCGATAACCAACTCTAAGGGTGTTCCATAGAAATAGGAAAGAGGCATAAACATAATTATTGTTTTTACAGACCACTTAGATCTAATATGAGCTTAAACTACTACTATATTTCTATAATTATTAAATAAATTAGAAAAAAGAGTTTAGACATTTATAAAATTCATTCTTTGCAACCGAAATGTCAAGCGGAATAGAACTCGAGATCTCATTGAATTCTCTTAAAACGCGGGCAATGGGAGCATTACGCACATAATTCGAGTTAAGAAATTTAAGATGAAATGGATAAGTATTTCGTAACGATCTAGTAGGAATATGAAAGTAAATGCAACGTAATAGGGATGAACAGTCCACTTCTCCTTTAATTACACTAAAAACAAAAGACAGAGTATAGACCATCTAATCTCAAGAGACTTTAAGTTAATTAAAATCAAACGGGAATGATAGGAAGGGATAGGATTTGAAAATTTTAACGACCTGAGAGCATATTTAAGGAACACCTTCTGTACACGTTCAATTCTATCAATAGCAAATTGGTGGCAAGGCCTCCGAATAAAAGTTGTATGTTCTCATCTAGAGCGAACAAAGGAAGTAAAAAGTAATTTGTCAGTGTACAGGTCCGAGAACATCGAGCTATTACGCCGTATAAAACCTAAGATTGAGCAAGAAGTGGACACAATAAAGTTAATGTGACTGTTGAAAGAAAAATGTGAGTCAAAGATCACCCCTACATCTCTGAATTCATGAACAGATTGAAGTAATGTACGATCAGTGCTGTAAGATGCCTGGAAAACCTTTTAAGTTTTAGCGAAGGTGATATGAAAACATTTCTTAAAATTTAGAGAGTTGCCAGAGTTACTGCACCAGCGAATGAGCGCATTAATTTCCGTTTGAAACATAGGAACATCCTCATTTTTTCTAATGGCCGAAAATATTTTCAAATCATCGGCATACAAAAGAAAATTGGCAAATGAAAAACAGGTACAAATATCATTAATAAATAGAACGAAGAGAAGAGGCCCTAAAATACTGCCTTGTGGCACCCCTGAAGATGCAATGAGGGGTTCCGAACATTCACCCTCAATCGTTACCACACATCGTCTGTCGGATAGATAAGATTTCAACCATTGAAAGAAAATAGAATGGAAACCAAGCGAGGCTAATTTACGTAGTAGAATTGTATGAGAAACTCTATTAAATGCTTTAGAAAAGTCCGTGTAAACACAATCGACTTGAAAACCTTCAGCAAAAGTTCCAGAGCAGTAATCACCAAAAGCAGCCAGGTTGGAAACTGTAGACCTACCCGAGATAAATCCATGCTGATTGGGCGAGATTAAGTTGCAAAGTACAGTTTTACTTTTACAATTCCTTCGAAAAGTTTAGAAATAATAGAAAACTTCGAGATCGGCCTATAGTTGCAGCCATCATTATTTTTGCCACTCTTGAAAGTAGGGGTTATAGTTGTGATTTTCCAATCGTTGATAAAAACTCCCAAAGATAGAGATTTATTAAAAACTAATTTGAGAGTGATGGCAATAGCCGCGCAGTTTTCAAGAAAAATTACGGGCTGTCCTTATCAGTCTACGAAGAAAGGGTGTCCATTTAATCTGATTGCTAATAAAACACCCTATACATAACAAGTATGTGACGCACACATTTTTGAGAGATATGCGTCTTGAAGTCGCCTTGCTGGAAGACGTTACATTTACGTGTCTTTTATTAGAGCTTTTAACAGTAAAAATACTCGTGAAAGTTTGAGCTCGGGAGTCAATCACGTTTAGGTCAGTTTCGGTGGAAACGGTTGGCCTGTGGGACACACTCAGGCTCATAGCCCATTGTGATGCCGCGTGGGGAGCTTGTTCCTATCTCTCCTAAAACCAGTGTGTGCTTTTCAAAAATATTAATTAAATATCTCTGATTTCTGTAGAACTGAGATCTTCCAACTCATCAAAAAATTGCTCACCCAGAATAGTAAACCTGCGTCCGGATAGAGCAGGACAGTGGCACAGTAGGTGCGAGATTGTCTCTTCCTCGTTTTCATCTAGACAACTTCTACAGAAGTCGTGTGTTTGCACACCCATCCTTTGGGCTTGCCTACCTATTAGGCAGTGCCCCGTTATGACTGAGATCAATGTGCTAAGACTATGTTTATTTTGGCTTAGCAGAGATTCTGTGCGTTTAGCATTTTAAGTCCGCAGTCACGTTTAGCAAACACTTTCTCCTCATTTGCACACTTCATAACTGCTCTAAGTATTCAGAAATCGATTTTCATATATGCAAATGAAAAAGTGTGCAAGTGTAATGCAAATGACAAAATCAATTTAAGGAATAATCAGAAAATGTCAAGCGTTCGTCAAAAGTAGGGAAACGCTGAATTCGTTTCGATACGCTAATCCAATGCACTCGGCCGTTCTCAATCATAATCGCCTTTCACACAGCAAATTATTAAACAACTTCATTACCGGCGAAGCGCACCCCTACTCCAAAAAAAAAAAAGAAAACAAGGAGAAAAGAGAAATAAACACCTGAATAATTTCGAGCGGAGCGCTTTAAATGTGGCTCGTTTTTTATTTCTTAATTTGAACCGACAAAGAAGTTTGTCAGTTTTTAATTTAATTTGACACAAAGTAGTGGCAAGCGAGCGAACATATTCGTGCAACACATACAAATAATAATAAGATAAATGAATACTTACCTGCCTTTCGAAAGAGAAAAGGTTAGTTGCTTGGATTGGTGAAAAAAATATGGCAAGAATTAAAATTAAGCGCAGCAAATGCGCTGAGTCGAGTAGCGCAACGAATTGAAGATGTTGAATTCCAGTCGATTTGGGGTGACTAAGCTGCTGGAAAGGTATGTACATATGTACATATAAATATGGTTATGGCTATGAGTTGCCGCACTCGCCCATTGCCTTTCAGCTCCATTCTCATCGGTCAAGATGATGTTGCGGTTGTCATCATCAGGCCGCGGCCAAATGCAGGCAATTCCCCTTTCCAAAGTCGATATGGATGGTTGGAAAAACAGCACAAACCTCGCAACATTCTACCGACCAATCACCAGCGGATGTCGTCTTATAATGAGAAATGAGTTATAATAATCGCACTTAAATTGGATTGTCATGCGGCTTGACAGTAATGGTTGAAAAATGAAAAACTCATTACGACTGACAATCGGACATTTGCTGGTTTGCTTATTGCTACGGCTGTAGGTCTAAAGCCCCTTCTCATTCAATACGTCAGAAGCACACATTTTGTTGTGTCAGTCAAGCCTGCATATTTATACATACATATACATATTCTCATTTTGTAGTTGATAATTTTTACGGGCCGTATAACTGACAGTCACTGTGTGAGTCATTGACATAATAAAAATGTGTTTTTTTTTGCTTTTTTAAGTATTTTCATAATCAATTTTAATTAAACAGTAATAATATGTCAGTAAGCTGTAGCGGAAGAGTGGCAGCAGCGTGTCGGAAGTTTGAATGCATTAAGTCAGTAACTTAGCCAGGTCACACAGTGAGCCAATTACTTATTCTATGTAGTCCGCCACGGCAGTCGGCCACTCAGCTGTTTTATTATGGTGAGTTAGCAACCGAAAATTGCTTCGCGTTTGTTTGACTGTCAGTTATTAATTTTACTTTTCTCAAAAAACAAAAAAAAGGAGTTCGTTAGTTACATACACACATATGCATATAGATATGTATATATGCATGCATGATACAAAATAAGTACGAGATGGGTGCGCAAAGTGGCTGCCGTAGCCTTATGCATGCACTCTGCGTGATTACCATTCGGCTAAGCCGGGGTTCGATACCCACTGGGCATCAAATAATAGAAGAATAAAAGCAGTTGCCCACAGGCAGTGTTCATCTGCCATGACACTAAAACTTTGCATGGAAATCATCTGCCGCTCGAAGGTGGGCTGTTGTTGGGTGCTTTATTTAGTGGGCATCATAAAGAAGCTCATTGTAAATTGGCTAAAGAGCCAGAAACCTAATAAAGTATTTAAGAGTCAAGCATATATAATATATATTAGAATTTATATCAGATCAAGGTGTAGCTTATATTAAAGTAGAGATTTAGAGGTATGTAAAGTGATATTTAAAAGGATTCAAATTTTGCCATGCGGCAGCTAGAAGGTGTATCCGCGCGTTTCCAACATCGCCAACAAAACTTCTTGCAGAAGCCGGCGATATATCCTTAGAGTCAAGCGCAACACAATAATGTTCTTACCCAAGCTTCTTCACTACAGAAATAAAATATTACTTGGACTGGTAAACTCATCGAAGCAACAATATAAAAATAGCCGCAAACCGTCCACCAAACAACGTATTATTGAACTAATGCACAAACTTAATGCCACATCAGACGCGATTTTGCCACCAATTCCGGTTTTCCCACCAGGCTTGAATCCAAAAAGTATTATTACTGCGAATTTGGTAACATTTTCCATAGAGTCCATCTCCTCTAACGAATAGGTCCAACATTTCAATGAAATCGTCGCCCCTTTAGCCTTCCTACTGCTCAGTGTTCACAGCGGAAGCAGTACTATTTGCAGCGATAGTAAATCTGTAATGGACTCTCCATTCTAACGAAGCTCCACTAATCACCAAAATCCGAAATAAAATCTCACTAAATTAAAATTCCATAAGGATCGTTTGGGTGCGGGGTCATGCCGGAATACAATATATGTATATCGCCAATATATGTTGCACCACGAAACCGCCTCCTCATTACTTTACTTTTATATGCATGTACAGTGGCTCAATAAAGATCTCGGACATACATAGCATGCAGCGTCAAATTTAAAATTTTTGTAAGAAATGCGAGTTAAATATTTTTAATTTTATATTTTTCTATTGGGTATTCAAATATAATTTTAATTTAATTTCGGCCGCCGTAGCCGAATGGGTAGGTGCGTGATAACCATTCGGAATTCACAGAGAGGTCGTTGGTTCGAATCTCGGTGAAAGCAAAATTAATAAAAACATTTTTCTAATAGCGGTCGCCCCTTGGCAGGCAATGGCAAACCTCCGAGTGTATTTCTGCCTTGAAAAAGCTCCTCATAAAAATATCTGCCGTTCGGAGTCGGCTTGAAACTGTAGGTCCCTCCATTTGTGGAACAACATCAACACGCACACCACAAATAGGAGGAGGAGCTCGGCCAAACACCTAACAGAAGTGTACGCGCCAATTATTTATTTTTTTTTTAATAATAATTTACAAATCCATTACCTCCGTATTATAAAAAATGTATCACGCAACATTCGCAAAATTGGTGTCAAAAAAGAAATCGGACATCTGGCATTATTGCCCATATTTGGCATTTTCAAACGGGGTCATCTTTGGGCCAGTTGGGAGAGCAAGGTCCGAGCTGAAAGATTCACCAGCCTTAAGGCACTGGAAAAATCCATTGTCCGCGTGAGCCAAAATATCTGCAAGTCACATTCGGGCAGCTTGCAATTCGTTTCAGGACCGTCTCAAGGCCACAGTCAAGGCAAAAATTGGTCATATCGGTCAAAGGTAAATTGATTTTTAATTTTGAAATATTTTCGGACTTTTTTACTTTGAATTGAATAAAAGTTATTTTCCAAACTAAATTTATGGCCCTTTTAATTGGTTACACTTCGAGTGCCGGACTCTGTAATACGATGAAATTACATTATCAAACAGTGATAAAAAAAGTGAAAGCATGTATTTCGAGTATGATTTATCGCGTGGAGAAGAGGGATGTTCCAAAAACTATACCGGTTAAACTGGCCTAATTGATCAGCTTGGGAGCCAACTTAGAAGCTCCAGAATAACAGCGATTTCAACTGAAAACAGGTAAGTATTGCAATCTTCAAGCTCATTCTATTGTTAATTCTGCTTTCACTGGGGAAATATCCATGTGTCAGTCGTCCATTAGCCATAGCTTACATCGTACAACAAAAGAAATCAACAGCTCCATGTTTTTTGCAAAAATTAGATTTCCTATGACCCAAGTGGAGCGACAAACTGCAAAAGAAATGTTCGCTTCAGCAACCTCACCGTTTGTGGGAGGTATCATCTGGGCAATCGATTGTACACATGTGACGATTATGGCCCCGAAGCGCCATGAGTAATAACTTGCTTACTTAGTTCACATAAAAAGGAAATTCAGGTACTAAGACAGAGATTATATGTATACATACTATATGGACATAAAAAAGGGTGATAAGGAATTGCGGACTTTATTTTTGAAGAGAAAGCTGAGTGGGATTAGAAGTCGAAAGCTCACCAACTTTGAACTCCGAGCACCCCCATGGAGATATTCAAGTTTTAAGCTGAATAATCAGAAACTAAGGCGGCCCGAAGGAAATTGGAGGGGAACTTTTGACTGTAAATTTCATCCCCCACTTTGTCCTTAAATATAAAGGGCACAGTTTTGCAATGCTATATTCGAAGTAAATTTGAAACCAAAAAAAAAAAACTTACAATAACACAAAATAAACAATATTTCCTTATTTAATACAGCTAAGAAGATTTAATTAAAAATAAGATTAATAAAACTATACATTTAAATTTTTTTTTAATCTGCATATTATAGATTGAATTTGGTAATTGATGAATACTTTCGTGGTAGCCTTCTCTAATGTCCTTCCGCTTCTGCTTGCTTATTTTATAGAAAGTGCTAAAGAAATAATCTTGACGGTATCTGCCTCTTTTTTACCTATTTTCAAAAAAAATTTCCGTGCATCGCTATCCTTGTCCATGCGCTTTCTTGAAGTAGATGATATGAACGCGAAATTTTTTGCAAATGGTGTAAGTGAAGTTGATGAGACTTACGAAATCACACCTTCATACCCCATTTCAACAACCAGTTAAACTTCCTAAAAGTTTACACCCTAGTAAGTTACATATAAAAACACACACTTCATTCGATTCACGCATTCCACATATCTTCTTCTTCATGGGCGCGTTTTTGGCGGAGTTGAACAAAGTACGCCAGTTGTTTCCTTTTCGGTCTACCCAGCGCTAGTTGAAAACAATAAGAGAAGCTAAGTCCTTCTCCACCTGATCTTTACAACGCAGAGGACGGCTTCCTCTGCTACCACCAGCTGATACCACAACAAATACTTTCAGAGCCGGAGCGTTTGTATCCATTTGAACGACATGACCCAGCCAACGTAGCCGCTGTATGTTTATTCGCTGCGCTATGTCTATGTCGTCGTAAAGCTCATACATCTCATCGTTCCATTGCCAACGTGCAAAGGTCCAAAAATCTTACGCAGAATCTTTCTCTCGAACACTCCAAGCGTCGCTTCATCGGATATTGTCATCGTCCAAGCTTCTGCGCCATACGTTAGGACGGGAATGATGAGAGCCTTGTGGAGTGTTAAGTTTGTTCCTCGAGAGAGGACTTTACTACTCAATTGCCTACTAACCCAAATTAGCATTTGTTGGCAAGAGAGATTCTACGTTGAATTTCAAGGCTGACATTGTTATCGGTGTTAATGCTGGTTCCTCGATAAACGAAGTCTCATACAGCTTCGAAATAATAACTGTCAATAGTCAAACTGTCAAAAACGCAGAGAGCTATATCAGGTCACTTCGATAGTTGCTGGATGGTATTCGTTTCGTTCTTGATCAAAACTTCACGTATGTGAATCCTGCTACCTTTTCTGGTGAATTGTTGCACGTCCAAATAATGGTGCTTATTAACTGTTTGACTTTCTAGGGAAAATTCTTGGTATACAATACCGTAGTGATCCATAAGAACTGTGAGCAGCACTTTCTTTTTGACTGAAAACGACGTTGATTTTTGGCCTTGGTTAATTCGGAGCTCTCTACTCACTCGCCTGATGTCTACTCACTGCCTGACGTCTCGTCTCCAGTAATGATGCGTTTGATGAATTTCAGGTCGGATTCAGCCTTGGAAGTCATATCTGTGACGATATCAACGCGGCCGTTTTTGCATGAATTTCAGGTCCTTTGCGACCAACTTTGCAGCAACATGACACAAACTTAAATCATTAACTACACTATCCGGAACATTGCTTATAGTTTAAGTCCTCTCCCAGCTCTTGAATGGCAAGAAAGGGTTGGAAAAAAGTTCACTTTATTGATATATTCATCAGTTTTTACGTCGACGGTCTGATACTACATTTGTCATTGTCATCCACGATGGACTCACGAACTCTTCTGAAGCGTTCATGTCACTCTAAACGGATGTTTTCTTTGGAATATTATTACCAGAACAGTTTCCAAATATTTCTTAGGTTTTCGCATCATTGAACCTATTTTTAACACAAAATTTAATACTAACTCGTTGTTAGAAATTGAAATCCATTTTTAAAACTCTCAAAATCGAAAGTTCAGATTTCTTGAAAAAACCGCAGTTCAGAGATAGATTTACTCATGACAGCGTAAGTTTTACAAATGTCAAGCAATGGCGGTGAAATTTTGAGAGGAATGTTAATCACAGATGTGGCAACGCACCAAAAAAAAAGCCTGAACTCAATTTAGTTGACTAGAGCATCACCTGGCAGAACCTGGCAAACTTTTTGATCAAGATGGTATATTTTGCGTTAATCTCGCTCTACATCCACTGTAAATCCATTTTCGAATTACTCCTTCAAGCATAAATCCGGTTTTTAGGTGTTTAATTTAAAACAAGCCTCAGTTTGTGATAACAACTAAGCAAAACTTAAGCGCAAACTCCACCCACAGGCAAGCTTTACCCAAAATATTGGTAATTCCAAAATGTTCGTAAGTTTTATTTAAAAAAACTTCCATCAGCCTGCAAATGGTAAATGATTTTCCAATTGGCCATATGAAAGCCACAAGCGAAATTACGACACGCTTTCACACGCTTCACAAAAGCGATCACAACAGGCAGATGAACACAAACAGTAGCTTGGCGTTGAAAAGAGGCGCCGAAAACAGCAACACAAGGAGCTATCAATCAAATGTCAGACGCAGACGTGTTGTGACGAAAAGTGCATAGCGGGCGTATAAAAGCTGGCATAAATATGTACGTAGCCATACGTGTGTGCATATGTATGCAAACATTTATATGTAATAGTATGTGCCGTTTTTTTTTAACTTCATACTTATATATCTGCTACGTCTGCAATCAGCGCCTTGATGTTTGGATCCCCTTTTTGACAGCTTGTTGCGCCAAAACGAACGAAGCGACCACTGGCGACGCCAAATGGGACGCGTCAATCGGAACGCTTTCGCAGACGCCGCCCAACACGTCGCCTTCACATTAAAAGCTACAAACAATTTTTTCACCATTTTGATGGATTTGCCTTAATGACTCCAAAAACTACAAACAGACAAAAGCATTTTTATGCCGAAAAATGTCAATAAATAATTATTGATTGCACTGATTGACCAGTCTGAAGATTGAGTGGATTGATTATTACTGCCGCTGCCCAAAATGCGCAAACATTGCCTAGCGCGAAGTGATTGCAACTCCTCAGCGGACAACGGGCATATGTGAATGTCTGCCTATTAAGAAAAATAGTGAGGAATCGCAAAAAGCGAAAGAAAGCGAGAAAAAATGTTGTTGAAAAACGACAGTAATTTTAAGAGTTGTACTCACTGCGGCCGCAATAGCCTGCACCTACTTTAAGCAAAACCGATTGATGAGCTAAATGGGTGCCACGCTATCGCCTCCTCGCTGACCACCGGAGTTGCTCCACTCCCCTCCGAACCAAGCATATTCGCTTTGCGTTTGCTGGTTTTTTGCTTTGCTTTGTTTTTTGCCTTGGAGTTGGTGGCGGCAATGGCGGCAGCGGTGGCGACTCCAACCGCTTCGCTGTCGAAACAATTTGAACAATGTGACGTCTTCGTTCAACTTGAGGCTATAAATAACGAAATGATTGACAGTGCTGACAGTTTTGATCGATGGTCATCAGTGTGACTTTTGCGCTCTTGAATTAAAACCTTTTGTTTTTATGTGTGCACACTGTATGAACGTATGTACATATAGGATTTTTGTTTTCATTTTCAGTAACCGCTTACTTCAGCTGTTCTATCTTTACCGCCAGTGCCACCGACAATCTTTGCGCGCAATGAGTGAAGGGTGAAATGAAGGATGGTGTGCTTGATTTGTTGTTCAGCCGCTCAGCTGGATGTTGCCAAAGTTGGTTGATCGTGCCAGTTTGTTTGTTGTTGTTTGTGATGACTAACGTCACCGTTAAACCGGCCACTCACATCCATTGGTGGTTAGCGCAACGGACCGGCCACAAACAAACAACCGACTCGCCATCAAGCAAATAAGCAGGCAACAATGAAAGCATAAACACTTAAATGGTTAAAACATACGCTTGTTAGCGTTCATGCGTCGTGCTTGCTATCGCTACCGCTATTGCCGCCACCGCTGCCATTTTGATTGACGCGTTAAATTGTATATACATTTTTGGTGAAAAGTCAACAAAATCGCAAATGATTAATTGTTTGCGCCGTTTTTGGTGATGAGACATTAGCGCACAAAGCACTTGCATAATTCGGTTATGGCAGTTTGTTATGGTCAAATTGCAATTTTAATGGAATTCAATCTAATACACACAACCTACTATACCTCTGACTAACGTTAGTGGGTTTTCTATTTAGTTTCTTATCATATCAATGAAATAATGTGAGACACTTGATGATTAATCCAGCGAAATACTTAGCTAACAACAACACCGCATAAACAAACTGGGGCCGACTAAAGGCTCCTTCAAAAGTGGCATCTAGAAGTCTTCTTCTTTCTTTATTTATTATTCGCAATCGAATATAAACGACGGTGTGTTGGGTGATGGATCGTCTTCAAGCCATTCCAATCTAGAAGGGATTTTTAATAAGAAATTCCTTTCGAAGCAGAGAATGGGAGGGTGATAGTCACAATCACTGAGTATATCCGCATAGGAGTCTAAGATGGTTGAATGTTCATGTGTGACAGTTTTCCATTGTGAGCTCGCTCTGAACCTTAAAGCGGAACAGGCCGCTGAGATTTGCAGAAGAGATCTTGGGGTGGCAGATCAAACTCAGTGAAACATGGCACAATATCAATGAGATCGGATAAAAATCCATCCACTTTTTACGAGTAAATGTTATGAGTAAATGTATGAGTCGGTAAACGTTTGCACGCGATGGGAATAGTCCAGATAGCTGGTGACTGGGTGTCACATCAATTGAAGGAGAGGGATATCGAGAGACGTTGCTTCATCTGATGTGATTAAAGATTTAGGGGTTTTCTTTGATAAAGACTAAATTTTATCACGCACTTAAACTGTGCTAGACGTCACTCATCGCACTTCACTGACCCATGTACCGTTAAGATGTTATATTCTACGTTTTTTCGGTTCAAATTAGATTATTCTGTTTTATTTGGATACCTTATCATGCAGTCCATATAAATCGAGTCGACAGAGTTCAACAAATTTTTGTGCATTCACTCTGTTTCTCAGACCCGAAACCATCATACGAACCTCGCTGTCGATTGATTAGTCTTTCCCCATTAAGTGATAGAGGTACGCTTCAGGAAGTATCATTTATCGTTAATCTCATCAACGGCGGCGATGTTAGGATTTTTCGGGTTGAGTTTAGGAAGTCATTATATAGTGCTAATGCGGCACTCGTTAGAACGTTGTCTGACTTTAATTATCTCTTAACGTATTTACATCTTATCAAAACAAAATTTACATCCTTTAGTGGGTGTTTGGCCGAACTCCTCCTCCTATTTGTGGTATGCGTCTTGATGTTGGGACCAACAGTTTTTTATGCCGACTCCAAACGGCAAATAGTTTTTTATGACAAGCTTTTTGCATGGCAGGAATACAAACGGAGGGATGCCGTTGTTAGCCGAGGGGTAATCGTTGTTAGAAAGAACTTTTCCTGTCATTTGGGGTTTCATGCAAGGAAATTCGAACCCGAGCACTTCCGAATAGTAATCACGTACCAAGCCATTCGGATAGGCTCACAATAAAAACATGTACCTTGTTTTTCCACACCAAGAACCTCATTTCCATTCGTAATAAAATAAATTTAAGCGCCTAAAATCCGTATAGTTGTCATTGGAACTATAAAACTAGAACTTTTCTTAGTAGGTATGTGTTGTCAAACCTAATTGGCTTATCTCTGAGCTCCGTCTGGTACTCCGCTTAACTTACAGCTATAGAAATTTGGCTAATTATCACTGGACTTAATCACCCACCCAGGTAGGGGACTGGCTTCTTTCCCATCAAACTCTCGTCATTTTTTTAAGTTAGAAGGTGTAAGTCAAAATGTCAGAAGCATCATCAAAGGTGCCGTCATATCAATTCTATGCGGGGCATGTTCCCACTATAACATTTCTCCTCCTCGGCTGATTTCCACCCTGAGACCGCGTTAACATATCTTCAAGGTGGAGCACTGTTTGCACAACAGGTGTTACGCTCCTGTGGGCGTATGGAGACTATACGCCATGGATAGTATTCACTCCTCTCACTGCATTTTCAGGCGACTATGGAGGAAATGAGACATGGGAGAATGGGCAATAGTCCGATACTCACAAACTATAGTCTTGTCTTCAGTTTGGTACTGTTGTGAGTGGTTGACTCAAGCGTCTGTATTTGTCGTCGGTTTGTCTAATCTCACTGTCCACCTGCTAGCAAAGGTACAACAACTTAATAATAAACGAATAGACTATATCATTTATAAGGTTTTTTCCCCCTCCCTTTTCCTTCTTCCTTTTTTCCTCAAAACTGTCGAATTATACTTAGCTGGATTAAGTACATTACGTAAGAAATTATCCAGCTGACCTTCCTACCTAATAATTTAAATATGTATTTTAATGGTATTAAATACTTAATCTATCTTTCTGCTTCTACTGCTGCTGCCGCTGTTGTTGCTGCAGTTGCAACTGCTGCTGCCGTTTCTGGGATTTCCTCTCCCAACCAATGCAGTTGAGCCTCGTCACGTCGTTCACGGCTACACGTGTTTGCGCCGTCCCATTTAGTGATGGTCGAGCACATATCCTGGACAAATCTTGTGTGGGATGGCGGGTGTTCGAATGCCTTCGCCAGCATTGCTCGTTCTTCACTAAAACGTTTGCAGTGAAAGGCCACATGTTCTGCGCTCTTGACTGTATTCGAGCAACGCGGGCAGAAAGGGCTGTCGGCCAGCTGGAAACAGTGTAGATATTCAATATCGTTGTCATCAGATATAATATATATGTACATATGTATGTATGTATATGCATAGATCAGAGCACATACGGCATTTTTGGTGCTTGCAAATGACGGTAACCTTTTTGCGCATTCTATGGGAATCCGTCCTGAATGCCGGTTTTAAGATGCCAATACCTGATATAAAGGCTTCCAATGGGCTAGGATGGTACGATAGTGCTCAGCTTCCAAACCCCAGGCACGTAACACCAAATAAGAGAAGAAGTTTTACTAATAGCGGTCGCCCCTGGGCAGACATGGTTAACCTGCGAGTGCATTTCTGCCATGTAAAAGCTCCTCATAAAATGCCATCTGCGGTGCGAAGGCGGTCGCGGAGTATTAATTAAATTTTATTTCTCTTCACTATTCTACAATCACCACTTTCGTTAAACGTTGGATATGTGCCAATTCATTGTACTGAGAATGAGTTTGGTATATATAAAAATGAGTAGATAATATCGCTAAGTTTTAGTAATTAGTGCAAAGTGGTGATGACCACATATATATATGAATGCTTTAAGTATTTTCCAATTACAACTAATTAAGCTAACTGCACCTAATCCTTGTAAAAACATTGTTGATATGAAACGATTTAACTTTTGTCCAAACGATTTCTCGCGGCATTTTCCTGTGTGATCTGCTAGGCTAATTCACTTCATTTTCGTATAACTTTTCGTATTTTTTCTATTTGTCAATGTTGTTGTTTTCGGTATAGTATTTTTCGATTTCATTGCTTTGCTCATTCTACCTTTTGCCTTTCGGCGTACAAGTATGTTGACATTTTGGCCGCTTGATTACTCATGTCAATCAACATTTCAACCAACAACGACATGTTGTCAATCTCCATGTCAAACAATGCAGCCTGCTGCTAGCCGGCAGGATTGGCAGCCCGAAGCAAAAACGGAGAGAGCTTCGGAGAGCCCGCCAGGCTAGTAGGCTAACAGGCCGTCAGGTTGATATACGACTTTTTGAGCTGGCAAAACAGGAAGGCAGACCGGCAGGCTAACGTTCAAAATGTCATGCAATCAATTACAGTTCGCATTTTATGCGTACACCAAGTAGCTAGCCAGCCAACCAGCCAGCCAGCCATCCAGCCATCCCACAATAAAGCAGCCATTCAACCAGCCAGTAAGCCAGCAATCCAATCAAACAACCAACTTCATAGGAATATATCCGTACATGCAATCGTTCATGAATTCACTTGAGTTCGGTTGTTTATTCAGCCATTTTGAACCTGAAAGGCAGTCGGACAGTATGCTGCTCAGCTCAGTCGCACTGTCAGCCCATTGAGTTGATAGTAGTTGGCTTTGCTTTGGCGTTGCCACAATAATGCGTTGGAAAGCATCGCGTATTGTATGTAAATTTTTGTTCAGTTTCTTGATGGATTTTGCATTGCATATTACTGCTGCTACCAATGTCGCCGCGTCCGATGAGCTTCAGTCCGAGAATGACATTGTCGCCGTTCTCGTCACACTGATGGAGCCCTGTCAAGGGCCATCAAAAGGTTGCAGACCGACAGACAGCCAGATAGAGAGCCACCGGGGGAAAACGCTTTGGTTGCTTCATCCATCAGCAATAACAACAACAGCAACAACAACAACAACATTGTCTCATTATGCAACAAACGTTCAGTTGCCGCCAGGCAAACGCTGCCGGCTGGCTGACTATGACTGGCGGCTTCCATTTGATTGGTGTTGTTGTTATTGTGTGTCCTTGCAAACAAAATACGTGCAATTTGCAACAAAGGCAGTTGTCGTTCGCGAATCGTTAATATTGTTACGTGAAGATTTCGGTCGTAGTTGTTGCTGATTGCAGCAAGTTTGTGAGTGCATGCAAGCATTTCTGAATGTCGAGGCTGTCATTTGCCTGAGCCTTGCGGAAAAGGATGTCACACATTCACACATGTGTATACCCTACAATCGCTACTCTTCTGACAGTTTGACGCTTGAATAATGATGATGATATGCGCTTGACAAGCGTCTGTCAATTCGTGCTGCCGTCGTCGTCGTCGTTGTCGTCGTTGTCGTCAGCTCCAATCGTTGCTGTCAGCACTGCCACAGTCTGCGCGAATTCACAAAAATTGCAGCTTGTTTAAATTCCTTTACGGATTATCTCACAATTTCACACACACTCGCATTGCAAACATATTACACATGCATTTGTTCATTTCGCCAAAAGGACTCCAATTGGCTTGTCAGCAATCGGCGTATAATAAATAATATTATAGTACATTCGAGCACTTTCAACAGCCGAGTATCGTACATATCATACATCAAGTGGTGGATACGCGCAATTTTGTGTGTGGTTTGCAAGTACTTAACTTTGACATTGAGTTGGACTTTTGATTGTCAAGTGACAGTTCCCGGGAATTCTTTTCGCAATCAGATTGCTTGTCAGTCAGAATTGATGGGAGATTTTTTTCAAACTTCAAGATCAAAGCCAACTTTTGAAGATTCGCAAATTTATGCAGGTGTAGTACATTCAGAAGCGAGCTTTCAAGATAGTCTATAAATAATGTATAAATATTTGGATTTATTTATGTTTTCTATTGTGCCTGAAAATGGCACAACAGCAGTTTAATTATGTAAAAAATTGTAAATGTTTTTTCGATAAAAATGTATTTCGTTTATTTTATTCAAATGAATTCTTTATATAAAAGAGAAAGTAGTTCCACAGTCATTTCGCAGAGGCTGTATTAACTGTCTGATTTTAAAGCAGGTTATGACATTTTATGTAAGGTTCTCGAAAAACCACTCCCAATCTACTTATATTGGTTTTCATTCGGAAACAATGGAAAGAACCAACAAGGGAAGCAAAGTGAGTGTTATGAGTACAATTTTAGGAGCTGCTCGTAATGCCCTCTGGGGCTTGCTTGATCTGGATCTAAAAGCTCAAGAGAAAGTGACGAGGTTGATATAGCGGCTGCTTTCCTATGCGCTGAAGAATGACGATTAGACTTTTGGAGATAGACACACCTAAAGAAAATTACCCAGATATGTTAGAGATACACGTTGCAACGAGATACACGCCTGAACTTATGTGAGTCCCACGAAACTATGGCATAAACGATAACGAACTAGTTAAGTCTCCATTGCTCTGATGCATGGTGATCGATCCTCTACTCACCACTTAAACGATTCGGGAGTCTACGCACAAGCATATGCGGACGACGTCGCCTGTTTGCTAACAAGCCGTTCGCTTATGAACACCTGTAGCTTAGGTTAGGTTAGCCTGGTTGGCAATAAGCCACGCATAGACCTTTTGGTCCCTAGCGACACCAGATGGAGACCGACCTCTATGAAATGAACACCTGTAGAAAAGTGCAGAAAACTCTGGATATGATTGACACTTGGTGCTGTGCGAATGGGCTATCGGCAAAATCCACCAAAACTGGTATTGTCCTCCTTACCAGAAGTAGGAAGCTTGATGGACTCACAATCCAGCTATCACAAGAAATCAAATATCTCAGAGTAATCCTCGATAGTAAACTGCTTTGGAAGTCACACATTGAAACAAAGACATCCAAAGCACTGACAGCCTTCAGGCAGTGCAAGAGAGTCTTTGGGAAAACGTGGAGTCTTTCTCCTACACGACTATGGTAAGACCTAGTATCGCGTATACATCAGAGGTCTGAGTGAGTAGACTCTCTCTTGTCTGAGCCAGGAGAAGTTTATCGAGACTACAACGCACTGTGGCCATCTGTTGCACCGGAGCTTTTCCGACTACACGCGTCTAGATGCTCTGATCAGACTACCACCACTTGATGTTTTTATCCAAGGAAAGACCCGGGAATTGGTATGGCCCCTGTCCGGCATTGGATAACAGAGTAGATGTGGGCTTCGATGCTCGCCATGCCCCTTGACTCAATGCCATCAAGAGTCGTAATTGAAAAGATATACAGTGTGGTGCTGCTTGAGGCTCAATTGTGGTCAAACTCTGAAAACGAGCCCGGCAAACACTGTTCTCACATTTTCACGGATGGCTTCAGGACCGAGGACGGTTCCGATTCTGGTGTCTTCATAGAATCCAGCGGGACAAAACTACACTTTTCTCTTGGAATGCATGCATCTGTGTTTCAAGCGGAGGTGTATGCTGTTCAAGAAGCTATGAACTTTGTTGTGAAAAGCAGATGGAGAGGCAGATCTGTATATGTCTGCAGCGACACGAAGCTTCGCTTATGGCTTTAGACAGGCCTCCAACAATGGTAGTTGAGTCCTGTAAATCCAGGCTGAACTATATCGGTAGACATAATAACGTGATGCTAAGATGGGTCTCGAGACACGAGACCTGGTAATGTGGGTAACGAGACCTCTGACTCCTTAGCTAGGATGGGCTCTGGGCCAACTTCTTTAGCCCGGAGCCCGTTCTGCAACTCCCTTCTGCAGCCACGATAAGCCAACGGGTTACCTGGCAGGCTGATAGAGGCTGCAGTTGGACGAAATTGATGTTACCTGTCATGTCCGACCGACTGGCATCTCAGACAGTACACTCTGCCCAGCATGTGGGGAGGAGGATGAGATGGCGGAGCACTGCGTCTGCCCGGCCTTCTCTTCAACCAAGCTTGAGGTCTTTGGTACTGATGTGTTAAAAAGCGGCCACCTTACCTCCTTGGCACCACAAGATCTACTCATATTTCTTCGGAGGTCGGGTAGATTTAAACAAAGTTAAGGGGGGCACCCGAGTGCAGTAAAATGGACTTAATGTTGTCTGAGTGCTGTACTTGCTAGTCATGCCAACCGTCTAATATGCAAAAAATTCTTAAGAAAAAAGTGAAAACTGTGGTACTAATTCCTCAACTCGCCGTACGTCGTGTGGTGCGAAAGAAATGTCTTAATTTTCAAAAAGAGTTAATATTGCATTTCTTCTACGAATTAACTTATGGGCTAGTCTACAATTTCACGTGATGCTATTCTTAACATATTTTATGGGGTTTCGCTGAGTTATTGAGTCACTATTATAAATGACAGACTTTTTAAATTCCATCTGACATTTTCAAGGAGTCTTTAGAAGCTCGATATATACAGCGATGCAGCAGAATTTGTTCGAAATCTTTGAATAAAAAAGTGTGGTACCATCATATGTATGCATGACAACAAGGACCTCTGTAGGATTGGATCATAACCATCTATCATTATATCAAGAGCTCTGTTTGATTTTGAAGGGTCCTCCTCAATGATCACTTGTTGAAAAGATTCTGCAGATCAGACCTCGTGTTTTCTGCGTTTTGCAATAGATTCTGGATCGCCGCCTGATACTTTAAATTCAGAGCGAATCTTATGAACGGATGAACAGGCGCACTTCAGAAAATTAAGGATTTCGAAATAGGTGTGATTTGCACATAGCGATGACAACTGCATGTATCTTCACGTGTTGAGTTAAGTTGTAGTCCTGCATGGTTTCTGGATGATATAGCTTGTTTAATACTTATTATGTTGAGCCAGAATATTCTGCATATTACCCTCAATCCTTTGTTGATGAAGCATTGAAGTTTCTGCGTGATCGTTTTCAGTGTTTCTGGAAATTTGCCAGTTGGCTCAAATTCTTCATAAGCCCCCGCCCCGAATGCCGTCCTTGTCTTACTCAATCTGGTGTTGACGTCTTCCTCTGCTCCGCTTACCGCTGCTCTCGTGCAGCCCAAGTAGCAGAAGCTATCAACGAACTGCACTTCTTTGCCATCTATCATGGCGTGGTTACGATAGACGGCGGGTTAATGCACGGGCATCAGCTGTCTGTAAGTTGGCTAACACAAGCGCGCGGAAGCATTTTGCCGAGAGTAAATGCGAAAAAAGAAAATCAGTAATGGATTTCAAACGTAATAGTGTGATTACGTTATATTTGGCTGGAAAATCACAACATGCGATTGTTCATGAGCTCGAGCACCTCAAAGTAAATAAAGTTTTTGTTTATCGCACCATTACTCGTTACAACCAGTGTCGGTAGCATCACACAACGTCATGGAGATGGTCATCAAAAGACTGCAACGTCACGTGAAGTGGTTCAAAAAGTTAAGAAGCGACTTGAGCAAAATCCCCGACTAAGTGCCAATCAAATGGCGAAAGAACTGAAAATATCTGACCGTAGCATCCGCCGCATACTAAAAAATGATCTCAAAGTCAAGACTTACAAGATCCAAAATACAAAAGGCGCATGATCTCACACCAAAGCAGCAACAAGTCAGAATTGAGAGAGCGAAGCAGTTGCTTCGCTTGGCCGAAAGCAAAAAAGTTCCGAACATTGTATTTTCTGATGAGAAAATTTTTCAAATTGAGCAATTCGTAAACTCGCAAAACGATAGGGTTTATTAGATCGTTCATACGAGAATTTGAGTCATCGATTGGCCATCAGGAGGCAGCACCCGCCACGGTTAATGGTTTGGGCCGCTATAACCGCAGATGGGCGCTCTCCAATCGGTGTCATCGAGCCTGGCGTCAAGGTAAATGCGAAATATTATCGGCAAATTATTCTGGAGGTTGCTTTGAAGCCGTAGGCAGACAAATATTTCGTTGGCAGACTATGGGCGTTTCAACAGGACTCGGCATCGTCTCATAAAGTTCGAGTGGACCAAGAATGGCTAAAAAACAACGTTTCAAATTTCATAACGTCCACAGAGTGGCTCTCAAGTTAACCAGACGCGTATCCGATGGATTATTTTCTTTGAACCATTCTGGAGAGCGAGGTCCGAACTAAAAGATTCAGCAGTCTCGAGGCGCTGAAAAAAGCCATTGTCAGCGGGTGAGCCTGAATACCTGCAAGTAACATTCGGGCAGCTTGCTATTCGTTTCTTGAGCGTCTTAAGGCCATAGGTGGCAGGCCAGGCAAAGGTGGTCATATCGAGCACAAGTAAATTGATTCTTAATTTTGTGTTATTTTCTCACATTTTTTACTTTGAATTGAATAAAAGGAGTTTTCCAAACTAAACACTGCGAGTGCCAGACTCTGTAGTAACTGTTGTGAGCTAAAATAATTTTAAGAGCGTCAGCTTTCCGATTTCATATTCCAATTTAGTGCATACGCACATGAGTCACGAAAATTTATTTCATACCCATGCCGATGCGATGGCTAATTTTTTAGCTGATTTTCTGCGAGGATGATTCAGCTCAATTCATTTGTTTGTGCGCTTTTTTTTCGTGCACTTGACCGATAAAAACAAGATCTGAACAAGTGAAATTAATGTTTCCAGTTCCCATTTTAATTGATGAAACGCATTTGTTGCGTTCTCCGAATATTTGAAATAAATATATTCCAAATTAAAATTTCGAAATTTCATTTTACTTAAGTAAAGCCACATCTAACAAGAAAACAATGCCTGAAATGTACTAATTTATGTATTTATTTCGAAAACAATGTAAACTACCTGCCGCATACTCCATGTCATAAGATGTGCAACATGTAATGTGCGTAGCAACGTGTGAATACTAAACGATCACAATTTGTTCGGCAATGCCGAGGTATGGAGCAACAGAAATTTTCGCTTAATTACCACTGCAAATATCGCGACGACGCTTAAACAGCAATGCCAGCAAAAACAGCAACAACAATGGCATAGTTGCTGAAAGGAGCGACAAAAAATGGCAATGGCCAAGTGCATAGAAAAACGTCCAACAATGCCTATAGAATGTCAGGGAGAAACGATTGCGAATGCCTGGCAAACAACAAAAACAACAATTAAATTTCACAAATAGCAGTCCCAATTGCACTGGCTGGCCGACAATGCAACAACAATATAATTGACGACAATTGTCAACACTTTACGCGACTGTTGTCAAGCGGCTAGGCGCTAAGCCAATAATTCGGAACGATGGCAACGGAGCAATGCATAGTTACCACATAACTATTCACCACCGCCGTCAGTATGTTGCTACATGGCTTCTCTTAGCCATAAACAAAATGGAGCACTGTGCCCACTTGTTCCCGGAATAGAAATGCTGGCACCGATATTTGTATTCACATACAGACAATTACCCTCTTCTTCGTTATTTCTTACCCTTTTCTAAGCTATTATTGTCACCCCTACACTCTGCGCACTTAATTACCTCTCTCTACTTTGGTCACCTTGCCGGCTTGCAAGCAAAAAGCAAAAACTTTTAGCAAAAGTAATTTAACGCGTTCAGAATGCGCGGCGAAATGCCATAGAAGCCCAACTCGGCTATGCCGTATGTGGCGTGCGGAGCAACGACAAAAGATGTCGCCGTGTCACGTTATGCCGCATTGCATTTTTTTTGCGTTCCGCAGTCGCATAGCTGACGGTTGTCGTAGTCGCTGCCTTTGCGATTATTGTTATTGTTGTTGCTCAATGTTCGCAGCAATCAAATATTTGCTTTTACGTCATATTTTCACTCACCACCATTGCCAGCCACTATTCACTCTCCCGGTAGCACCGCAATCACCTCACATTGTTGCAAGGACGCACAATTGACGGTCAACAAGTCGCTACGTTCGTCAAATGTATGTATGTATATATGTGTGAAATGCTTAAGTAGTAGTTATGTTTGTGTGTTTGTCCCTGCTCTTGTTGAATATTTGTGCTGCAAATAGCTGGCTGCCTCTTTTGCTGGCAGCGAATAGTTTTTGCTGTTACTTATTATACCCCCCGGCCGCTTAGTTTTGTGGCTCCTGTGGCCCCACAATCCTGCCGCTATGTACGTACACAAGTAAGGTGTGTACTTGTATTTGTGGCTTCAACTGTCGCCCCCTTTGGCTTGTTTGGTTTATTGCTCCGGGTATCATTAACATTCCATTGTTGGCCAAACTAATTGGACGGAAATATTTCGGTTGGCGCGTTGATGGAGCGGTCGTACGTAGCCATAATCGCCAACCAAATGCCGCGCAACTCACACATACCAACTTGCACAATCGTGTCCTGTAGGATAATACATATTAAAAATTTCAGATATTTTTATACATTTTTCAAAACTTTTTCATGTCAGATATTTCTATAATTTTGTGAAAGAATTTTAAAACAGGCAGAAAGTTGTTGATGGATTTAGGGGATTTTTCAATGAACGTGATGCGATTTAAGCCTTTTATTTAAAACAATTTTTATGATTGTAAATTTTTAATTTTTCATATTAATTCGGAGCAATTAAAATTCTCCATTTTTATGTATTTTTACTCGAAATTTTGGCGGACGCAAAATAGCGCGCAGGCATGTGAAGCCAGTGGATTGAAAGCGAGTGGAGAAAAATACTGATATACTCGTACACTACATCGCCAGAAAGCTGAGGGAAGTTCGTTAAGAAAGTAAATACATATGCGCAAAAAGAATCGAGTATTTTAAAACAAAAATGATTTGAAATGAAGAATTTGGAAAAATTGTTATATTTGCTATTATATTAGCTTGGATTATTAATATTGGGTTGGCAAATAAGTATTATACAATTTCACTCCAGCGCGAATATGGAACGTGGACAAGACCGGATTGTCTATTGTTCATAGTAGGCAGCCAAAAACTTTGGCGGCGAAAGGAAAAAGGCAAATTGGATGTATCACGTCAGCGGAAAGAGGATCACTTATTACCGTGGTGAACTGTATGAGTGCAGCGGGGGCTTTTGTTCCACCCTTTTTTATTTTTCCCAGAAAAAAACCTTCTCCACTGTTAATGAGCCCCACCCGGCTTCGATTTTTCTTGACAAATATCCGGGTGGATACAAATACCAAATCTACTAAATGGTTTGATCATTTCCACCGGTCACAAATCCTTCGAAGAAAAACCCAGTGCTGCTCATTTTAGACGGCCACTATAGTCATACGCGAAATATTGAGATTCTTGACAAAGCTCGTCTAAATGGTGTTGTAATTATATCTTTACCACCGCATTGTACCCACAAGATGCAACCTCTCGATAAATCGTTTATGGGGCCACTTAAAACGTATTATAATGACGAAATAAGAAGACATATGAGAGAACAAGGCCACAAAATAACCCAACTCGACGTTGTTCAGTTGTTCTCAAAAGCATATATTAAGGTTCAAACAGCTCAGATAGCAATAAATGGGTTTAAGTGTACGGGAATTTGTCCTTTTGATAAACATATATTCCAAGAAGCCGACTTCACCGCTAAAAGAGAAGATCGATTTCAAGAAGAAGCTTCTATGCAAGCAAACTTAGAAGAACCGATCGCCAGTACTAGTAGTGCAGCTATGAGCAAATTTATAACACCTTGGGAGGTCTCACCACCGGCGAAAATAAAACAGAGGTAAACGATCTGCTGCGACGGTATTAACAACATCGCCATACAAAGCATCTTTGGAGATGAGCATAACAAATGTCGAGAAGCGAAAGAAAAGGCCACTTAAGTCCCGTAGCGGTAAGAAGTGTAGAAAGCCAAATAGGGAAAGTTCTTCGAGCGAATCTGAAGAAAGTTTGCAGCTGCCGAGTTTAGATGAAGACCCTTGGATAGAGGCTCCACCTAGTAATGACACGGTGTTTACTAATGTGGGCAAAAAGTAAGGTGAATTTATTTGTCAAACTTCGCGGAATTAAAATTTCGCTCTAGTTATTTTTTTCATGAGTTGGCAGCACTGTTAATAACATCTGGGCCAACTTTCATGTGAATGTCATTATCAGTAATATATTTACGCTTGTGTTTACCAAACGACCAAGAGTGCATTTTTCAATTTTTACAATGTCTGATTTGATTGAGCAGAGAAGTGCCAACAAATTTTGTTTGCGAAATGAAATTTCGGCTGCGGAAACGTTTAGCATGTTGCAGAAGACATTTGGTGATTCGACCATGTCGCAGAAAAATGTTTATAAGTGGTACAAAGACTTCAAAGAGGGTCGAGAACGTGTTGATGACTTGGAGCGCTCCGGACGACCATCGACGTCAACAGATGACCAACACGTCAATAAAGTGAAGGAGTTAGTGCTCAAAAATCGTCGGTTGACTATTAAAGACCTTACTGATATGATCGGAATATCAGAAGAATATGTGAAAACCATTTTGAAAGACCATTTGGCCCTACGAAAAGTCAAATCTCGTTTGGTACCGAAAACTCTCAATTTCTTGGAAAAAAGGCGCCGCGTTGATGTGTGTGAAACAATGCTTTCAGACTATCAGGACAAGCTCAAATGCATCATTATGGGAGATGAGACTTGGATTTATGCTTATGACTCTGAAACAACCGACCAATCAAGCGAATATCGTGCTAAAGGCGAGGCCAGACCGAAAAGAGCACGTCAAAGTCGTTCAAAAATAAAGGTCATGATGACAGTTTTTTTCGATTTTCGTGGTGTGGTGCACTATGAAGTCCTTCCACCTGGCCAAACTGTTAATAAGGAATATTATTTGAGCGTTATGCGTCGTTTACGTGAAGCAATTCGTCTAAAAAGACCAGAATTATGGGCCAACAACTCTTGGTTTTTGCATCACGATAATGCACCGTCTCACACTGCACTCGTTCTTCGTGACCATTTCGCCAAAAATTCCACGCGTATCCTTCCGCAACCACCGTATTCGCCTGATTTGGCTCCGTGTGACTTCTGTCAATTCCCAAAACTCAAGAGACCACTACGGGGAACGCGTTTCGAGTCGATTGAGGAGATAAAAGCTGAATCGAAGAAGGTGCTGATGGCTATACCGGAAATGGACTATTTGGCATGTTTCGGGGATTGGAAAAATCGTTGGCATAAGTGTAAGGGGATGAAATTGATTTACAAGAATAAATAAAGATTTTTCATTTTACAACCAAATTCACCTTACTTTTTGCCCACAGTAGTACAATGCGATTTAGTTTGGGCACACAATAAATGTCTCCCTAAACGGCAAGCTATTTTTGTATATTTGTATGCCGGTTGGCTGAAAATAGAATACTCCAAATTCAAAATTAGCTACGCAATACATCAATACACTGAATTAAGCTATAATAAGTTAATAAAAGTTTAAAATTATGGAGTAATAGCAGAAAAAGGATTACCTATATCACAATACCCGAAGTTACTGTAATCTGGGTACATGTAAAGTTGGTAAATATATATTTACTTATTGATGATTCTGCTTGTCATTCTGAGCTTTTTGCCATTTCATGAAAAAGGATTAATAATAACTTACTATTATACTTAAAAAGCTACAGCTATCAATGCAACACTGAAAAAATATCGCCGGTAATATCGAAATTTTCTCATATGGTACGAGCCTGAATGAAATGAACCAGTTCACATTTTCCAATAGTCTTGCGTTTTTTCTTTTGCTGCTTCTTTTAACATTTAAAATAATGCATACATAAGCATGCGATCGCTTGAAGCCACTTATTAATTTCACGCTCTGCAATACCTTCGAATAATTTGATTGCATTTCGGAAAATGCATTTTAGCAAAGAGCTAAGAGAAAGTAATTAAATCGCTGGCAACACGTAAATTTCAGTAGAGCAAGGCAAGACTACCGCTGTGTAAATTAGCCATGGATAAATCGACCAATAGAAGGTCAGTGGAGCAAATAAAGCTGCAACAACAAAAATTACCAATTGAACTCTTAGAGAGTTCCACATTTTCAATATTTTCGATTGGAAAGGCATTTTACACGATCAACCAAAATTGCGCAATAACGGTCCCACCGCCGGTAATTAACTCTGCTTTAATTTGCTAATGAGTCCCGCATTTGAAGAAGTGAATGCCCGGTAGCGAGCGGTAACGCCCGGCTGGTAATGCAGGCATATGAGCCAGTATATACAGCTCAACAGGCTTCGACATGCATGTGATTACTGATTAACGACACACATACCCACGTACATATCTATTATGGGAAAGTGATACAGAAAAATCAAATATGAAATATGAATTAAGAGAAAATGCGCAGCGTTTAGATTTTATTTTGGGGGTATAAAAGCGCCCGTTAGTATTGACAGAAGCACAGTTCACTTAGGTCTATCGATCGCAAACACTTAAGACAGCTACATCACAAATAGTTCAAGCAACAACTCATAAATAAGCTGCGGTACAATGGCTTTCAAGGTAAGTCTCGTCCATTAGGTGGACATTGAAAAGGCGATAAAGGGATTCGTGGCAAATAAATCCGTTTTTCTTTCACTACAGTTTATCGCTGCTCTCGTATTTTGTTCCACGCTGGCCGTAGCTAGCGCTGCTCCGTACACACACCACGAAGAGAGTGGAGGGCATGGACATGAGGAGCATAGCGGCGGATCCAGTCATGCTTCTTTTCATTTGGTCTCACATGACGATCACCATGACGAGCATGGACATGAGCATGGTGATGGCAGCGACTCGCATGCTGAGTACCATTTCAAGTATGGTGTTGAGGATAAGAAGACGGGTGACTACAAAGAACACAGCGAAAAGCGAGATGGTCATAAGGTAACCGGACATTATGAGTTGATTGATGCTGATGGTCATAAGCGAACTGTCCATTATGTCGCCGACAAACACAGCGGTTTCCATGCTGTGGTGCACCGCGAACCCACTCATCATCACATAGCCGACCACGGACACACAAGCTACTATGGTGGACACGCTCATGTTGAATCCCACCATGAGGAACACGGCCATGAACATGGTCATGGTCATGGTCATGGCCATAGTGACGGTTACTCGCTCAAGCAGGAGCATGGTATAGCCTTCCATCATGGTGGACATGAACATGGTGGCCACGAAGGTGGTGGTGAAGGTGGTAGTGAAGGCGGACATCATTATGGACACTAAGGCTGCATTTGGGTGGGTCGTAGCATTTATGCGCATCGTTAAACGTTTTGGTCAAAATTTATTCTATTATAAATAACTTCTCCTTTACATGTATAGATAAGGTTAATTTAGCGTTTTAGCAAAGAATTGAGTGTTTCTATAAAAACCAAAAAATATCCTACTATTTGTTAGTAAAATTTTTCCTAATGTTAATAAAGCAATTTTAAAAATCAATTTGCCTTCGTTTTTATAAATTTTCTAATTTAGGGATGCCATGTTGAGTGATCCAAGTGTTGCAAATTCTTCTAAAAATTGGCTTATTTGTAGGGTTCAATATAGTAAGAGGTAAACTGAAAACATTTTTTTCTTTATTTTATAATTTAGGATTCATGTAATTCTGAAAATAGTTGGAATAGCTATTTTTATATTTATATTTATATTTATATTTATATTTATATTTATATTTATATTTATATTTATATTTATATTTATATTTATATTTATATTTATATTTATATTTATATTTATATTTATATTTATATTTATATTTATATTTATATTTATATTTATATTTATATTTATATTTATATTTACATGCATATCGTTGCTCTGCTTTTTTTTTTTTTTGTATAAAATACTAGGTTCTTCAATAAGTTTTGCCGTTTGATAAGAGAAGGCGTTGCTACTAGCCTACATTTCTTTTTGTTATGTTGGTACACTCTACATATGAACGCATGGAGAGTTTGATTTCAATTTGTAAATTTTTTTCTTTTTAGGTTTCGCAAAGGGCAGTAAAGTCCAACTTGAATACTGAGACATGATGCAAGAGTACATCACCTCTTACTGTCAATCTCCCAACTTGAATCTTTCTAGCGGTGACACTGTTAACCCCAACGAGAGACTGAGCACCTCTTCTTCTTCTTCTTAATTGGCGCGATAACCGCTTACGCGATTTTGGCCGAGAGTAACAAAGCGCGCCAGTCGTTTCTTTCTCGTGCTAACCGGCGCCAATTGGACACACCAACTGAAGCCAA